>OY755250.1:37411888-38011888 GCA_963576725.1 Azorinus chamasolen | reverse complement strand
TCCACAGCAGTGATTTCACAGCGAAATACTTGTACACAGTGAAGATATATGTAATTATACAACAGGGCATGGGTAAAGAAGGAGAACTGTATTTCAAAATTCAGCAAGAGAAGGGTTAAACAATCTAACGTTGAAGTTTCAGAGAGTGGAATAGTCCACTAGTATTTAATTGTAGAGTGTATAGAGTATGAAAGGGTACACTTTATGAGAAGACCTTGACCATCAAAACGTGCAGACCCTGGTCAGAGGGGCTCCTCTAGGAGCCGTCTAATCATGGTCTACACTGTTTGCAAGTTACAGCCAACTCGTTTCTCCCGTATTCAGCCTTAACCCATTCCCACTTAGGCTATTTTTAGACCTAACGTCTTTGAATGAATCTACCAAAAAGGAGAATTAACTAGAGAAAAGGAAAGTTTCAGAATTGTGTAGTTTTGAAACCACTGTGATAAATACAGCATTTGCTCCTGTGGAGCAAATGCTGTATTTATCACAATGGTTTAACAAAGTGACTTTTACAGAAGCGTCAAAAGGCGTCAATATGCGGGAATGGGTTAATTATTTTTTTCCATTTTAATGTTCATAAAGAAGAAATAATGGCAACATGGAATTGTATAAGCTGCATTTGGATAATGGAATATGTACGAATAGAATTTGGCATTGGTAGAAACTGCACTGTCAGAGCTATTATAAGTTGGTAAGCAAACAGAGTAGACCCTGGTCGTCAGAAAGCTCCTATAGGAACCGTCTGATCTGGGTCTACTCGGTCTGTACAGGTATGTATAAGCGTTTGTATGAAGAAAGAAAACGGTTAATTTAATATACACCATTGAGCAAATTATCCTCCCAATTTGACCTGAGACTCGATTAAATTTCGGCGTGTTTATCGGGATTGTTCGTAATACTCTGTGACAAAACATAGCAAACCAAACGCCGGTAATAATCATGTTCCATGAGGATTGTACAGGGAAAAACCCTCCAATGTGACCACTATATGAATAAACATGACTGTCTTTATAAGCAGATGGTTGCTTATACAGGTCAAAAGTTATGCAGAAAGCTGCTTTCGTCCTATATTAAGCTACCACATGCCTTTGTCACTGTGAATTATGCCCCCTTTTGCTGGTCGTATTAGAGGAGTTTTACTGTATTTTTATAGCGCATTCTTATACCTTTGGAAATTGATTCGAAGATTACCGACGATAATAACGGAATATGCATGAGTCAAATTTGTAGGATAATACAACATACAACATATGACGACTCATAACCCTTTCGCTGCCAAACGCTGTCGTCTGCTAACTTTGTTGTCTGCTAACTTTGTCGTCTGCTAACTCTTTCCTCTGCTAACTTTGTCGACTGCTACAATTTTTTATTGTTTTGATTTGCTTCATTTTTGTTTCAAAAACAAACAGTTTGGATCCTGATGAGACGCCGAGTTACTCGGTGTCTCATCTGGATCCAAACTGTTTGCATTGGTAATTACAGATCCGGCATTGACAGCGAAAGGATTAATCCTTTACTCCATAGATACGCCTTTGTAAACAGAGTAGACCCCTATAGGAGCCGCATGATCAGGTTCTGCTCTGTTTGCTTATATTATATAGATATAGTTATATAGTTTCTGTTTGGCCAACATTTTATGTGTATTTGTGCTATTACAACAGATCAATATAATTAATATAACCCCTATAGGAGCAAATGCTCTATATATCACAATGGTTTCAAACTACAAAATTCTAGAATTTTACTTTTCTCTAGTAAATGCTCCTGTTGGATAGATTCGTTCAAAGAGGTTGGGTCTAAAAATAGCCTATGGAGCAAAGGGATAAGACGTCATAATTCCTTTCATAAATATTCATAGGGGTTAAATTAGGGGTTCATTTCTCGTATAAATCAACTAACAGCAACAGTAGCATACATGTCCATAACATGTAAATACTGCTAACTGTCCGCTTTCCTATAATACAGGCCTATAAATGCATGCAGCTTAATATTATTGCAAAATCCTTAGATTACCGCCGATATTTTAAGAGACGGAAATTGATGAAACCAATGGTCGTCTTCGACGAAGCCCCAATTATATCTGAATCAATTTCGGGAAAAACTTCAGCTATTGTTTTCATGTTAACTTACATCTACTGCTGACACATCAGGTCAGATCAGTTTATTTACATGTACATCGATATGAGTGCTTTCGGAACACATAACGCCATCTGATGACAGACTGTATTTCCATAAACAGACAGAGCAGATCCCGATCAAACGGCTCCAATATGAGCTGTCTTACCTGCGTCTACTCTGTTTTTTACATCCATATAAACGTTATTTTTGTAAAACCATTATGATAAATTTATCACAATGATGACGAACCTCTACAAATCTAAAACTGTCCTTGTGTCGAGTAGTTTAGTACATGCTACATGTCGGTAGATTTATTTAAAGAGTTTGGTGAACCCTTTCCCTCATATTGACGACTTTTGACGATTCTGTAAATGTCATTTTGTGAAACCATTGTAATAAACAGAGCATTTGCTCCTAAACTACAAAATTATAAAACATTCCTTTTATCTAAGTAATGCTCATTTTCGGCAGATTAATTCAAAGAAGTTGTTGCATATGAAATAATGGGTTAAACTAGTCTAGGAAGTGGTTTAAAGTACATTTTGCATATTGAAATGGCTGTTACTCTTACTATACACGCATTCGTGTATTTTATCCACCAAGAGGGATCAGTTTTAACCCTTTCCTTAATATAAACGCCTTTTCGCGCATCTGCAAACAGAGTAGACCCAGATCAGAATGCTCATATAGGAGCTGTCTGATCAGGGTCTGCTCTGTTTGCTTATGGATTTAGATAGTTCTGATTTCATTAGTTTCTTAAATGGTTACATGTTCCACCTTCCATATATCATTATTATTATTTTTGTCCATGAAAATTCAGTAGATATTGCAACTTGGAATAAATCTGGAACAGGGAAAGTGTAGATATATTTTGCGTTATGACGACATACACCAGTAGCTATATCCGGGACAACAAGAGGCATACTTCGCCAGGAGTCCCGGGGTTAGATACAGTAAGCCCTGTAATAAACGACCACCTGCTGATCAGCCATTTACTCGAGGCGACACCTTTGCAAACAGAGTAGACCCAGATCAGACTGCTCCCCTGTAGCTCGTTCGATCAGCATATGCTCTTATTGCAAAAATAGGCATATTTAGGAACCACCTCATCCGGGTATACACTGTTCGGAAAGGGCATAAATGGCACGTTTGCACTTTAACCTTTAGCCGCCTACTGAGCAAATTATTTATACAGAACTTTTCACCTACTACATTTTCAAAATTAAGGTATAATCAAGTTGTCTACCAAAATGCAATCAGGGTAATACACAGTTTGGATCCTGATGAGACGCCGAGTTACTCGGCGTCTCATCTGGATCCAAACTGTTTGCATATATTTCACTCATTTCACCCATAGCAGGCTTAGGGTTAACATAAAATAATTGCACACGATTTACGGATAAGCTAATACTTTGTTTGCACTAGGTAATTTATTACAAGTTTATAAATGATTCACTGTCTGACAGACTCTTACGTGGCATGTGATTGGCTAAGACATGGTCAGAGTCACGTGACACATAACTTCTGATATGCATATATAAATGGCATCGTTCCCTTCTGGCAGATGACAATTTCTACTTCTATGTCGATTTGTATTCAGTTGAGTGCCGGACATTAAAGGTAAGATATTACCATGAGTGTGTCATGCTGTTACACTGATCAAATGACGGTATTTGAACTTTCTTTTTTATCGTCTGCAAATCCAGCTAATTTACAGTAAATTTTCGATTATTCAACCCGTTATCTCATACGTTATTTTTAGATAATACATCTTTGAATTAATTTACCAAAATGGAGCATTAACTATAGGGAAAAGGAAAATTTCAGAGTTTTGTAGTTTTTAAACAATTTTTCACAATGATTTCATAAAGTGACTTTTACAGAGGCGTCAAAAGTCGTAAATATGAAGGAATGGGTCAAACACTACAATACGTATTATTGTTATACCACAGTTATATAATACTCTTTTCACACAGGATGTGTGCGTTCCTAATCGCTTGACAATTATCGATCATTAACCCTTTCACCGCCACAGTCGAGTAAATACACCACGACAAGTAGTGCAGTCCCAGATCAAGGCGGCATCTGATCAGGAACTACACTATTTGTCTCAATCTCTATTTCTATATATTTGCTTTATTCCTTTGAAATTTGCATTTATTTATCTCATTTCCTTATTTTACTGAATGATTGAACAAACTTGGATTGCAGACGACAATTAGAAATTTGGCGCCGAAAGGGTTAAGACAGGTGGCAGCTTAACCCTTCCAGTGCCATATTTCTAATTGTCGTCTGCTATTCAATTCTGTTAAAGCATTCGGTAAAATAAGGAAACAAGATAAATAAATGCAAACTTCAGAGGAATAAAGCACACACACATATATATATAGAAATAAAGTTTGAGACAAATAGCGAAGTCCCTGAGCAGGCGCCGCCTTGATCTGGGACTGCACTATGTGTCGTGGTGTATTTATGCGACATCGGCTGTGAAAGGGTTAATGTATGGCGGAAGTCTCCCCTAGGAACTTTCTGCATGACTTCCACCATGCATTAAGCAGCCACCTGCCTAAAAGAGTCTAAATTATACTACGCAGTAAATTCAAATAATCGAGATTTGACTGTACTTCAAATTTCTTTTTAGTACATGCACCAACCAGTATGGATCCTGATCAGGCGCTAAGTCACGCGGTGCCTCATCTTCTGTCCAAACTGTATTGCAAAGCTGATCACAAATCGTCAAAACAGTGAAAATGTTTACCCTTTACTCAATGAATATTCATGTAAGAAAAAAGTGCCATCATCAATATTAATTAGATTATTAATAACTTCACATGCACGGACACAGGAATAATTTGCTATAACAGAAACTACAGTCATGTTTAATTAAATATTGTATCTTAACCAATTTTCTCCCACGAAATCATATATGGGACGTAGGCAAACAGTGTAGACTCTGATCAGACACCGCATTATGCGGCGTCTGATCACTCTTTAATGATAGGAATTTCAATATAAAACAAAACGAAACTGTAAATTAAGGCCAGGCACCCCTTAGATAAAAACTAAACTAATCCAATATATAAACATGGAAGAATCCACTGGGGCAAATGGGTTAATTATATATTGTATCTGAAGCAATCAGCAGACCTTGATCAGACAGGGGGCCGTCTAGTCTAGGTTTGATCTGCTTCCAAAGGCGGGGATAGGCGTATTTATTGCTCCATGGCCAGACATACCCATAGGAGCCGTTTGATCTGGGTCTTCTCTATTGGCAAAGGTGTAGAAAGGCGTGTTTATGGGAGAAAAGAGTTAGAGTGGAGTATACTTAACCTTTAACCTGCTATGGGCAAGAAGTTTGGAACCAGACGAGACGCCGAGTAACTCGGCATCTCCTCAGGATCCGAACTGTTTCGCACTATAATTGCATTTTGGTAGACAAATTAATTATAACTTGAATTTTGAAAAAGTAGTAGGTGAAAAATTCTGTAAAAATAATGTGATCAACGGACTAGATGTTAAAGTTAATAGAAACACTTCAGAAATTTGAGTGGTATCATTTGTGTTTCCGACTGTTCATAAAATTGTTTCAAATTGTGTTTCAAAAGGTTTCTAAATCGAATATCCTATAGAAGTTTTCTGCATTACTGTTTCCCTACATTAAACGGTTTGCTCCCAATGGATTATTCCATGTTTATATATTGGATTAGTCCATTCTTTATCTAAGGGGTGCCTGGCGTAAAGGTTCAATTTCGTTTTGTTTTATATTGAAATTCATATCAGCAAACAGTGTAGACTCTGATCAGATGCCGCATCATGCGGCGTCTGATCAGAGTCTACACTGTGTGCCTATGTCCCATATCATGGGTACAAATGGTTTAAGCAACCACATGCTTCTTAGGACTCATGTATCCAGTAAACGAATCACCGCTTGGACCAGGGCCAAATGTATACCAATTACACTGATGAGAGTTTCAGTATCAAATATGAGAGGATATAAGAACATGCATCTTTCAAATTTTAAACCAGTTTGTTTCGGGGCTATTATAATTCTGCCTAGTCAACAAAAAACCAAAAAAATAAATCTACTAAAATATACTTGCAAATATACACTTACGTAACTTTCTGTCTGAACACTATGCTTTTAGTAATTGATTATACCCATTCCCTCATATTGAGACCTCTGTAGAAGTCACTTTTTGAAACCACTGTGATAAAAAAGCATAGGAGCAAATGCTCTATTTATCACAATGGTTTCAAAACTACACATTTCTGAAACTTTCCTTTTGTCTAGAAAATGTTCCTTTTCAGTAGACTTATTCAGAAGGCTGCATCTAAAAATAGCATATGAGGTAATCGGTTAACCATTTATCCACCTGCCTGCCTTTACTCTCTCTTAACCCTTTCACAGCCACAATCGCGTAAATCCACCACGACAAATAGTGCAGTCCCAGATCAGACGCCGCCTTTTCAAGGCGGCGTCTGATCAGGGACTTCATTATTTGTCCCAATCTCTAGTTCTATATATGTGCTTTATTCCTTTGAAATTTGCATTTATTTATCTCATTTCCTTATTTTACTAAATGATTTAACAGAATTGGATTGCAGACGACAATTATAAATTTGGCGCCGAAAGGGTTAATAAATTATACTTGTATTTTATGTTTGTGTATCATTGCACTCCTATCTGTGCTCTTTATGTCTAACATTTGAATTATTTAACCCTTTCCTTGTTCTTCGTTTATTCTAAATTTCAATACTTACTGAATATTCATGGACAAAATATGGACTTAGGACCATTGTAGCCAATTTAGAAAGAAAATAATCAAATTCCATTAGCAAACAGAGCAGACCCTGATGAGACTGACTCTATATGAGCCATCTAATCTGGGTCTAATGTGTTTGCAAATGTATGAACATGCGTTTATATGAAGGAAAGGGTTAAGCTGCAGTCATTGCATTTGTTATTTTGGAATTACATGTATATTAGAAATTGTGGGGGAAATGTCTTCTTACTTAAGTTGTGAAGAGTTGGCCCGACACGCTTTCTGTTTTCAGAAGTAACACATATATTTTAAATTAAACTATGTGTATTCCCACATATTGACGCCTTTTGATGCCTATGTAAAAACACACAGTTTGAAGTCATGTTTGAATGATCTATCTATCACAATGATTTTAACCTACATAATTCTGAAATGGTCCCTTTTTCTAGTAAACGCTACCTTTTAGTAGATTTATTCGAAGAGGTTGTGTATAGAATAGCATATGAGAGAGTAAAGGGGATACCTCAGATATTTTCAAGAATATCTATTTTATTTCGGCACCAAACCGTATACTTGGTTTGTTGTTTGAAACAGTAATAGTGCGAACAAGGGGCGTAGCTAGACGCATGTGCGTAACATCTATCTGAAAGATGGAAACATTATGGTATCCAAATTTGGAACAAAAATCGAAGGCTGAGCGGATGAGGCAGACTTTGATAAACGCTAGATGTCTTGTCATGTACGCTTCAACCTATTTCTCATATTTCTCATATTGACGCCTTTGATGTGTCTGTTAAAGTCACCTTTTGAAACCATTATGATAAATAGAGCATTTGTTCCTATAGGAGCAAATACCCGATTAATCGCAATGGTTTCAAAACCACAAAATTCTACATTTACCGGGGATCATGCCCCCGAAGCCCTATAAGCATTTGGATTCAGCTACGCTCCCGACGTCCATCGGATATACTAATACGGATTTTCCACATGTTCGCACATTTTAATCCTTATTCTGCCGATCACAAATAATTCTACCACATATCGTGAATTAAGGTTTACTTACAGGCAAATTGTTCCAGTCTTATAGAAACTACAGGCCGAGTGTCAAAAAGATTGGATCCTGTTGGGACGCCAAGTAACACGGCGTCTAATCTGGGCTCTAAACTGTTTGCAGAGGGCGTTTAGGTCGCGAACGACAGGAACAGCGTTTAACCGTTGTCTAACCAGCTCAACTCTGACGGCATATTAGCATCGCCGTAAACCATACCTTAACCATGTCACCGCCACAGTCGCATAAATGCACCACGACAAATAGTGCAGTCCAATATCAGACGCCGCATTTTCAAGGCGACGTCTGATCAGGGACTACACTATTTGTCTCAGTCTCTATATATGTGCTTTATTCCTTTAAACTGTGCATTAATTCATCTCATTTCCTTGTTTTACTGGAATGATTTAACAAACTTGGATTGCAGACGACAATTAGAAATTTGGCACCGAAATGGTTAATCAAACTCAGTGAAAACAAACGACAAAACATGACGCCTCAACTTACACGCGAGTAAGGTTCGAGCACTGGATATTAACCCTGTATTCCATGAATATTCATGTAGGAGATAGTGACATCATGGATATAAGGCATGCTTACATTAACCCTTTTCTCCATAAAAACGCATTTTTACACTTTAAGGGACCATACAAATTGGTTCGAGATAACAGAACTTCGAGTTATCCGATTTCCGATCTGGACAATTTCTTAATGCAGGTCTAAACTAATGTTGAAAGCTCCCGTAGGAGCTTTCAACATTATTTTTCGACCTACATTAAGCTGCCACACGTGTTTCTAGATATACGTAGTTATACATTTTAGAGCAATTCTGTATTGTACGTTTTTGATGAAGCTTTACTTCGGGTTATCCGAGTACGAGATATCGGTATTCAACTGTACATGTAATCATATATATGTTATTTCATAAGTTAACAGGCCAGAAACTGTAGAATCACACCTATGCTATTTGATAAGCAAACAAAACAGAACCAGATCAGATGCCTTCCATATGAGCCGTCTGATCCATGTATTATCTGTTTGCAAAGGCATGAAACGAATTGCTTCTGAAATCAATAAAATCATAAAAAACTAATTTAAAAATAGATGTATATTTTATTTTGTAGAGTCATGACGATGCACCTGTTTATATGCGTCATTTTGATGACGTCATCAGTAGTTGGTTACACCCCCGCAGAGCTGAAAGCAATGCTCCAGGTTGGACTGAGTAACATGGACAAGGAAACCATAGATGGAAAAGTTACGGTGGACCACGGTGCCATCCCTGATTGGCTGCATGGTACATAAGTGATAATCATTATAAAATCATCATCATCATCATCATCACCACCATCATCATTAATTTATCATCTTTGTTACTAGATTCTATATTATTATTAATATTGTTATTATTATTAGTATCATTATGATTATGATATTAAATATTATCATTATTTTTTATTATTATTATATCCATTATATATTTATCATCGTCATTATTATAATCATTATTATTAATTGCTTTGTACAGAGTATTACCTTACAATAACACTTATCTCCACATGTACAAGAAGGTTGTAAGAAGTTACCTGCAAACTACTTGCCCACAATAACACTCACTGTCTCGTTTTTTATTCCAGGCAACTTCTTGCGACATTCTTGTAGCGCGTTTGGCGAGACAGCGAACCAAGACGATTCTGGCCCAAACTATGTACAACATCTCTTCGATTGTATAGAGGGTGGCTCTAAGTTTAAACTCGTTGACGGTACTGCCACCTTCACGAACAGGTGCGAACCCGATTTTTTTCTATGGTGGTATATTTAGATCAACCACGCCATGTTCGTAAAACGTTTGGAGTATTTATATAGTACCTGGATTACGTTGAGTAACCAGCCTATTTTCATGAAAACTTCAAACCTATGTTATAATGAAGAAAGTTATAGTTAGTTCCCTTTATTTGTCAACTATCTAGTTACTTAACACTTTAAACCAGGAATATCTATAAATTACTTAGCGTTGTTTTCCAGCGCAGGCCCTTAAGGATCCTCTAAATGAAACGATGGCATCTTGACTAATAATTAGATTGGTTTTTAACCCTTTTCCTGTTCTATATTTAACCCAAATGGTCAATACCTAATGAATATTCATTAACAAAATAGTTAAAAAAAATATGGAATGTGGAACATTGTAGCCATTTCAGAAAGTATAGAGACAGATCTACAGAATTCCATTTAAGAAATGAATGACGTGCTTCCGGTGTTCATGAGGTTATGCAAAGCATAGCTTTACGAGCAAAGTTAGTGAAGCCCGAAGGGCTTCACCTGAATCTTTGCTCGTAAAGCTATGCGTTGCATAACCCATGAACACCGGGAGCACGTCATTTATTTCTTATATTTATATTCCATTGTATTTCTTATATTTAAGAAATGAATGACGTGCTTCCGGTGTTCATGAGGTTATGCAACTTTCTTTTTAGAATAAGGTTATATAAGGACGTTGCAGGGCGAATGTAAATATTATCCGTAAAATTCCATTAGCAGAGCCATCTGATCTAGGTCTACTCTGTTTACAGATGCGTGAAAATACGTTTATATGAGGGAAAGGGTTAAAATGACATAATAATACATAATTGTTTTTTGAAAAAAGCAGAAACTCTAATATCAGACAGATATCATTCCACAACAGAGCAGGTCTATGTCTACATTGTTTGCAAATACGTAGAAATGCGTATTTATGTCCAGTAAAGTGTAATAGATAGATTCACAAACATACTTACAAACGTGTTCACGAAAACGTTTATGAAACGGGTTTCCTAGTATAAATTTCACTTCACCAAATGACATATACTTTATCAACTCGTCAAATGCTGATTCAATAACGTCTGATACTGATTCCTTTAGAGAAACTATTGACCGAGTGTCAAACAGTTTAGATCCTGATCAGACACCGAGCTGCTCTGTGTCTGCTATCCAAGCTCTTTGCAAATGACCGCAAATACTAGTTAACCCGTCCTCACCTTTTGCCGCCTTCATAAAAGGTCAATGTTGATATCATTGTGATAAATAGAACGTATGTTCCAGAGGAGCAACTCGAGGGCTTGGTGCAAAACTATTGTAACTCCTTCACTTTTGTGAAGGAGTTACAATAGTTTTGCACCAATCCCTCGAGCTGTTCTACAAACCTTTGATTACAAAGTTGATTACAAACCTACTGTCCATTTCAATTTACTTTGTCACTGAATTTGAATCGAGAATATTTTTCATTTCTTACCAGATCGAGATCAACTTTAAACCACTTGTGTCATCGTTTTTCACGAACTCTGTGTCCGAGTTTCCCTTTAATCAATCTTTAAATAAAGATTTTATGCATAAAAAACAATGCTTTCCCATTGTAAACACGTTCATTTCAAATTGCAAATGGCGGACGATTGACGTCGAGTGGAACGTTCGAATTTATCTACGGGTAATTATAGCTCTTAAAAGATGACGTCATACACGAAATTACGTCATTTATTTCATATTTGTATGCAATTCACCCCTGTTGAAAAATGATTCGCTCCACGATCCATACATACGGCGACCATTTGCAAAGAAACAGCTGATCGAATTAGCATGTAGAAAATGCATTTTCGGCATTTTATTCCTTGTTACTGCATGATGTTGACGGATATTTAGCATTGGTGTTCCTGAAAAACGATGCGATCAAATGATGTATATCTAAGGTCAGTCTGACTCGAAATGAAAAAAAATAACGACTAAAATTCAGTGACAAAGTAAATTGAAATGGACGGTCCAAAAATAGCTTATAAGGTAATGAAATAGGCATTAGAAGAGTTAATCCATTCCTTCATATTGACGACCTTTGACGACTTTGTAAAAGTCACTTTGTGAAACCATTGTGCTAATCACGATGGTTTCAAACTACAAAATTCTAAAGGTTTTCCTTTTCTCTAGTTTATGCTCCTTTTCAGTAAATTTATTCAAATAGATTTATCTAAAAATAGCCTATGAGGGAATTTGTTAAGTGCGATATACTAGCCTGCCAAATAGCAAACAGCTTGGTAACTCGTTGATTCTTCAGGGTCCGAGCTGTTTGAAACTCGATGTGTAGATTTTTAAAAGCAATGCCCCATCCTTATGAAACTTCTGATTCTGGTATCATTCTGAAGTATCTGATTGGTCAGATTCTGACCAAGCACAGATTCGGACCAATCAAAATGCTTGAGAATGATACCAGACTCAACCAAAATGTTTTATTACCTTGGGGCATGGATGTATGGAAAGTAATGTTAATATAAAGTTTTATTCAGGTATAGGGTTAACTCATAGGCATTCCAGTACATTGGACATGAGAAAACAGTGTAGACATAATTTAGAAGGTTCCTGAAGGCATGTATTGGGTTTTTAATCAGTGTGAAATATTGTAACCAGGACATATTTAATTGGCAAGACCCCTTTGTCATGAAGCATTGGTGGGATTGAACCCTTTCGCTGCCAATGCTGGATCTGTGATAACCTATGCAAACAGTTTGGATCCAGATGAGACGTCGAGTAACTCGGCGTCTCATCAGGATCCAAACTGTTTGTTACTGTTACTATGTTTTTGAAACAAAAATGAAGAAAATCAAAAGAATGACATTTTGTAGCAGACGATAAAGTTAGCAGACGACAGAGTTTGGCAGCGAAATGGTTAAATTTTATTTTTGAAGATTTTACCTAAAACCATTATGCAGGATTAACCGTTTCAGTTAAATAAACGTCCTTTTCTGCTCTTTGCAAACATAGTAGACCCCGATCAGATTGCTCCTGTTGGAACCGTCAGAGCAGGGTTTCTCCTGTGATATTTTAATTTGAATCCGTGCATAAATGCTCATTTGGGAAAGTGTTAAGCCAGTTGGTGTCCAACTACAAATGTTCTGTTTTACAGGCGCTACGACACAGTCCTTCAGGACATTTACGACTCGTACGATCGCAACATGAACAAATCCAGTGTGTTTATGTTTACATCATATTCGAAACAGGTAAGGTGGAAAATATGTCAACTTTCGCATGTCATCAAATTCCTTTGCAGTTAATTCCCTGACTATTTCAAAGAGAGAGAGGCACACATACGCTGTCATGTGTTAACAGTATAGACATAGATTAGAGGGATCCTATATAAATACATTGTCTTTGGTCTGCACTGTTTTCACTGTTAATTCTTTAGCAAAGAATACACCTTTCATAGTAAGTGACATCTATACTAAAACACGGGTGGGTTGTTCCACTCGGATGATTTAGGATTGAAACTCCAACTCCCTTAATCCATTCCCTCATAGTCTATTTTAGATCCAACGTCTTTGAACAAATTTACCGAACAGGAGCTCTATTTATCACAATGGTTTCAAAAAGTGATTTTTACAGAGGCGCAGAAAGGCGTATTTATGGAGGAAAGGGTTAATGCAACAAACACATAAAAGAAAAAGCAAATAGTGTAGACCCAAATCAATTTGCGCTACCTGCTATATCTATTAATGTCAAAGGTTCTCCCCAGCATAATCATATTGCATTTGCTGAAGAAAAGTAATGTGACTTTTGAATTATATTGTGGGTAACTCTTAACTCTATGAATAAGCATGTAAGAAATATTTATATAATGAATATTATATCGTAAGCCAACATATCAGACCCTGGCCAGAGGGCTCCTATAGCCCCTGTTTGCAAAGGTGTATTTATGGAGTAAAGGGTTTACGGAGTTAAAAATAAAATACTGACTAGTATTGGTAGCTCAGTGCAGGACGGACGTTATACAGAGGTATAATAGGCAGGTGGAAGCTTAGTGTAGGACGGACATTATACAGAAAGAGGTCGTAGAAGCAGGTGGTAGCTTAGTGTAGGACGGACGTTATACAGAAAAAGGTCGTAGAGGCAGCTGATAGCTTAGTGTAGGACGGACGTTATATAGAAAGAGGTCGTAGAGGCAGCTGATAGCTTAGTGTAGGACGGACGTTATACAGAAAGAGGTCCTAGAGGCAGCTGATAGCTTAGTGTAGGACGGACGTTATACAGAGGTCGTATAGGCAGATGGTAGCTTAGTGTAGGACGGACGTTATACAGAAAGAGGTCGTAGAGGCAGCTGATAGCTTAGTGTAGGACGGACGCTATACAGAGGTAGTAGAGGCAGGCGATAACTTAGTGCAGGACGGACGTTATACAGAGGTCGTATAGGCAGATGGTAACTTAGTGTAGGACGGACGTTATACAGAAAGAGGTCGTAGAGGCAGGTGGTAGCTTAGTGCAGGGCTGTCGTTGTATAGAAACATACTACAGGAGCTTTCTGTATTACCTTCATAAATACTTAAATAACTCTGATCTAATGTTTAGACCACTAAGGTCCCTTTTCTTTGTTTTTTATGGCTGAATGCATATAACAAAAATGTGACGTGTATTTTGACATGATAATCTTTGAAAAAGGTCCTTATTGGTCGAACTATTAGATCAGAGCTATTCAAGTATTTATGTATCATATTACAGTAAAACCCCGCTAAAGCGACCACTTAAGGAATAAACATGGTTGCCTTTATAAGCAGATAGATGCTTAATGCAGGACAAAAGTAATGCAGAAAGCTCCTCTAGGAGCTGTCTGCATTACTTTTGTCCTGCATTAAGCTACCACCTGCATCTAGCACCCATAATTATACCTCTTTTAGGTGGTCGCATTAGCGGAATTTTAATGTAATTCCCTTTTTGGAATAGTTTCTTCATTGTGTATTACTTTCGTCGTGCATTAACCCTTTATTTGTTCTATATATATATTGCACATTTCAGTATCTACTGAAAATTCATAGATAATATAGTTATAATGAAAAATGGAAGGTGGGACATTGTAGCCATTTTAGTCAGTAAAGAAACAAATCTATGGAATTCCATTTACAATCAGAGCAGACTCTGATCAGACGGCTCCTCTGGGTCTACTCTGTTTGCAAATGCGTGGAAACACATTTATATGAAGAAAATGTTAAGCAACTACCCCGGTATTTGTTTTAAAAATTACTAACGTATATTCATTGCGTGGTTGCTTTAACTTAAATGTGAAGTCCTTACATTCGACGCGTTTCAAAAATACCTAAAATATACAAAACTTATTTGGTTATATGCTGAAAGGTAGTATATCGCAAGAAAATCTATCCAATAAACGTTTAAAATTACAGAACATCCACGTGTTTATTATGGACGATTCCGATTTTATTCCCCGAAGTTCCATTTTTATTCGGGTTTGGTTTTAGTTTTGTCCACGTATCTCAGACCATTTCCGTAATAACGGTTACGTAGGCTAAACAACGGAATGATCGGGTTATCATCTGTAAAACGCCGACAATCTGAACGGAAAAGGCCGAAAATACTTTGTTGTCGAACAAAATTTATTTGTATTGATGAAATTGGTTTTTGTATCACAGGGGCATTTTTCGATATAAGTTCAAAGTAACAATCTTAATAATAATGACTGAGCATTACGAAAATCAAGTTTTATGATATCATTGAAAATATGCGCTTAGTGTAGGAACTTCCTCTTTAACGCGGGTGTCAAGTAACGTTGAAACTCCTGCATGAGACCTGCATAAAGCTGTGAACTTGATATAGAGAATAATAGGTTAGTGCCGTAGATGGGACACTTTATCCGACGAGGGGAGAAAACGTTGAGGCGAGGTTTGCCGAGTCGGATAAAGGCGTCCCATCTACGGCACTAACCTATTATTCTATTTTTATCCAGTCACCAGGCTTCTCTAGTGACATATGAAAAAAGATATAACTCAATTAACTGGATAAATGGAATAATAGGTTAGTGCCGTAGACGGACGCCTTTATCCGACTCGGAGTGAAAACAGTTAAGGCTTGGCAAGCCTCGTCTCAACGTTTTCTCCCCTCGTCGGATAAAGCGTCCCATCTACGGCACTAACCTATTATTCTCTATATCCAGTCAATTTAGTTAAGTCAAGTTTTTTCATAGACTCCTACAACATACGAATATTGAAATAATTTGCATTGAAAATGCGGTTTTTCGATCAACGGACCTCCCTTTTCATTTCCATTCTAGAGACGTAAATAATGAGCTACCGCAGAGGAAAATAGTTTCAATACTTACATTACAAGAGGGGAAAACGTGGTTGAATTTGAAAAATAAGATCATTTGAATCGAGAGTCGATATGTTAATTCAAACAGACATGATAATATTCTCCTGGAGGCTCTCTGGTTAAATTCGAGTTCCGTAGTCTCGGTTTCTATTTTTACAAATTATTATGAGAGTGAAAAGAAAATATTTACTATTTATCTGTAAATTTTTGCTCCCTGACATGAGTTTTATAAAAACCGCGTTTCGCCAGCGGTGAATTAAATTAATAAAACTGATAAATCAACGACACTTTGTATGTGTCCTCAGTGGCGTAATCGAATCCAGCTATAGACATTTCTTTTCTTCTTTGAATAATTATATTGGTGAATTTTCTGTTAGATCTATTCCGTCAACAATTTCATGCATATTTACCGAAAACTAAAATAGTTCCATGGTTATAGAATCATTCCGCCTATCTACTAACCTAATAAACCTTCTACTACCGGAAGTAACCTAATAAACCTAAGTTTATTTGCACACCCTTTATTATGTCATTAGAGAAGCCTGGTGACTGGATAAAATAAATCGGATAACTCGAGCTTCTCTTATCTCGAAGTTATTTGTATGGTCCCTTAAAGTTCGAGATATAGACGTTCAAATGTATAACACATGTAACATAGTGCAAAAAGTTGTGACTCAACTGGGACTCGAACAAGGGACATTTTGTTTATCTACCCGGCTACACATACACACACACACACTAAGCAAGAATTCGTCCCGATTTCTTACTCAAAGAACACCCCGCAAGTTTCTTCTTATTACAATTTTTATTCTTCATATAAATCACTCTGTGGGTAATTTACGTTGGGTGCCAAATGTAACATGGTCAAAAAGTTGTGACTCGACTGGGACTTGAACCCAGGGCCCTTGGCTTACCATGTCGACACACTACCAACTGAGGTACCAAGACACACAGTCTAAGCTTGTCAACTGTTTCACCACAATCTCTACCAGGCTACACACAGGAGTTGATATAATCGGCACAGGAAACGAGCGTTTTGGTATTTTCACACAACACAGATCAGGGTCCATGCTTATAAAGCTTTTAGTTGAGTCTGAGTTTCATTCTCAGGCTTTTGATTGGTCAGATTTGAGTTCTCAAGCGTTTGATTGGTCAGATTTGAGCCAAAGGCTCAAATCTGACCAATCAAAAGCTTGAGAACGATCTCAGACTCAACTAAAAGCTTTATAAGCAGGGACCCAGAAGGTATGTTTGTTTATTTTAGAACGAAACAAAGAGGGACATGTGGAGAGCTAACATGTCTAGTGAGACAAAAGTTACGGAGGTTCCCAAAGTCAGCTGGTGGAAGATTGGTGATGACGCAGTAGCAATGACAGAGTTACCGATTGGTAAGTTTAAATTTAAAAACAAAACCCATAGAAATACATATACAATGTGTGAACTTTCTTTTTTCCTACATGTAAATATGAAATTCAGGTGATACTTTTTTCAATTTATTGTGGTGTTATATGTATTGTCATTAATTTTCGTTGTTCTATTGTTGTTCGTTCTGCTGTATTTGTTGTTCGCGTTTGTTGCTTTTCCTTTCAATGAATATCATTAATGATGATTGTTAAATAACGTATTTTGGAAAGCTCTGTGAATACGGCTCATGTCATACCACCACTGTTGCGGAGATCCAGATAAGATGCATACGTTCGAAATAACGGCTTGTGATCGCTCTTTAGAATATTCGATATGTTTCTAGTGAGTCGTCACAACATAGAACTTAAATGACGATTTTAGTTGTTGAATACGCACGTTTACCAATTGCTCTATGGTTGTAACAAACATCGAAACACTATCTTACGCGTACACTTGTTACATATCATACGGTTAAGCCAGATGTCTGATCGGCTTAGCTGTAATTAGACGACGATTTTTTGATTGAGGTCGATACTTACACCAAGAAAATACTTTTTGAGAGCTTTTACCACATCTGTAGAATTTACCGACTTCACGAACAGAGTAGACCTGGATCAGACAATCGCCTTTGGAGCGGAACACCTGATTAAAAGCCGCGTTCTCTGTTTACTTATATAATTATACATATCTGGTTCTACAGTTTCTGTCAAAGCCGACATATTATAATATTTTAACAACTATCATGACCATGTAATAACCACTAACACATGTACATACAACTATGATAACTCATAAGGTTGAAAGGGTTTATATACTAAAACTGAACATTTGTGACATTTATAGGTGTCGTCATCGACCCGGAGAGTATGACACAGCAGGGTAACATGCAATTCACGGATGACTGGTTCGGGTATCGAAAGGAGGACGGCTGGCAGTACACCAATAACCCAGCACATGAACAAACGGAGCCTGACGGCACCTTGTGGAGCACTGTTGGTGTTTATAAGTTAACAAATCGCACGACCGTTGACATGCGGTAATTATTTTTACATTACATTGTCTCTTTATTCGTTTGCAAACTTTGATATTTACATTCGCCCTGCAACGTCCCTATATAACCTTATTCTAAAAAGAAAGTTGCATTTTCCCATGAACGTTCATTTCAATACCGGTTTGAGTCGGTTCTCCTTTTCCCAGAATTCCGCTGTGTAAGCGCGGAGTAATACTGTACTGACCCAGTTATGACCTTTTTTAAGATTTATCAATGGGGAATCGATACGTGACAATGTAAACATAAACACTCCACTTACTGAAACGTCAGCGATTAACGACGCCTTATTTCAGTACTTATGTGGAAATGTTTATTTTGCAACATTTACATTCGCCCTGCAACGTCCTTATATAACCTTATTCTAAAAAGAAAGTTGCATTTTCCCATGAACGTTCATTTCGTGTTTGGCCGTTTAAGCGGCCCTGAACATTTGAAATGTGGCATCTTCTTACTGAGAATTATCACTTGAATACATAATATTGCCAAATTTAATAGCCGTGGCATATCAAAATATATTATCAAGTAATGAGTGAAGCATAAATAGGTCAATGTCCTTACCTTTAACAAAGAAAAATCCGAGAATAAAATCCAACGTTGTGACCCGCTTTCGATCAAGCATGGCGGGTGAGTAAATTGGCTTCGACACCGCGACCTACATTTAAGAAGATGCTTTAATACCAACATTTCGTAAATATATATGATTTGAAATATCTCGATAATCTTTTCTGTAAACATAGCTAGACAATTTACTGGTTAAAATCTTGTATTCAGTCTATATTTATAATATGTGTTTTGGACTATTTTTTCATACCATATATAGAGAACCAACTACGTTAGAAACGAACCTGGCAACGACCTAGATAACGGCTATTATGTGACCGGTATATAATATTTAAAACAATCCGTTGAAATATAAGAGATACAATGGAATATAAATATAAGAAATAAATGACGTGCTCCCGGTGTTCATGAGGTTATTCACGTGAACCCCTTCGGGCTTCACTAACTTTGCTTGTAAAGCTATGCATTGCATAACCTCATGAACACCGGAAACACGCCATTCATTTCTTAACTGAACTCCAATATATCGGATATATCGGATGACTCGAACTTCGGGACAACTCGTAGAAAAAGTTTTTTTTCCTTCAAACATTTACAATACCCGAAGCGTATTTACAAAAAATACTTGACAATCTAAAGCAGGTCAAATGTAATGCTGAAAGCTCCTACATGAGCTTTTAGGTAGTATTTCGACCTGCATTAAGATTTGAACTTGAAAAACTGTCTTAATTAGAAATCGGATCTGTTACTCCGAAGTAACTTGTATTATGCCTTTTTTAACAAATAATGTGGTCACATTAGAGAGACACTAGTGTACACAAACTGTACAATAAATGCAATGATTATGTTGCACCAAGAATAGTGCTATAAAAGTACAAATATGAGTCATGCAGGAAACACCAAATACAGAACAAACAGCCGCCCAAACAGCACCACAGCAAGACACAGAAAAAGTACATAACTATAAAAACACAAAGAGACATACACAGACAAAACAAACAAACAATAGGGGAAGATGGAATGTTGAATGGCAAATTTCTAACAGAACCTAACTTTATCATTGACGATATCATTCTGGTTCTTTTGCAATTGTTTATATTTTATATAAAAGCATTTTCTATGATAAAATGTGCTTGGTAAGCATCCAATATTAACCCTTTGCTTGCTATTCACGTCATTATACCTACCTGTAAATAGTGAATACCCAGATGAGATGGCTCATGCAGGAGCTGTCTCATCAAGGTCTGTACTATTTACAAGTTGATTGTGCAACCAGTGCACTCCACAGCAGTGATTGCACAGCGTAATACTTGTACACAGTGAAGATGTATGTAATTATACAACAGGGCATGGGTAAAGAAGGAGAAATGTATTTTAAAATTCAGCAAGAGAAGGGTTAAAACCAATGCCGAAATTACTCTTTCCGAACATACAGGTGTATTTGTCTGATGTAAAAGGCTGATGTAGCTTTTGTCCGACCCTTTTATACTTAACCCTTTCGCTGCCAATGCCGGATCTGTGATTACCTATGCAAACAGTAAACTATCCCCTGTTTCATTTTTAAAGGGGCTTCTGTAAAAATGTAGTTGCTGGCAATGATCGCTTGTGTTTGGTCTTAAAGTAGTTGCTGAAAAATTGTCTGCGGTTTCTGCATTTAAACAAGCTTGTGTTCAAAGTCGGTTTAGACTGTTAGTTCAATTTTATGTTTTTATCTTGTCGAAAGAGGATACTGACAATTATCTCAGTTTATGTGTTTAAGGAGGTATTGTGTACAAAGAAGGTGCTGACAATTAGCTCTGTACTTTGCTTTCAAGGGGGGGGGGTGGGGTCGATTAAAACGTCCATTCTGACAGTTGTTTTAAAGGCTCGTGCTTCTTTTTACCGAGGCTCGTGTGCAAAATGGATTCCGATAACTTGCATCAGGTTATCGTTTAAGAAATATCTATGTAATGTAATGTTTAAAGGGCGCTTGTGTAAAAGTACGACTGACAATTGTCTCCTGTTTCAGTTTTTATTAGATTTACGAGGGTGCTTACACGTATGTTCTGTTTCTCTTTAGGAGACTGGTGTACAAAGTAGGTGCTGACAAATATCGCCATCTCGTCGGCGAGTATCAATACAATATGATCGACCTGCGCAAGTGTGGCTCCGGTAGTTACAAAGATCTTGACGCCAGGCTTGGTTATGTTCACTCCTTCTGTATGACTGACAAATACATCATACTACCAGAAACAGCCTATATGTATGACCCCTGCTTCATGAGTAAGTGAAAGCACTATTTACAGTAAAATCCCCTTTACAACGGCTACCGCATGAATGTCTAGTTTTTTGTCCTAAACCTTTTACCACATGAATAGTAATTTAGAAAATAATAATATTGTAACATTGTTTTGTATTTTGAATATTTTATTTCTATGAATATTTATGGCATTAAACAGATGGCGTTGTATCCTCGGCACATATCATAGAATCGTGTCTATATTATTACATTTGTAAGCAAGCCGAACATACGAGCGGATTTTGATAAGATGACTACTACAGGAGCTGTCTGATGTGGGTCTCTTGTTTGTAAATGAGTTTAACCCTTTCCTTTATGTCAACACATTTTTTTACACATTTGCAAACAGAGTAGATCCTTGACCTAAAGGAGCCAACTGAGTGAGTTCTCAAGCCTTTAGTTGGTCAGATTTGAGCCAAAGGCTCAAATCTCACCAATCAAAAGCTTGAGAACGAGCTCAGACTCAACTGAAAATTTTAATAGCATGGACCCTGCTCTGTTTGCTTATGGTATAACATAGATATGATTGTACAGATTCTGTCTGAGCCAAAATGGCATGTGGGCATATGCCATTATAAAAAAAATGGAATGGAGGCTGTCGGGATAGACTTTGATAAACGCCCTGTCTTGTCATGCAAGCCTTGATATATTCCCGCTTATTGACGTATGTTGACGCATCTATAAAAGTAATGTGTTGAAACCATTTTGCGATTAATATAGTATTTGCTTATATATCCCATTACCTCATAGGCTAATTTTAGATACAAACTCTTTCAATAAATCTACCGAAAAGGAGCATTAACTATAGAAAAGGAAAATTTGGGAAATTTGTAGTTTGAAACAATTGTGATGAATAGAGCATTTGCTCCTATAGGAGGAAATGCTCTATTTATCACAATGGTTTCACAAAGTGATCCTTACAGAGTCGTCAAAAGTCGTCAATATGAGGGAAAGGGATATGATCGAATTTTCTATGTATTGCAATGAGTTTCAAAACTACACAATTCTAAATTGGCATGGGGAACATGCCCTCTGACCCCTATAGTTACGGTGCGTACAATACATCTGGAATCAGCTTCACCAGTCTGTTATTAACCCTGAATGTGCGGGAACGGAGTGTACAAGACAGTTGCAAACATTGTAGACACAGATACAAGGACATAGAGTCCGTAGTGGTTTAAAAGGAAGGCAGACATTTTTATTTTTCCGCAGAATAATGTTTTTATTGTTTAGCTGTGGATCCACCAGTGGGCCTCCTTATAGACTATCATACACGGAAGAACCTCTCCAAACCGGGCGTTAAATTGAGTTTGTACATATTGGTCTTGGAGACAGGTAGCAGCTAAATGCAGTTTGAAAGTCATACAGAAAACTTATCTAGGGACTTTGTGTTTGATTTTCACTCTGTATTAAGCAGTCTCCTGCCTAAACTTATCTAAATTCTTTTCTTCCAGACTTCTGGTATACAGAGGTGTTACTGTACATCCTTTCGTTAGTCATTTCGTAATACTGATTATCAATATACAGATCATTCTTTCTGCTCATCATATTTCACATTTTAAGAGTGACTTCCACTTAACCATAAATACATTCAGAAAACAGGATATCCGCCAAAGCAATGAAAAAAGAGAAAATTGTGTGGTCCTTCGAAAGCAAAGAAGAGAAAATTGATTTATTGATTCTGTTCATGAGTATTAATTAAAAACGGAACACTACTCACGCCCTCTAGCACCTGCTTATTCAGTATTTTTAACATTAATAACACTAGTGATTAATTATCCCGAAGGACCAGGAAATATAACAGAACATGGCGACCTTTTACGATCGCCACACAAGCACTTAGCACCTGCTGTTAAGCCATATTAACCTTTCGCTACCAATGCCGGATCTGTGATTACATATGCAAACAGTTTGGATCCAGATGAGACGCCGAGTAACTCGGCGTCTCATCAGGATCCAAACTGTTTGTTACTGTTATTATGTTATTGAAACTAAAATGTAGAAAATCAAACAAATGAAAATTTGTAGCAGACGACAAAGTTGGCAGACGACAGAATTTGGTAGCGAAAAGGTTAATACCTAGGTCCATGCCTATGCGAACAATGTAGACCTAGATCAGACGGCACCTATATTATCCCTCTGATCAGGGTTTGCTCCGGTTATTTATGAAATGATATAAATATAATTCTGCAGTGACTGAATCGGCCACAAATATATGCCCATATGATATTATAACATTTAACCTAATTAATAAGCATGATCCTATACTTTCTTACGGAAATATTGATGGAGTAAAGTGTTATAAAACAGAATATCTAACGACTGACTTGGAAAGCAGTATGATTTTTCTTTAATCGTGTCTTTTCTCGTCTGGTCTATCTGAATTCCTAATACTTTAATATCGAGGATCACTAAAACAAATATTGGATAAACGAGTTTATCTTACATACATTATTTTACACCATAAAGATCTATACAGTAAAATTTGGAAATCTCAATTCCGGATAACTCGAACATCGGGATAACTCGAATTTGAGTTTCGGTCCTTCCAAAAGTTACAATATGGAAGGGTTAAACTGTCACACATGTTTACATTAGATCTGTATGACGCTGTGAACATGAGAAATTGTCCAGATTTGAAATTGGGTAACTCGAATTTCTGTTATCTCGAAGTAATTTGTATGGTCCCATGAAGTTCGATATATCGAAGTTCAACTATTGCTTAAAACTGACGGGAGATTCACTTTGACATATCAGGTTGAAATGGTTAAATATGTTTTCAGCTCATTACATATCAGGTTGAAATGGTCCAATATGTTTTCAGCTCATTACAATCCAAGTGCGCCATTCTTCCTCCAAGGTTTCACGTTTGAGAACAATGGTTACTCCAGACTATTGGTCATGAGGAGATCTGACGGACAGTTTGTTGCTGAAATTAAGACCGTGCCATTTTTTGTGACACATCAGGTATGTTTGTTTCAATCTCCTTGTGGCAAGGACTGCAATTATCTGTAATTTGACAGTGTCCCTTTAACCCTTTCCCTTATCTAAGCGATTTTTGGCGTAACTGCAAACAGAGTAAACTCAGATCGGACGGCTCCTACAGGGACCTACAGGGACCGTCTGATCAGGGTCTGTTCTGTTTGCTTACGGTGTCAAATAGATCTGGGTCCATGCTTATAAAGCTTTTAGCTGAGTCTGAGTTTCGTTCTCAAGCTTTTGATTGGTCAGTTTTGAGTTCTCAAGCTTTTGTAAAACGTTACTTTCTTGTAAGAAATATTAAAGTAAAACACATTTAAAGTTTTTATTATTTACATCAGTTTTATCATACCTTTAATTGAACAACTTATATGCAAATAGTTTTAATATGGTTTTTTGTTTTAAATAGAAGGGGAATACAAACCGATTTATAGGTTTAAACAATGAAAATCAAAGAACAACTGGTTTTAGTAACCTTTTGTGATTACAAAAACATCACCTTTTGCATAAAATAATTAAAATTATACAGAGCCCCCTCCCTACAACGGCCCTCTCAATAACGATTCCCTCCTTACAACAACGCATGTCACTGTTTCCGAAACAACAAGGCTCCAGAAACAATCTTTTTCCATCGTATTTTCTTTATGCCTCCATCAAACCCTATGTTGTGACCACTCTTTAGAATCGTCACTTTGTGACGATTCTAAAGAGTGGTCACAACATAGGGCTTGATGGAGGCATAACGGTTTTAGTTCTCGATATAAACCTTATCTGGGGATCTGCAAACAAGCTAATTATATTTGATTTTCCCTCCCTACAACAATTACCTTTGAACAAATTCTGAAAGGGGGTGATCCCCGAGAGCAAAAATTGCAACACAAAAGAGAAAATTGCAGACTCGGTTTTATTGAGTCTGTTCATGAACAGTAATTGAAATTGCAACACTGCTCACGCCCCCTAGCACCGGCTTACGCGGTATTCAATTTTCAGAACAAGAAGTACTGAAATTCATGATCTCGAAGGATTAGAAGGTATAACAACTCTGAGAACACATACAATATTCGTATCCCAAAGGGTGTCGTTGTAGAGAGGGAGCACTGTAGTTTATCTTTTATTTGTATGTTTTTTTTAGAAGTGCGTGTATTGTGTAAATAACTAATTTTTAACATATTCAAAAGAAGGGCTCTATAATTATCTGTCTAGCAAGACCTATGGGAATTGACTCGCGTTGCACCTCTAATAATTGCTCGTGAACAGACACAATACGATCTAGTCTGCAAGTTTCTCTTTTGTGTTGCTGCTTTTTCTTTCCGATAATCTCATACTTTCAGAATTTATACACGACAGTTAGGTAACTATTAGGTAACTATTGTGAACGACTCTTATTCCTATTAGTCGAATTTGTTTGTCCATATGTCAAGCGTTCACTACAATAAGCTGAGTCAGTAGTCCTCAAGTTTGTTTTCAGATCCTCGTATGTCGAACCACTTTCTGGAATGGTGTTCAGTATTTCAAACTCAAATTACACATTGTTAAGACGCTTACATTGCATAATCGTTCAAGTATTTCATACAATGTTGAGCTATTGTAAAACGGGTGTGAATGACATTGGTGTATTACTGCTAAGCAGTAACAAACTACTAAAATGATACGTAGATGTAAACCCATTACCTCATAGGCAAATTATAAACATAACCGCCTTGAAAAATACCTACCAAAAAGGAGCATTTACTAGAGAAAGGGACATTTTTAATAATGTCTTTTTTTGAAACCATCCTGATAAATATAGCAATTGCTCATCTGGAACAGGTGCTCTATTTATGACAATGGTTTCATACAATGACTTTAACAGAGGCGACAGAAGACGTCAATATGAGGGAAGTGGTTAAACTTAACTTTTATCGTTGGAAACAACAGAATAAGCCGCATTTACGCTCGTTATACGTTTAGCAGATCACCATTAGCATTCCTTTCTACAGCCTCTAAAAGATGAACATTACTTAACCTTTAGCCTTCTATGGGCGAATGCGTGATTACCTATGCAAACAGTTTGACTCCAGATGAGACGCCGAGTAACTCGGCGTCTCATCAGGCTCCAAACTGTTTGACACACTGATTGCAATTTGGTAGACACATTTGATTGCAGCTCGAATTTTGAAAACGTAGTAGGCAAATAATTCTGTAAAACTAATTTGCTCAGCAGACTAAAGGTTAATTGAACGTGTTTTATGGTCCATAGAACAATAGAATGTTTGCCATCGTAAATAATGTAGACATGGATATGTCACGTTCGATAAGCAAATAAAGCATACTCTGAAGAAACATCATATGTATGATGTAAGCATCCTCTCATTGCATTGACGTAAATACGTCGTTATGAAGTAAATATTTAAGACATGACAAAAACATAATACTGACAAACGTATAAAACCGCGTAACATATCACATTTCCAGACTCATGAAATCGGGCATTCACGCTACGGAGCATATTAATGTACTGAATTGTAATTATCTAAAATTATCTATGAAGACGACCTACTCAATCCGGAAATGGAAGGAGGACGCCGGATTATTTTACTCGTTTTTGTCGTACCCTTTATTACTTTTCTAAAGTTACTCTGTTTCCAGCTCAATAGTACACTGAATAATTCCATTTGTTCCAGCTCGGTGCTTACGAAGACGGGGAACTTATTCACATGGACATGTTGGTGTATGATGATGCCGAGATCTATGACAGGCACACATTTGTTAACAGCCTTCTTGGAGACGTATGTATAGGCGAACTATTTTCATTGTTATTTCTAATTATGTGTGTGCTACGTTATCGTCGCCAGCCAAATCGTCACCTAATTCGGTTAATTGAAGTCAGTGTGGATCATGATGAGTTATCTGGATTCAAACTGGTTGCTAATGTTACACTAGAAGTACAATGATTATATTCATGTTATGAACAGTGAATATGGTGATATTTATTTACTCCGCAAGTCAACATTTATAATAAACAATTTATTAAAATATGTGGAAAATATTTAATATTTTCCGTAAACGATATGGCGTAATATTCATGTCTTAAACACAGCTACAGAAAAAGGTGCGTACTCAACTACTAAAATCGAAATTTCTCCCCCAGTCTATATGCTGTGACCACTCTTTAGAATCGTCGCGAAACAGTGGTCAACAACATAAGGTTTGATGGAGAAATAGATATATTATTAATTATTTTTTTACGTAACTTATCCGGACCTCTGCTTATAAACATGTTACTCTCTTCTTAGGATCCATACATGCCAAATGTTTCTCGTATTACCATCAACACGACTGAATGGACTGTCTCCATCAGGAATCTCCGCAAGGGACCACCGACTATTCTGGAAATGCCTAATATCAACTACGCATACTACGGGAAAAAGTACACATACGCCTACATGGCAAAAAACTTTGACCAAATATTCACCAATGGTATAACAAAGGTATATAGTGTGCAAATTGTGTTTTACATACAGCCATTCATTGTGGTTCAAAATGAAATGCATACATGCATTCCATTGTAATTAGAGTGTCAAACATTTTGTACCCTACATTCCGGGAAAATCAAGATCTTATCTCATATTTGAACGTAGCAATCTAAAGGTTAAATCTATCAAGGTGTTAAGATGTCATTTCAGTTTTAAAAACTAATTTTTGCTAAACCAAACCTTATGCTGTATTTACG
This sequence comes from Azorinus chamasolen, assembly GCA_963576725.1. Taxonomy (NCBI): domain Eukaryota; kingdom Metazoa; phylum Mollusca; class Bivalvia; order Cardiida; family Solecurtidae; genus Azorinus; species Azorinus chamasolen. The sequence goes on along the minus strand of OY755250.1, from coordinate 37,983,862 downwards.
TATTAGAATCGTCTCAGAATGGCGATATTTAAATGTTTAATAAAATTTCTTAAATAAATATTTTATCCACATTTCTGTAAGGAATATTTAGAACCTTGTGTTTGAAATAGTTTTTGAAGTTTTGAACCAGTAATATCACTGTGTTACCTAATCTAAGTGTTACATTGACGACATGTTCCCATAAATACGTACTACAGTGCTCCTTCTCTACAATGACACTTTTTGAGATACGAAGATTGTATGTGTTGTTCATAGGGAGTTGTTATAGGGAGGGAAAATCAAACATAATTAGCTTGTTTGCAGACCCCCCAGATAAGGTGTATTTCGAGAACAAAAACCGTTATTTCTCAATCAAACCTTATGTTGTGACAACTCTTTAGAATCGTCACAAAGTGACAATTTCAAAGAGTGGTCATAACATAGGGTTTGATGGAGGCATAAAGAGAATACGATGGATAAAAATTGTTGCTGGAGCCTTGTTGTTTCGCAAACAGTGACATGCGTTGTTGTTGTAAGGAGGAAATCGTTATTGAGAGGGCCGTTTTAGGGATGGAGCACTGTACTAACGACGCGCCTGATCTGAATCTATATCATTACACACACTATTTTCGGTTATTTCCACATATTTTGCTTTACCCTAAACGTTTATACGTGTTCTATACTTCTTGTGTTTCCAATAATTGCATTATCCATAGGTGTACTTTGTTTGCAAAATCCATGAATCTACAATGTTTGCATAACTTCTATGTCTAAATTGAATCCATAACACATGATAGCTTGTTAGCTCAGTCTACTGATATATTTACTATGTTCGCATGACCCACGGGACAACATTGTTTGCACAATTTAACTAACAATATTTTAGACTATGGGTCGACACGGTTTGCACAAGCCAAAAGTATTTAGTGTTTGCCCAACCCGAGCGTCTACTTTATTACATTTTGTACAACCTAATGGTCTAAACCGTTGGCATAACTCAATGTTCTACTTTGTGTGTACACTCCCAGTTTTGCGTAGCCAACTGTTATATTTTCTCGTAGTTCTATTCTGAATATGATGCCTCTGTTACAGTTGAATGTTGATACAGGAGAAGAGACAGACTATCTGCTAGAGGACGGTTTGTTTGTACAGGAGCCACAGTTTATAGCCAAACCGGGAGCAGTGTTTGAGGATGATGGAATTATCATGGCACAGGGCGTGGATGGGCGTAAAAAGAAAGGTACGTGAAAAGAAAGGTACACTAAAACATGGTTTACCATTTACCTAATAATTTAATCCACGTATCAATGTAAAGCATGAGAATTTATAGCCATTGTAGGCAATCAAACATGTAACATATCAGCACTTAGGACTATAAGAACTGTCTAGTCAGGGATATCTCTATTTGTAAAGAAGAGAAACGGTGGATCGAAACATAATGTTCGACAGAAACATAGGAGTGTTGACTAACACGGGATTGCTCAAGTCTAAGCAAGCGTTATGAAACTAAATGTCTGCATTACTTCGAAAAAAAGACTTAAAACCGAGTCTGCAATTTTCACTTTTTGCGTTGTTACTTTTGCTTTCGAAGGATCTCCCACTCCACTTTCAGAATATATTGAGTCACTTAAGTCGAGTTTTCCTTCAATGGTCAGAATAATATGTCACTGATCTTTAAACTGTATAATTGTCTTATATTATACAGAATGTATTTGCACTGACATGATTTTTTATAATAACAAATATTTTTTTATAGCATTTCTGGTAATCGTTGATGCTAAAACGATGCAACGGTTGGCTCACGTGACCGCCCCAGATCTTGCTTTGTTGGGACTTCACGAAAGGTAAATAGTGACATGTGATGATTATGACGTGGTTCTGAAGGCATTTGCTGTTACTGTAAACCCCCTGTAATGCAACCACTTAATGAACAAATTTGGATGTCTTCATAAGCAGGTGGTTGCTTAATGCAGGACAAACGTTTTGCAGAAAGTTCCTATAGGAGCTTTCTGCATAACTTTCGTCCTGCATTAAGCTACCACCTGCCTTTATCACTGTGGATTATGCCCCTTTTTGCTGGTGGTATTCGAGTTGTTATTTACTGTTATGTATTTGTCGTTGCTTAGTGTTTGTTAGATCTTTAATTATATGATGTACGGTTATTTATATATAATATGCATTTGACTGAGTTAATGTAATTGAGATGTAATGGTTTGAACCTTTACAATATGTATCATAATGATGTCATGTAAATTCACTTGCTGAACGATTATAATGATAGTTTTATCACACAACACAAATTTGTATCGGCTCTGTACCCGAATGAAGCAAACAGAACAAACCCGATCAGACGATTCTTACAACAACCGTATGGTCTGGTTCTATTCTGTTGATATGTGAACAGTTCTCAAACATATACATACTTAAAGCCAAGTACCGCAATTTGGAAACATTGTGGAGGGTTCGTACTATTTTGTATTTCTAATTTGTTTTTTTCAGATTTTACCCAATAACTGCGACGACCGGTGGTGTTGCTGCCCAATCCGGAAGTTTCTTGTTGATACTATTAACGACTAGTGTTGCCATGGTGTTCTTCAGAAATAGCTGATTTGAAATGAATTGTATCGTTTTAGACGTTCATCTTCTATATGCATTTCACTTTTTCCTACATAAACATGTTATGAAATATGCGGTCATCATATTGCCATTATTCGCATGCATAAGTTCTGTTTTTCTGTTATATGTAGAGTATTCCTGTAAGATTTGGTCATTATGAAAAGTACATGTATGTACTTTAATTAGTTCAGTACTAGAATAAGATTACAAAACGGAAAACAGTAGAGAATCTGGTTCCAAGGTTATACAACTTCTGAGTCTGAGTCTGAGGTCATTCTCAAGTATCTGAATGGTCAGATTCTAAACAAGCTCAGAATCCAAGCCAAAGCCAAAGGCTCAAATCTGACCAATCAAAAACTCGAGAATGAACTCAGACTCAACTAACAGCTTTATAAGCATGGACCCAGGTGCTTGAGAATGATCTCAGACTCAAGCAAAAAGCTGGGGGCCAGGCCTGTAATATATAAGCAAGTAGATAAGGTCATGACAACGTTTACAATGGATTCTGATATTGGTCTCCTTTGTTCGCAAACGCGTGCAAGGTGGGAATATAAAGAGACTGGTCCAATCAACTTCCAATTTAATTACTGTAATGACATTTTGTAACATAATTGCACATTTCTCTACACTGTTAACTAAAGGGAGTTGGGGATCACATCAACATATATGCGTAGGAAATAAGTTGTTAACGATATTGTGGGACAATAGGAAAATATACATTATCTACGTCTGCTGTATACACTGCAATATTCCTCGGGTAATGAATAAAGCAACTACCTATATATACATTCTCGTCCCTCTATGTAAAACCTTGCAATGTTGAATTTTCAGAGTGGAAACGTGCATGATATTTTTAATATAAAGGTCACTTGGTACGATATGCTTCAACTGGATAGATAGTTTGGAATTACAAACAGTTCAGTTTCTAATCCGAGTGCTTGTCTAGGAACCCCTCCCCAATCTGGGGCTACACTGTTTGCAAATGGCAGTGCATACATATCCTGAATGTTTAACCTTTAACCCTTTCGCTGTCGTCTGCTAACTTTGTCGTCTGCTACAGATTTTCATTTTTTTTATTTTCTTCATTTTTGTTTCAAAAACATAGTAACAGCAACAAACAGGTTGGATCCTGGTGAGACGCCGAGTTACTCGGCGTCTGCTCTAGATCCAAACTGTTTGCATAGGTAATCACAGATCCGGCATTGGCAGCGAAAGAGTTAAATCTAACGCTAGTCGATGATTAGTGCTTATCTATACATACGAGATAATCCAGATGAGACATCACATCAGGATCCAAGCTGTGTTACACCTCTGTCAGTATTAAGCAATCTTTCTTTCAGAACTGCAACAGACTATATTTGTTATACAAACGACAATTATTTAATTTTTAACTGGAATATGTAATTGTATCATCTTACTTTGAACGTGTTTGATATACAAATATATGTGATTTTATATCAACTTAAATGTTTTTTGAATAAAATAATTATACTTTTTTCATTTGCGAATGTTTTTATTTTACATAAACATGGCATTAGAAATTGTCATAAACCCTTCCACTATCATAGGGGAGTGTATGATAAACACTACAAACAGAATGTATCCAAATCAGACCCGGTGCCTCGTCAGCATCTCATCTATTTGAAACCGTGTTTACATTTATGAAACAAAACAAAGGATGCAAGTCCCGTCAAAGAAGACTTAAGCACACGATGTTACTAATATTTTCTCGTTCGCTACCGATGTCGCATCTGTAATTCCCTATGTAAACAGTTTGGATCCAGATGAAATGCCGAGTAACTTGTTCTCTCATCAAGATCAAACTGTTTGTTACCTGGATTATGTTTTTGGAACAAATTTAAAAAGTTGAAAAACGAAAAACGTAGCAGACAACAAAATTTGGCAGCGAAAGAGTAAACCATTTCCCTAATATAAACTTGTTTGCACGTATTTTCAAACAGGGCACACCCAGATCAGACGGCTCCTAGAGGAGCCGTCTGATCAGGGTCTTTTCTGGTTGCTAATAGAATTTGATAGATCCATTTCATTACTTTCTAAAATGGCTACAATATTCCACTTTACATGTTTCTTTATAACTATTTTGTTAATGAATATTCAGAAGGTATTGAAATTGTCCTAAATACAGAACAGGGAAAGAGTTCATATCTATGCAGACTGATATACAGTTAAACCAGGCATACCTTTTCACTACAAAGCAGTCTTAATATATATTTTGTTCTGCATTAACATGCTTTATGACGCCTGTGTTAAACTAGAAATGATTTACTTAACTCTTTCGGCACCAAAGTTCTAATTGTCGTTTGCAACCTTTTGTTAAATGATTTGGTAAAATAACCAAATGAGATAAATGAATACATAATTCAAAGACATGAACTACAGATCTAGAACTAGAGATTGAGACAAAAAATGAAGTCCCTGATCAGTCGCCGCCTTGAAAAGGCGGCGTCTGATCTGGGACTGCACTATTTGCCGTGGTGCATTTTTGCGACATTGGCGGTGATTGTAGTAGTACAGACAGTAGTTCCTGATGACCAGAGTAGCCAAATCCCGGTTTCCCGTCTAATTCCGAACCGTCGATCAAACCACGGCCTAATAGGAGCACCTCAGCGATAATCCATACCGATCTCGCCATTTGAAAACATAGCGGCCTCTTGGCTGTTCCCAGGATGTGGCTATTTGTGAAATAATTCACCTCATCCGACCACACGTTGTGTAAGATGTTTGCACTAGAACCATGCCCCGACTTTTAAACACCAGTACACTGAATAAATTACTTTTCATATGAGATACTCTATAATTATTTTCAATTCATTGGTGAAGTTTTATTGGGGCGATTTAAATGTCATAATTCTCGCATATCCTTTCCCACGGTATATCTGAGGTCGATCGGAATATCCTAGTCTATTTCCCAATCACACATACTATGTCAGAGAGGTAACCACGATAAACACAGTGATATCCCTTGAACGTTAAGGCGTATTTAATATACAGTTATTCAATATCCGTGTTATTGTATGCTTATTTTTAGCAAAGAGGAATATGACATTAAATGATTTCCGTCAGTCATTGATACATTTAGTTTGATTCACATCTTCCATCTCGCTGGTACTTTTATAAGCCGTTTTCTTTTCAGTTTTGGTATAATGTATTCACTCAACAGCTTAGACATGATTTTCTTATTCACTAAGTCAACACACATAATTACATCTTTTATTCGACTTAAAAGTGCAGAGGTCAGGCAGATGAAAAAGCCCACAGCAGAAGCACAAATGAAATGCGTAATCACACATATATACATGGCCTTCATAAAAAAATGTCCATTGCCTACTATACATCGGCAACGTATTAGCAGCGCCGTAAAACAAAACTCATCCAAAGGCATAGACAACAAAGGACCAATTGTGACGCCATATATCATACCAGAGATAACGTCACAATTCGCCTAACTGGGTCAACAAGGAGGCTTATTTTAAGTTTATTGCACTGTGACCTCGAACAGTTCGCGTAGCGCAAAATCATGGTGAACATTCTAGTACTCCCGATTGACAAGAAATCATGAGTGCTCATATACACACATAACTCTCTCACCTACAACATATTAGCAGCACCGTTAAACCAATGCTCAAACTCATCGAAGACAAAGGTCTAGATGTTACGCTATAACCTACACTGGGTATAAGGAAACATAACGTCACAATGCACCTACTTGGATATTGGTCATGTAACGCACACGGATGTTGGACATTAGATGCAATTTTGAGCAGCCATTATCACAGCAGGGTAAAGCGGACAGTATTTCGCATCACGAGCTCACAGTTGAATAAATGGAATATTACACCTATATGTGATATTTATTCATTATACCAGAGGTGTAGATAATCAATATTCAAACATTATTTATTATTATATATATATATATTATTAGTTATACATATCATTGACGAGGTAACTGACTTTTTATTCCCTGCTGAGGAAAATCATGTTGCCCGAGCTGCTAGGCCAGGGCTGCATGTATTTCCCCAGCATGAAGTATAAGTATAGTTAGACCATGGTGGCCCGGAGAACTGTATCGTTTAGTCGCGCTCAACCGTTGGCTAACCTATTTAGCACTGGCTTGGGCTCGAGGGAAAACAAATAATAAACGTCATCAATTTGACGTCACCGAACGCGTGCTCATTTTTCCTCCTTTCTTTTCGCGCAAGATTGACAATGTGTCATTGTGCCTGAATCCATTAGTTTGTATGATAAAGCTGCAATTTTAAAGGCACGATATTAAAACTGTGTTCAATTAAATAGATATACTAAATAATATTTTTTATTTCAATATGTTGCAATTGCAATAAAAGTTGTTGTTGAATAGTGAATTAATATAGATTTTTGAAGCAGATCTATACTATTCTTTAATTGGTGGATAAATGATAAAGTAGTAAAGTAAAGATTGTTTTCAAATTTTCACATTAAAATTTGAAAAAAAATCTAATTTCTTTTCTCAATGTCATCAAAATGTTTGATTATTCATTGTTTACAGTAAAACTACTACAACATTCAAAATATGAGCTTTCTGTATAACTTTAGTACTGCATTAAACTGTCACATGTATATAAAGCTGCAAATTATTTTCCCTTTAACTTGTCGTTTAAGCTAAGTTTAAATGTATCTAGTTCAGTGTAACCAACTGATCAAGGCTACGATGGATTGGGGAAAATATCACTTGAGAACACAGGGTGTGACGTCAAAATGCATTATGGTGATTGGTCGAGAGGAACCATTGACTAAATGAACAGTTTGTTAGTTAGTCCATGTTGTTTTCAAAAAGCATCGAACTAAACGATATAGTCGACACTGTTTGAAGCATCTGATTGGCCGAGAGATCCAAGCCATGTGCTAAAGTCAGATACCCCGCCAGAGATGTGTATAACGATTTTAAAGTTTGCAAAGTTTAAAGATGTACTATGCACATTTTTCGTATAAAACACCAGAAGCTGTATACGCATACATTCAATGAAAATAATGCTTACAGCCTATTTTCGGACAGAATATATTTGTTCAGCTAAATTTTATCGCTATCTGAATACTGCTATTTTTTAAAAGGAGCCTCCTTTTTGAAACGGGGATTTTGTACGGAAATCAGCGGACATCTTCGGCCAAGTTCTGATGACTCCGATTCTATTTCGGAACAACGCTTTGAATATTAATTAGGTTGTTATCATACGCAAAATGGCTGACACTGGTTTGCCTACATATACATCGAATGATTATTTCCGGTATGTAAATTTGAATCTTACGACATATTCCGGTCAATGGCGAACGATGTTCCGTTGGCTTCCGTAGCAATCCATTTTTCTTTTTTTGGATACAAACAACCATTTACTTACCGTGCTAAATGATAAACGGTACATAGATTCCGATTCTGAAGTCAGTTCGAAATACAAAATTTGCGGAAATATGTGCAGTATACATCTTTAATATTTGTAGCAGTAAATTAGCGCTGTTCATGTATGCGCCATTTTGCTTCCACTCAGGGACTTCATGAATACTGGAAGGTAATGGCAAATTAACTCTGCAATCCTAATCTCCTGGTTATTACCTTTGTGGATAGAAAATGATCTTCCAGGTGCAAGAGCTTCTCAAAGGATTAAAATAATCAGACATTAGTAAACAAATTAGTAAATCAGATATCAAGCGGGCACTATTCTTCAGCATGAGAACGATTAAACTTAATTCAGGCAATGGTGCCATTCTGTCGTCATTTTGTTGACATCAGAATGACGGTTTTATATTATTAAAACAAAAACGGGCGTAGGAACAAGCGGCTAAATAGCAATCTACCGGTATGTGTACTGTGCATTTGTATAAATAAAATCTGAATCGAATTGGGCGAGGATTGTCTTTGTAAAATCGGATATTTCGGGCTCTTGCACTTTGACGACATTTGCAGCAACGCAGCAGAGTTAGATCTTTGCCATGTATCGGGTTTCTGTTGCTGTAGATTTAGAACAATTTACATTGTTATACAACAACTATAACAAAACAGTTTCTAAATGGATTACTTTGTTCCGTTCTAAACTCTATTTAGTTTGAGAGTGATTGTTTGGATCTAAACGACGAAGTGCAACCGGTCGGCCAAAGTGAGGCCCATTGTTTAGACTGATTGCTGATAACTCCATATAGACATCAGAATTTAGAGGGATACACGACACTATACGCATGACTAATTGACCAATAACAATCGTGGATTTTTCTTTGAAGTTCTGTAAATGGACTTCGTTATGCCACGTTCTTTTAAAATGAACATTATGTAAAATGCTCTATATCGTGTTGACGTAAATCTTTGATTCATTTTCTGACAAGGCTTCGCTGCTATGTTGTATCCTTGTATTGACGTAAACCCGACTCTCATCAATGGCGCTATCTGGAAAAGATACAAGAAGCTTAAAGTAATTCTTGACGTTAAACATGCGTACATGCCCTAACAGTATGCACTCTCTTGGCGAATTCGTGGTTTCCTCTTGAATCAGCCTCACTTCCGATAAACCTCTCTGATACTCTATATTAAAAACCAAATGTAGAGATTTTTGTTAAACATTTGCTTCAGATGACAATATTTCAAGACAATTGTTTAGGGTGCAGATACATTATATAAGCGTATAAAACATTACATCAATCTGGTACCAGTGGTGCCATAAAAAAACGACTGTTAATCATATTGTCTTGCTAATCCTTCTTGAAAATGATACTTATCAACTTATTGGAAAATAACTGCAGGGAAATATATGCTCACGGTTATCATACGACACGCTACAATAAGCTGAGTCAGTAGCCCTCAGGTTCGTTTTCAGATCTTCGTAAGTAGAACCACTTCCTGGAACAATGTTAAACATTCTAAACAGACATTATTGAAACATTGGCAATCTACAGTAGAACCCTTCTAACGCGACCACTTAAAGAATAAGCATAGCTACCTTTATAAGCAGGTGGTTGCTTAATGCAGGACAAAGGTAATTCAGAAAGCTCCTATAGGGGCTTTCTGCATAACCTTTGTCCTGCATTAAGCTACCACCTGCATCTAGCACCCATAACTGTACCTCTTTTAGGGGGGGGGGGTACTGTATCATTATTCAAACATGCGTGTACAATGTCAGCTGCTGTTAACTGTTGCTTTTAACATCGGCTGCATAACATGTACAGTAAAACCTCTCTATAACGGCCACTAAATTGTGTTAATTAGTTGGTATTTAGGGCAGGTGGCAGGTGGTTGCTTAAAGCAAGTTGAGAGTAAAACAGAACGCTCCTATAGGATAGTGTTGGGCGACTTTTACGACCGCAATACAATAACTGAACACTTGCATTTGTAAAGCACATATAATCTAGAAATAGAATATCTGTCAATAAAATACAGCAATGACATTTATACTCACTGTTATCGTATGAAACACCAGAATAAGCCGCGCTCGTAGATCTTGATTCATTTTGCAGGTCATCGTAAGTATTTCCATTCACAGGAACATTATTTCGTTTTGACAGCAGGTTCAATATCCTGCAATATACACGAATAGCTGCATTAGTCTTCAACCAGTTTACCCTTCGCTGTATGAATTATTTATTTAACAAATCCATGCCTCCATAAATATCAACTGATCATGTATTATAGTCAATGGAGCAAACTTGTTCGCCATATCAAACAGTGCAGAATCAGATCTATCACATTATTAAAGGGGTTTCTTTATGTTTTAGGCATTCGCTCAGTGCAATGATGTCAATATGTCTTTATCAAAACAAAAATATCAGAAAGGAGAGCCTACTCTACCCAACGTTATATCTCAACTCGTTTTTGAGCTCGTGTAAGAAAACATGGCATTTGCCGATTTGCATTAGAACTTCTGATAGCGAATATTCTAAGACTCTGAGTATTAATCTTTTTACGAGTACTAACCTGCTCTTAAATGCGATAGCAGCAGCAATAATTCCAACCAACAAAGCCATTATTAGTCCAACAGAAAGACCAATTACTACTGATCGGCTGGCCTCTGTTTCTAAGTGTGCTTCTTCTGTAAAAGAATAAACAGATAAATGCAGTTTAGTTTGTACACTCCAAACTCGTTTCTCACGCCGAACATAAACATATGAAGACAAATTATCACATTTGAATCTTAAATCCATTACTAATAGTTGGTTAGTTCCCTGGTATCGCTGTGAAATAATTATCCGTAACAGATACCCGTGACAGTTCTTCTAGCTCAAACTACTATCATGTGAATACAGTGCTCACAATTTCACAGTTATATCTAAAATGCATCAGTGATAGCCGGTTTGATCCCCAGTATCACATCCGCTAGAAGAATGTAGTTGAAACTAATAAGATTAGAACAATAATAGTTGATCTGATTCTAACGGCGACATAAGCAGAGATAAAAGTGCGGAAAACTAACCCATTTGCTATCAAAATATATTACTTACCTGATTTAGAGGAACAAAACAGTCCCGTGTAATCTTGTACACATCCACTGGTGCATTGGCCTGTACTACTATTACAAGCATTATCTTGACAGCCTGAACTACAGTTATTGTCACATTTATCACCATAGAAACCATTGATGCAACCGTGTAAACAGTTCCCGGTATTTTTTCCACACACTTCGTCGTCGTCCTTTCTAACACAAGCATGAGAACACGGATTTTCACAAATTACTCCGAACCGGTTCAACATACATCTGTCACATTCACCTGGCTGTTGGTTACAAGCATCCCTGCAATAGCCCGAACATGAAAGTTCACATTTATTGCCATAGCGTTTCGATTTGCAGCCACGCTCGCAATGTCCGTTTACTGGATTACAGCGTGAAGTATGTTGATCAGCCGTTAAACATGAATCAGAACAGTTATATTCACATTTCGGTCCATAATGATTTAATGTACAATGGTCACAGTTTCCGGTAGTTTTGTTGCAACTGCCTTTGCAATTATCTACACATCTGCGCTCACACTTTTGACCATACATGCTAGTTTTACAGCGAGTGCATTCCGATTTCGATGAACAGAAAACGCAATATGGATTGTTAATACAACAAAACCGAGAGTCAGAGAATCCGCTATGACAACCATGTGTACACACACCGTCGTTTCTGTTGCATTCGCCATTAAAACAGTTTGCTGGACAGTCTTGGTCACACGAGCTACCATATTTTCCTGTTGTACACTCCGAACATTTGTCGCCGACGTAATTAGCACGACAACCGTTGGTACACGTCCCTAACGTTCGATAACAGAGCGTTCCTTTGCAGGAAGAGGGACAAGATAAATCGCAATTCCTTCCATATTTTCCATCTATACAATCATGACAGATACCAGTAGTCATGCTACATATCCCAGCGAGACAGTTTTCGCTACACGTCATGTTACAGTAGTACCCAAAATAACCGGCATTACATCCATGACACCTGCCTGAATTTCTATCACATGTTGTATTCTTATTTGATCGCATGTGTCACCATAGAATCCCACCTTACAATTATGACAATTTCCCGATGTAAAGTCACAATGAAACTCCGAGCAGTTTTTAGAACATGTGTTTAAACAGTTTTGTCCGTAATACCCTGGACCACACTGTATACATACACCCGTGGCTTTGTCACAGGTCAAACAGTTATGGCAGCTCTCAGTACAGTCCTCTCCATACCTACCGTTGATGCATTTGTAACATACATTTGTTTGACGAAAAGATTGATGACATGTTAGACATTCTCCCGGACAGGGTGAAATGCATCTGTAACCATAGTAACCATCAATGCAAGGACCTCCACAATCATAATCAAGAAGGTCTGAGCAACTGAGGCCACCGTCTGCACAGCAACTGCACGGTACTTCGACATCACATGATGATTCTTCAAGAACAGAAATAACTAATATGAATAATTTGTATTTAAAATCAGAAATTTATCATGTCCTTTCATTTCGGGAGACAATACAGTTTATAAATCAAATCCATATGTCGACGGAAATATCCTTTTATTCACTGATAAAACTGTATTAATGTTTTGTTTCCTTCAAATGCAGTATATGCCATAAAGAGAGGTTGTAAAGATATAATTCTTGCTTTAATATACATATATCGACTCTGTCAATATGTGATCACCATTGCGAAATATCTGAATAAAGACAAGAAACTGTTAATTTGCTTATGTTTTTATAACGAAATTAGGAGAAAACTAAACAATAATGATTTTTAAGTGATGAGTAAGACTGTTTTTGGCCTGCCTTAAGACTTATATAATGTAATTTTTGAGACCCATGCATTTGTTGTAATTGAACGGGAATCGCAAATCAATCATGTACTTGCATAGTCCATTGAAATTTCTAGGAGTCCTCTGATCTTCGTCAAGGCTTTTATTTAATACAATTGCATTTAAATTAATTCAGGGTGTAATTTGCTCATATTTTCTCCAATGGTATATAACAAAATTACTTCAGAATCGGGGTCTGCGTGATTTAAACTTATTCCTAAATGGAATGGTAAGGCAATAGTTGTTTGTATCGATAAAAATGATTCTAGTTCTCATGAAACCAACGGAAATACGTCGCTATACACTGGAATCTCGTAAAAAGAAATTATTTGCGCTGACTAAAACCGAGTCTGAAATTTTCTGAAAGTCTAGCTCAGGTTATGGACTCACCCTATACTGATTTATGAGAACGTGTATAGCAAACACATAGCTAATACGATACGTTAAGTTGAGATACAGTTGTTACTTACCTTGAGTTTCTGTCGTTGAAGGTAGACAATACAAGATAAGGATATAACAGATTATCTGAAATATATAGTTATATCCATGTTAATTCTTTTGTTAAAGGTTTACATCACAATGATTTTAGCGGAGAGATGTTTTTAAAATTATGCATAATCAAGGTTTAAGCATTTTTAGTACAAACATTACACCTTAAAAATATATATAGGGTCACCGTGCTGTTTTGTAGCTATATGCTTAGAACATAACCACTATTGGGAGAGTTTGACAAAAGACACATAAATGTTTAAAGTTGTGTAGAACCAAAAATAACTTCAATGTGCAAATATACATATTTTTAATTGAAATATATCAAGTAATTTTCAAAATACCACACAGCTGTCATATGTGCAGTGGCAAGTATTATGGAAAATACAAATTTGAAAACAAAGTTATTGCTTTTTCAAAGCAAAAAATATCTTCAAAACATGGGATCATCGTGCTTTCTTGTGAGCTATGGTTTCTTAAACATGAGCACCGCCATATACTTTTGACTAAATATATATTGTTGTTAAAATGTTTACTGAAACTATAGAAAATGTGCCAAAGATTTTGCATATATATGTCACAGAAATACATTAATGATAGGTCTTGATGGAAAAATCCAATTTTCATTGGCAAATGTATTTTCTGTGAAAAAATATGTGAAAAGGCAGGTAATGCTATCAATAAATGCAGACCAGAAATGTTTCGAAGCACAGCGACTGCCTCTATTTATGCAGTCGGTTCTATAAACATTATAATTTACCACTGTACCATTTACATGTAGATTATTCACTATACTAGAGAAAAAATGTAGAACACGAATAACTCCAAACCAAGAGTTGTTCAAAGACAACATGTTTGACAATTTACGCTATCTGACAATCTCTTCTGCAGTAGTTACTGTGATTCTGCGGTTTAATAAGTGTGAAAGGGACATGATTTGGTCTATATCACATGTAAATGTTAATTCATCCCAGAGTTATTGGACTTGACCTACATGGTCATCTGATTGTTGAAGGCAATACCATACAGAGTTTTCTTGAAAACTATTTTCACCCAAAAAGGCTTACATGGGAGAGTTAAGGGGAATGGCTTACCGGGTCATCTAATGACCCCGTATATAAGTCTGAAGTTTGTATTTATCGGTGTTCGTGAAAACAACTTCTCTGTTAAAACATACACATGCACAAAAACGATGTGCACAGACTATTGTGATACGCCTTTAAGAAGAATGCATATCTCTTGAAAAATGGCAATTAATATATGATATACTGATGTACAAATATGAGTCATGCCGGAAACACAAACACAATGAAACAGCAATGTACATAACTATAAAAACATCAAGAGACGCACAAAGACTTAACATACAACAAGGGGAAGTGACAAAATTAAAACGAGACATAGAGAAAGAGAAAGAAAGAGGGGAAAACAGAAAGACACAGAAAAACAGACAGTCACACAGACGGACTGACAGACAGACAGGCAGACAGACAGACAAACATATATGTAGAAAAGAAATACATATTGATATACAAACAGACATACTGACGGACCACAAGAGTGGCAGGCAGGTAGGCAGACTGTCAGTCAGCATGCATACATGCAGGCATGCAGACAAATAGACACACAGATGCATAGACAGACACACACGCGCATATACTGTAGAATGCGACAGCTGGTACTTGACTGTACGGATTTGGTATGCTAAAACCCATGGAACTCACGGACTCCATTATCCAGAAGCTGACGCTTTTGAGTGATAGAAGAAAACAAATTAAGAGAAAAAGAGGAACGTAAACAATAGATCGAACTAGAGATACACACACTGTGTAACAGGTGTAGGTACCCAAGTATTCAGTGTAACGTTCAGTTCTGTATTTGAAAATAAAGAGTGAAAAACAGTTAAAAGCAGGGAGAGCCACACACGAAAGGGCACTGCATCAAACAAGAAATGGTTTAAATACAAGACAAAACGTGACAGAACGTACACCAAGACACAAAACATTAAACAAAAACATATAAGGTAACATATAAGACCATTGGTTGAAAATAGGAGTACCGCCTTGGAACGGTCAGTAGCGAGACGTTGCTACCGGGGGCTTACACCAGGTTTACGAGGACCCGATGTCACACTTATCCCACCTTCACTCAACAACTGTTAGGCAAACACGTACTCGCCTATCAGCGATTTTATGTTCCATTTCTTGTATAAACACTTCCTGCTACATTCGTGTATCTCCTATTTAAATATCACACTGTCTATGACAACTTGTTGTCCGCTACAATTTCCGTTGTTTTATTTCCTTTTGTAACAGAATAATGCATTAATTATGCATCCAAAATGAAATGACAGCATCAACAGATTGTGATCCCAGCAAAACGTCTAGTTATATATGTCGTCTCTTCTGGATATAAACTGATTGAATATGTAATCACATATTCGCTAATGGCGTTGATGTAGTTCAACATTTGTATGGTTATAACCCTGTATATTTTACAAATAGCAGTTGGCCGATTCAGGAAGTTTAAGATAGTTTACGAACATCTGTTCATGTAAGATTGTAGGTATAATAACACACAAAGCTTAAGATTAAGAACATTTCATATATCCATGTTATATGCAGTAAAACCTCTCTAAACCGGACGTTCAATTTAGTATAAATATCGGTATTGCGGACGGGTGGTAGTTAATGAATGGTGACAGTCATACAAAATACTCCTCTAGAAGGTTTCTGCATGACTATAACCATGCATTAAGCAGACACATGTCTGATGGGATGTGAATTCATTTGAACTAGAAATCCGGTTTGAGAATTTTAACTGCATCCCCATATTTATACTGTGGATTTGTTTTCGATCGAATCGGCATTGTATCAATGAAAATGATATTACAGATATTAGTAACGAGTGTACTAATCTTTGCAAAAAGTATCAGATGGTTCATAAGAATCTTCATGTCATCATCTATTACACATTAAATTCCTGTTGTTAAGTTTGCTCGTTCATACAGTATGGATTCCCGGTAAAATTAGGATGTACCATAAAACTAGTAAATAATATTTAAATATAGTATAGATGTTCATGCTCTAAATGCAGTTCAATTTCATACTAAGTTATAAAATTGATCTTCTACCTAGTTTTATCTGTATTCATTTCAGCCAAAATATTGTCATTTTTGATTTCCTTCAAAAGTTCCTCTGCTCTTTGTGATTTGTATTTAGTTTGGTACTTGACTCAAAATATAAAAATGCAAACAGATAATCAGACCTTTTACATATATGCAATCAATTTTTACAACTGTTGCCCGATATTGCCCGTTTTTTTTTCAGATTCGTGCAATATAGGATTATTAAGTAACTGTCCAGTCATCGTACGATTTAATAAGTTTATAAAATAAGTTTGAATGTGATTGCAGATGTCTCTCCATTGTAATTAAAATGATATAAATAAACAACGGAAACTATGCTTTTTAGTAAACAATGCGTGATATTCGAACGCTATTGTGGGGAAGCAAAGGGTTAATTTGTGGGTGTTTGTTCATTTCCGAAGGGGATTCTGTCAAACAAATTGACAATGGACAAGTTGACAATAGTTCCCTCATCTTGATTGAGATGTTCCCCGTACCCCATCTTACGGGGGTGTATATATCTCAAATTATTCGTTTCGCTAGAGCTTAATATTTTTCTGTTGATGATTTTAACAGTCAACATCTCATTTTAACTGAAAGGCTGCTTAAGCAAGGATATAAATATCATAAACTAAAAAAAATCTCTTTATCTTATCATCGAAACCTTGCATTTATTTGCAAGTACAATTGTAATCTTAAGGCGCTCCTGCGATACCGTATTTCACAACCTGAGTTTTATGGTGATATCATTTTCAAACGTCGTAATATTATTGGACATACCCACTTGCTCACTTTGTTCAATAAATACATTAAAGCAATCAATAAAATGGATATGATCCTATGTTACTACAACATACTGCGTGTCTGGTTGTCAGTACTTTTACAGTTCGCATTACGCTGCTCCCTTCGCATGTACGCCGACAAGAAAGGTTGAGTTCTCTATGAATGCGACCTCTTAAATCCGAAAACGGAAGGAGGGCGTCGGATATCTGTATTATCTCGTTTTTTGTCGTACCCTTTATTACTTTTCTACAGATACCCTGTTTGCAGCTCAATCATCTAGAACACTAGCAATATGTGGATACAGTTATTTCACTTAAATATTTTTGTTTGACATGCACTTTATCACTGTATTTACCATCGCGGTTGTTGTATATTAGTCGGAGTTTGTCTTTTAGGATGGGAATGGAATAAGTGTTAAGTTGGGCGCCTAGTGACATTTGTCACTGACCGTTCTAAGGCGGTACTCCAATGCCCCCTATTGTTTGATATATCTTTGTGCGTCTCTTTGTGCCTTTGATATACACGTACATTTACTGTTTTTCGCCGTGGTGCTGGTTAGGCGGTTGTGTGTTTTGTATGCGGTGTTTCCTGCACGACTCATACATTTTACCCTCTACTTTGCATACAAATATTCTGAAAATGGATGATCCTTCGAAAGCAAAAGTAGAAATGCCAAGAGACAAAATTGCAGACTCGGTTTTATTGAGTCTGTTCATGAGTAGTATTTGAAAATGTAACACTACTCACGCCCAATAGCATCGGCTCAAGCAGTATTCGATTTTCAAAACTAATAATATGAAAACTTATGATCCCGAAGGACCAGAAAATATAACAATTTTATGCATGATATTATTTTATACGATATCTTTATTTCACATTTAAAATAAGGTCCTACTCTGAAGTAAATTATCTATGGTTTGATATTTTGCCTTTCATGTATAACCATACCCGAACAATTACTGACGTGAATCTATCATACCAAATGCTTAAACTTTAACTTCATACATATATGCATGTAATAAAAAATTATATCGTGAAAATCAATTAGATCAGTTGTTATAATACCACATGGACACAAGAATTCTTAGCCATTTCAGAAACAGAATCATAATTATACGTTATATCATAAGTAAAGACAGCAGACCCTGATCTGACGGATCCTATAGCATCGGAGTCTACTCCTTTTGCAAAGACGTAGAAAGGCATATTTATGGAGTAAAATATTACTAAATACAAATTAATTAGTACATTGTTTACAAGATACTTAACCGCGTCATTAAGTGCCGCCGATAAATGACCATTAATCACACACTCCATGAATGTCCATGTTAGATATGTTATTATCGGTAAGGTTTGAACTGACACTCATCAATTTCTGCCGACTTTCGTCGATGATAATCGTGATAGTGACGCATGTTTCACGTGTGTGTTCGGAAGGATAAAAACAGCTTATGGAAAACGTTGGAATATTCATGCAGTGCCAGACCAAACCTTATCGACAATACCTGTATGAATATAAACCGACTGAATCGATGTTTAGTTGTTTATTTGGCGTCACATTTCGATACTTAGTGCTGGGAAGCCTTCGTTATGGCGTGTGGTAGAATAGAATTAGATCTTATTATTTCGTAAGCACACAGGACAGTGTTGCCTACTCCGTTAACAAAGGTCTGAAGACGTGTATATAACAATGAGGAAAAAGGGTTAATATAATATTACATAAGATGAATGACTTACTCGTATTCATATATCTAATATTCTTACATGAATATATACCAGGTAAATTGTTACTGTTTACTAGTGTTGTTATAAGATCATGAATTGCAGTGCATTTTGTTCTGAAAAAATTAATACTGCTTAAGTCGGTGCTAGGGGGCGTGAGCAGTGTTGCGCTTTCATTTACTTCTCATGAACAGATTCAATAAAACAGAGTCTGCAATTTTCACTTTTTGTGTTACAATATTTACTTTCGGGGGATCACCTCTCTTCAGAATTTATTAGAAAGAAAGCATGTTTCTGCATGAACTCCTTATTACATGTTCTCTATCAATGAACTTCGTATAACCATTTATGCATTCCTTAATATGACATGCATTTTTATAACATGACATCCATACATTTATTTATTACAGTGAATGCTTGTAACATATTGTTCATGCATGGGATCAGTATAGCATGTTTACTGTATATGTATTCCTTACAACACATTATTCATACATGGATTCAGAAAAAAACATTGTTTTCCATAAATGGATTCATCAGATGTGAACCCTAATTGCATTCTATTATTTCATGAGTTCCTAAATAGATCATACAGATCATGCATTCATTTTTACATGTTTTCCGTGCGTAAATTGTTCATAACATTTTCTCCATACCTTATAACTATATCTATACATGCATTCCTTATAACTTGTTTTCCGTACATAAAGTCCTTATAATATGTTATTCATACATGGATTCCTTGTAACATACTATCCATACAGGAATTCCGTATAACATGCTATCCATACATGAAATCCTTATACATGTAGCATGTTATGTATATACGAATTCTTATAACCTGTTCACTGTACATAAATTCCTTATAATATACTATCCATACATGAATTATTAAATAACCGTTGGGTATTGGAAGATTTGCAGCAGTATATCGATGGTTTATATATGGAAAAATAGTCAAACAGGGACAGCCACAGATGAAAAGACTCCGCAACAAACACCATCAAACAAGAAACGGCACAGCCACAAGACAAAACATAACGGGACGCATATCAAGACAATAAATATTAAACATAAATAATATGAAATAACAAAGCTGACCATAGGCTGAAAGCAAGAGTAACACCTTGGAACGGTCAGTGGCCACATAACCTGGTTTAAGGGTACCTAACCTCGCTATTATCCCACCTTTAACCGAGTCAAAAATTCCCCCTCCAGATAACTTCACAACATGAGTAACGATGTCTGCCAAGACTAAAAGAGTTTGAATTTAGCTTTACATGCGACGCGTTAGCCTAGCATGTTAAACGGTTATTTGGAACATATAAACACGTAATACTGCTGCAAATCTACAAATACGCAACGTTTATCCCTATTCTAATGTAACCATATACTTAGATGATGAAAACAAACACACTTTAAGTCATTTGATATTTTAAGTTTATCGTCTTAATATGACGTCATGAAATATGATGAAATGTTTAAGTTTCAAACCGTATATTCCTTTTCAAACAATAGATCTATTTTTCGCAATTTTTGTCACGTGGGTCAATCAGAATACGTGTTACTCGTTGCGATGGAATTCATTATATAATGTTGTCCATACATGAATTACTTTTTGAAGCATAGAACCTGTTATATGCCGAACACGGAAGTCTCAATATGCAAGTAACAACGGATTAAGCTGCCACCTGGCATGCAGGTCCATAAATGGACCTCTTTTAGATGGCCACATGAGACAGGTTCTGCTGTACATGCACTCCTAATGACTTGAGCTCTTAAGATGCATTCCATATAATATACGGATTTCGAATACAAGAGTAGTAAGATGGTCAGGTAATTGGTATTCCTATGGGTACGAATTGTGCACCACTTGTCGCAGATTTGTTTTTGTACTGCTATGAGAGAGATTTCATGTTGAGTTTGAATCCTCAATCACAAGAAGATGTTATAAAAGCCTTCAATGAAACTTGTCGATATTTGGATGATATTTTTAACTTTCTTCGATGCTCTGATTCCTACAATTTATCCTAAAGAACTCAAATTGAATAAAGCTAACCCGTCCGACAATTATGCAGCGTTTCTTGACCTAGATCTTAAAATTGATAATGGAATGATTTCTTCTAAAATATATGACAAAAGAGATGATTTTGATTTTAATATTGTAAATTTTCCTCATCTTGACGGGGATGTTCCCCGTGCTCCAACTTACGGGGTTTATATATCTCAACTTATTCGTTTTGCTAGAGCTTGTTCATCTATTGACGATTTTAACAGTAGAAATCTCATTTTAACTGAAAAACTGCTTAAACAAGGATATAGATACCATAAACTAAGAAAAACTTTCTCTAAATTTTACTATCGAAATCTCTCGCTTATTGGCAAGTACAAATGTAATCTCAAGGTGCTTCTGCGACACGGTATTTCACATCCTGAATTTTATGGTGATGTGATTTACAAACTTCGTAAAATTATTGGACATACCCGTTTTCTCACTTTGTTCATCACATATATAAAACAATTCATTAAAAAGGGATATGATCCCGTAGTACTACAACATACTGCATGTTTGGTTGTGAACCCTTTTACAGTTGGCAATCACGCTGACCTCTTTGCATGTACGCCGACAAGAAAGGTTTAGTACTCTATGAAGGCGACCTCTTAATTCCAGAAATGGAAGGAGAACGTCGGATATCTGTACTATTTCATTTTTGTCGTACCCTTTATTACTTTTCTACAGTTAGTCTGTTTGCAGCTCAATCATTGAGTACACTAGCGATAGGTGGATACAGTATGTTCAATTAAATGTTTTTCGTTATACATGCACTTTACCACTGTATTTGCTGTCGCGGTTGTTGTAGATTAGTCGGAGAGGGGATACGTTTATTTACACTGTTTGTCTTTTAGGATGGGGATGGAATAAGTGTGAGCTTGGGCGCCCATAAACCGGTTTAACCCCCCGGTGACTTTTGTCACTGACCGTTCCAAGGCGGTACTTCCATCTTCCTCCTATTGTATGTTTGTTTTGTCTTTGTGCGTCTCTTGTTGTTTTTTCTACTTATGTACATTTGCTGTTTCCTTGTGTTGCTGTTCGGGCGAGTGTTTGTTCTGTATGTGGTGTTTCCTGCATGACTCATTTTGTACTATAAGTACACTGATTCCTTATAACACGTTTATATCATGTTGATGTAATTATTTGAGTCATTCACATCAGTCACGTCATCTCTGCTAGGTTGTATTTTTGTGTTGACATACACTCGATTATCGTCCACTATGGTATCTGGAAAGATATAGAAACGATGAATTAATCCGAGACTTTAATATGTTTTAAACAATCTGCTGGTGAATCTATGCTAGACTTTACAAATAATTCATCTGAGACGCCGAGTAACTCGGAGATTCTCCAGGATTCAAATTATTTGAGTCATTAACGTTTTATTTCTCTTTAGAATCATGACGAGATATGTTTCTTTTAGGATTGCAAAATATGACAAAGTTCCAAAGATAACTGAGAATGTTGCAATGTCAATGCAGTATGTTGCTATGTCAATACAGTATGCAGCAATGGTGGAAGGAACACGGGTTGATTTGTCGCCACTTGTGCACTTATAAACTATTACAAAAACAATTGCCAATCATTTAACGACATTGATTGTCTTACTTTCCGCTGTTATCGTTAGATATACTACAAATTCAATAACCGGTTTCAGATCTTTGTATGTAGTCACACTATCTAAAACATCATCAAAGATGTATTATTATATGCGCATTTTTCGTATAAATCAATTAACACCAGAAGTTATACATGTATACATAAAATGAAAATAATGCTTACAACCCATTTTCCGACAGGATATATTTGTTAAGCTAAATATTATAGCTATCCGAATACTGCTAAATTATTAAAAAGAAATCTTCTTTTTAGAAACGGGGATTTGTACGGAAATCAGCGGACATATTCGACAATGTTCCGAATGACTACGATTCTATTTCGGAACAACGCTTTGAATTTTAATTAGGTTGCTATCACATGTACAATGGCTGACACTGGTTGTTGACCACATAAACATCAAATGTTTGTACATCAAATAATTATTTCCGGTATGTAAATTTGAATCTTACGACGATTTCCGGTCAATGGCGAACGTTGTTCCGTTCATTTCCATAGCAATACATTTTGCTATGTTTTCGACACAAACAACCATTTACAAACCGTGCTGTTTAGTGTTAAATAAGTGTTACGGTACATAGATTCCGATTCTTAAGTCAGTTTGAAACGCAAAAATTACGGAAATTTGCACAGGATACATCCTTAAACCGCTGACATTTTATAATTCTTAATGCACAAGTATACAATGACCAACTATCATACACCTTTTATTAATGGTATTGGAGTATGTTTTATTGCTAAGAACAGGATAACAGATAAGGCGAGTACTCGAATGCTAAAATCGTCGTTTCTCCACCAAACTCTTTGTTGTGACTGCTGTTTGGAGTCGTCTTTTCGAGACGATTCTAAAGCGTGGTCACGACATACGGTTCGGTGGAAAAATGAAACTTTTTAATTTACGCGACTTATCTTTACCTTTGCTAAGAACAATGGGACCAATTGAACGTATATCTAAACTCACTGTTATCGTAGAAAACACCAGAATAAGTCAAATGCGTATCCCTTAATTCATTCTGCAGATCAGTGTAAGTATCCCCCTCCATAGGAACATTTCGTTTTGCTAACAGGCTCAATATCCTGCAAAAAACGAACGAAACAATGTTATTAGGCACTAGCATTTTACCCTTCGTTTTTATTATAATAGGTAACAATTAGACTTCGATATCAATATAATCGTACATTGGTCCATCAAACAAGAATCTGTTTACCATCGCATACAGTGTATAATCATATGTATGGCGTTATCTTAGAAAACATGACAGGCCTTGATGAAACAACCCATGAGCCTTCAGTTTTCCATTAACACATTGTTACTTTTGCTTTCGAAAGAACTCCCAATTTCAGAATGTATGTACTTCACAACAGCAGGTCTTAAGTGTTTGTGTGGCGGCCATGGACAATTGTTCCATACCGCCAAAAAACCGGTTTAAGGCGTTACAAGGCGGTACTTCCATCTTCCCACTATTGTATGTTTGTTTTGTCTTTGTGCGCCTCTTGATGTTTTATAGTTATATACATTTGCTGTTTCCTTGTTCGGATGGCTGTTTGTTCTGTATGTGGTGTTTCCTGTATGACTCATTTTTGTACTTTCATTCTAAGTGTTATTATAATTCCCGGTTCTTAGGGTCATTGGTTTTGATGTTATTAGTATGAAATTGAATACTGTTTAAGCCGGTGCTAAGGGAAGTGAGTAGTGTTGCAATTGTAATTACTACTCATGAAAATATTCAACACAACAGAGCCTGTACTGTCTCTTTCCGAAGTGCTTCTTTTGCTTTTGAAGGAACTCCCACTTTCAGAATATATTTACTTCACAAAAGATTTCAAGTGCTTGTATGGCGGTCGTTCGTTATTCTCAGTAGTGTTATATGTTCTGGTCATTCGGGATCATTAGTTTAGATGTCATTAGTTTTGAAAGTTGAATACCGCCGCTTTTAGCCGGTGCTAGGGGTCATAGGTACACTTTAATTACTACTCATGAGCAGACTCTATCAAACCGAGTTTGAAATTATCTCTTTTGGCATTGCTACGTTTGGTTTCAAAGGACCTCCCACTTTCTGAATTTATCAATTGGATTATAAATTCTGAAGTGTTGTGATCCCCTGAAAGCAAAGATTTCAACACAAAAAGAGAAAATTGCAGACTCGGTTTTATTGACTCTGTTCATGAGCAGTAATTGAAAGTGCAACACTGCTCACACCCCTAGCACCGGCTTAAGCGGTATTCAATTTTCAGAACAAGAAGTACTGAAATTCATGATCTCGAAGGATCAGAAGGTACAATAACACTGATAATGAAGTACGGGGCGACGTTTTACGGCCGCCACACAAGCACTTAACACCTGCTGTTGAGAAGATTATAAATTCTGAAGGGTTGTGATCCCCCGAAAGCAAAAATTTCAAAAAGCATATTACTACGCGAAACATCACCTTTCTAAAATAAAACAGCATTTAATATCAAACTACTGACCACTTTAATATTTTGAGTACACTTATCCAGAAATCTTGTTTACTAGTACTAACCGTTTCTTGAAAGTAAGACCAACAGCAACCACCCCAACACACAAAACCACTGTCAATCCAACAGAAACTCCTATTGCTACTAAATGATTGGCGTCTTGTTCTGAGTCTGCAAAGGAATTTATACAGTAGAAGGTCGATGTTTAAAACTTTTAGCAATTCCGCATTGATCACTGTTTAGGTGGGTTGCTGCTTAATGGAGAGTGACAGTCATGCAAAAAGCTCCTGGTGGAGTTTTCTGCATGATTTCTACCCTGTAATAAGCTTCCATCTATATTAAAGACCGATAATGATTCTTGTTTAAATGTTCGACTAATCGGGTTGTTACTAAAGATAAACATAATTTAGTTTATATCACGCAAAACATTAACCTAGAAAGACACACTGCATGCATACAGTTTCGTTCAATTGTGTCTAGAATTAATGGCATAATTGATACCAGGTTATATTACATCGAATTATTATTCCGATTCTTAAGTCAGTTTGAAACGCAAAAATTACGGAAATTTGCACAGGATACATCCTTAAACCGCTGACATTTTATAATTCTTAATGCACAAGTATACAATGACCAACTATCATACACCTTTTATTAATGGTATTGGAGTATGTTTTATTGCTAAGAACAGGATAACAGATAAGGCGAGTACTCGAATGCTAAAATCGTCGTTTCTCCACCAAACTCTTTGTTGTGACTGCTGTTTGGAGTCGTCTTTTCGAGACGATTCTAAAGCGTGGTCACGACATACGGTTCGGTGGAAAAATGAAACTTTTTAATTTACGCGACTTATCTTTACCTTTGCTAAGAACAATGGGACCAATTGAACGTATATCTAAACTCACTGTTATCGTAGAAAACACCAGAATAAGTCAAATGCGTATCCCTTAATTCATTCTGCAGATCAGTGTAAGTATCCCCCTCCATAGGAACATTTCGTTTTGCTAACAGGCTCAATATCCTGCAAAAAACGAACGAAACAATGTTATTAGGCACTAGCATTTTACCCTTCGTTTTTATTATAATAGGTAACAATTAGACTTCGATATCAATATAATCGTACATTGGTCCATCAAACAAGAATCTGTTTACCATCGCATACAGTGTATAATCATATGTATGGCGTTATCTTAGAAAACATGACAGGCCTTGATGAAACAACCCATGAGCCTTCAGTTTTCCATTAACACATTGTTACTTTTGCTTTCGAAAGAACTCCCAATTTCAGAATGTATGTACTTCACAACAGCAGGTCTTAAGTGTTTGTGTGGCGGCCATGGACAATTGTTCCATACCGCCAAAAAACCGGTTTAAGGCGTTACAAGGCGGTACTTCCATCTTCCCACTATTGTATGTTTGTTTTGTCTTTGTGCGCCTCTTGATGTTTTATAGTTATATACATTTGCTGTTTCCTTGTTCGGATGGCTGTTTGTTCTGTATGTGGTGTTTCCTGTATGACTCATTTTTGTACTTTCATTCTAAGTGTTATTATAATTCCCGGTTCTTAGGGTCATTGGTTTTGATGTTATTAGTATGAAATTGAATACTGTTTAAGCCGGTGCTAAGGGAAGTGAGTAGTGTTGCAATTGTAATTACTACTCATGAAAATATTCAACACAACAGAGCCTGTACTGTCTCTTTCCGAAGTGCTTCTTTTGCTTTTGAAGGAACTCCCACTTTCAGAATATATTTACTTCACAAAAGATTTCAAGTGCTTGTATGGCGGTCGTTCGTTATTCTCAGTAGTGTTATATGTTCTGGTCATTCGGGATCATTAGTTTAGATGTCATTAGTTTTGAAAGTTGAATACCGCCGCTTTTAGCCGGTGCTAGGGGTCATAGGTACACTTTAATTACTACTCATGAGCAGACTCTATCAAACCGAGTTTGAAATTATCTCTTTTGGCATTGCTACGTTTGGTTTCAAAGGACCTCCCACTTTCTGAATTTATCAATTGGATTATAAATTCTGAAGTGTTGTGATCCCCTGAAAGCAAAGATTTCAACACAAAAAGAGAAAATTGCAGACTCGGTTTTATTGACTCTGTTCATGAGCAGTAATTGAAAGTGCAACACTGCTCACACCCCTAGCACCGGCTTAAGCGGTATTCAATTTTCAGAACAAGAAGTACTGAAATTCATGATCTCGAAGGATCAGAAGGTACAATAACACTGATAATGAAGTACGGGGCGACGTTTTACGGCCGCCACACAAGCACTTAACACCTGCTGTTGAGAAGATTATAAATTCTGAAGGGTTGTGATCCCCCGAAAGCAAAAATTTCAAAAAGCATATTACTACGCGAAACATCACCTTTCTAAAATAAAACAGCATTTAATATCAAACTACTGACCACTTTAATATTTTGAGTACACTTATCCAGAAATCTTGTTTACTAGTACTAACCGTTTCTTGAAAGTAAGACCAACAGCAACCACCCCAACACACAAAACCACTGTCAATCCAACAGAAACTCCTATTGCTACTAAATGATTGGCGTCTTGTTCTGAGTCTGCAAAGGAATTTATACAGTAGAAGGTCGATGTTTAAAACTTTTAGCAATTCCGCATTGATCACTGTTTAGGTGGGTTGCTGCTTAATGGAGAGTGACAGTCATGCAAAAAGCTCCTGGTGGAGTTTTCTGCATGATTTCTACCCTGTAATAAGCTTCCATCTATATTAAAGACCGATAATGATTCTTGTTTAAATGTTCGACTAATCGGGTTGTTACTAAAGATAAACATAATTTAGTTTATATCACGCAAAACATTAACCTAGAAAGACACACTGCATGCATACAGTTTCGTTCAATTGTGTCTAGAATTAATGGCATAATTGATACCAGGTTATATTACATCGAATTATTATTCGTTCGTAAGCAGGAATATAAGTAATTGTAATGAGTACAATCTTAAACGAACTTATCTGAAATTATTATAACAGTGACATTATGCAGGATAAAATTACTTAAACTATAAGCAAATGGCCTGCCTGTTATGGCCGAACAAAACAGCCCTGTGAAACCATCAATACATCCGTTGGTACAGTGGCCAGTACTGCTGTTACACTTACTATCCTGGCAGTCTGAACTACAGCTACTGTCACATTTATCACCGTAGAAACCATCAAGGCAGCCATGTAAGCAATTCCCGGTAGTTTTACCACACACTACATCTGCGTTATATCCAATGCAAGCAGGAGAACAGGGATATTCACAAACCCTCCCAAACCGGTTAAACTTACAGATTTGGCATTCACCTGACCGTTGTTTGCAGGTATTATTGCAATACTCCGAACATGGACGTTCACATCTATCACCATAGAAACCTGATATGCATCCAAACTCGCAATTTCCGTTTATGGAGTTGCACTGTGTTTTCGTATCGAAAGTCACTAAACATGTTTCTGGGCAGTAATTTTCACATTTTTGTCCATACATGTTTACTTTGCAATGATCGCAATTTCCAGTGGTTTTGTCGCAACTGCCTTCACATTTGTCTGAACAGCTATGTCCACACATACGTCCGTATTTTCCATTTTTACACTTTGTGCATTCAATTTGAGTTGAACAAATATCGCAATATGTGTTGTTAGTACAACACAATTGAGAGTCAGAGAATCCGCTTTTACAACCGTGTGTGCATGTACCGTCATTTCTGTTGCAAATGCCATTCAAACAATTGGTTGAACAGATCTGGTCGCACCTGTTACCGTAGTTTCCTTTTATACATTCATCACATTTATCACCAGTGAAATTCTCAATGCAACCGTTAATACATGTACCGACACTTCTATGACATAACGCTGCGTTGCAGAAAGTGGGACAGGATAACTCACACGTTTCGCCATATTTCCCACTGATGCATTTAGTACAGACACCTGTGGTCATAGTGCATGTCCTATCGAGACAATTTTCGCTACATGTCTTATTACAGAAGTTCCCATAATAACCTTCAATGCATTCATTACACGTGCCTGACTCCCTCCTACACATAGAACGATTGCATGTATCTGAACATTGCTGACTGCACGTGTTACCATACATGCCGCTGATGCATTCGTTACATCTCCCAGACAAAATGTCACATTGAAGATTCAAACAGTTTTTAGAACAGATGTCTGTGCAATTCAGTCCGTAATACCCAGGACCACATTCTATACACAACCCTGTATCTTTCAAACAGCTCAAACAACTTGAACATATTTGAGAGCATGTATGTCCGTATCTACCGTTGATGCATTTGTTGCATTCATTGGTGACTGGAAAATTCTTATCACATGATACACATTCTGTCGGACAGCGTATGATGCACTTTGCTCCATAGTAACCATCCATACAAGGACCTCCACAATACTTTTCTGAATTAAGCGAACAACTTAGACCTCCATCTGCACAACAATTGCATGGCACGCTCCCATCACATGATGCGTCTTCAAATATAGCAATAAAATATGAATGATTCTTTCTAGTTGGATAACAATTCAGTATATTAAAAGGAATTATCTAGCAAAGCTTTTATCCGTACAATAGGGAGTTTGCACCTTTTTGCAAACAATATTTTGTTTGAAATATAAAACATTCATGGCAAAGTTTGCAGACTTATAAACGGACTTTTATTGGATTGCTGTATATTTCAATTTCCTGTATGCTCATTTGCAGCTTTGGAACACGTGGGGTGGGGTTCATCGATTAAATACAATCGTATTTTACTGCAGAAACGGACATGTATATAATAAAACGGTAAATTGCATTTAAAACGAAAATATATTTAAGTGAAACAAACTGGGTCCACCTATCGCCAGTGTATTCAATGATTGAGCTGCAAACAGAGTAACTGTATAAAAGTATTAAAGGGTACGGCAAAAATGAGATACAAAGACCCAAACACCCTCATTCCATTTATTGATTTAATTATGCATAGACATCATGCTTGCACAAATAATAGGTGGTATGCATTACCCTGAAACAGTATTCTTACTCACCTTGAGATTGTGTTGCTAATAGTAGAGTATATAATATAATAATGGATCCGATGATCTGAAATTAAAGTTAAACTTTTACGTCATTCAGTTACTATATTCAAGAAAGATATAAACAGAACAAAACCTAATAACACAGTTCATATGTGAGGTTTCTGTTGTTGCTCTCTGTTATATCTGCATATAAATTACATTAGCTTATAAGTTCACGTTTTAGTGCCGTACGTTATTATGCCTAACCACATTCAGTTTTAACCAAGGACTGTGTCATAGAGAGATACTACACATAAAGTTAAAAGTGTTTGGGACCAAACGCGTGAGTCCCCTGCAACTTTGATTATCAGACTAAACTCACCTAAGCATGATAAATGACGATAAAAGTGTTGGACAACTTACCTGAATAAAATACACCATACACGTAGGCATGTATACACACATACGCCTGTTTAAACAGACTTGCATATAAACGTACACAGTGACACGCACAAACACACACATACAAACACACACACACACACACACACATGTACACACAGCAAAACACATAGACGCGCACACATATGCGTTTGCACGCGCAAACATGTATATACCCGTGTATATGGTACACTTTCAGATCATACGGTTATGCGCATATTGGAAATGTGTGTGAGGCATAAGAAACAACAGAGCCAGAGGAATATTGTGAAACGGAAAGCAATCAACGAGGTACACATAATAAAAAGACAACAAACATAAAATAGGTACATACTTATTCACAGAGGGAGAGTAAGATTGTGAAGAAAATACAAAAGTAGACGGTGCATACGATTCGAAACACTTACCCGCATATCAGCCATTTTTAGAATATCTATACCACATGTGTATGATGTTTCTTCTATATCGCATTCATCTCCTACTTAAATTATTCGCTGTCAATTAGTGTCAACTGCAAATCCTGTCATCTGCTACAAGTTTCTGTTTATTTCATATAACATCGTCAAATCGTTAATCAGTTTGAATGTTGATACGACACCGAGTTACTTATCTGGGAAAGAACAAATGTGTCATTTGCAGCAAACAACTAAACATTTGCATGGATATAACTAACAGGTATTTGTTATAAACAGAAACCGACCGAGTCATGAAATTAGATATTGCATGGGTTAACGTACTTTACGACACTGCTTCAGTATGATTGGAAGTATAATACCACAAACCGATAAGAAATATGCGTCACATATTGCGTTCTTACATATCCCCACATACATGCGTGGGTTAATGTTTTCAATCGAACCAACCTTGCGTATCAGGCGTAATCATTGTTAATGCATTCTTAAACATTATATGCGGAGAATGAGTGCCTTTTTGTGTTTGAAATAGTGGGTGACACAGATGGCGCTGATTAGGATATGCCCTGGTTGTCATCCAAATTTCTATCCATAAATATGTGCGTATATACGTGTTTAACATTTCACCTTTAGCATTACAACCTTTAACTATTTCGCTGCCAACTTATGTCGTCTGCCAAACTTGTCGGCTGCTGCAATTTTCGTTTTTTTGCCGGAAAAAGAGTTAAAACATTATTTGTTGCATGCTGGGCTGGCATATATTGTATAAAACAACGTTGAAATTCAGATTAGGGTGAGGTACATCCTCTTATGATTTCTTAAGATATTAGGAAGTGTCAAACGTTGTTGATTTTAATTGACTGCAAAATTAATGGTATATTTGCTCGAAACATGAATAAGGTTAATCGCAGGATCTATTTTGAAATACTGTTACATGTATTTAATTACAAAGCGGATGCTTCGACCACTTCATTTCAATGCTCAGCATAAGCACAGCCAATGTAGTTAATCTTTGGCATGACAGGGAAGTTGTCTTTGGTAGGCAATACCACTTCAAATACATGTCGCTATAGGCTTGTATTGTCAAACAATTTTCTGTAATTCATTTGGCTGTATCTGTGACCATTTTAATGTATATATTTATTACGTATGAGTGTGTGTATCAGTTTTGTGACAATATAAATTAAACATCCAAACGTCTGTGACTCTTTAGTAGCTGTCTAACCGGAATCTTTTCTACTAACGTATGAACAAAATATAAACGTATATGTCATTATCAACACTTTTCGTCCTTGTTTAAACATTTTCTGAAAACTTTGTTGTCTGACATAATCTTCGTATTTTTCGCACTTTCTTTTAGGAAGCGTACTCTGCATCCGAAAATCTGGAACCTGGTGAGACGTAGAGTACGTAGAGACGTAGAGTACCCTCTAAATCTAAGACATTTGCATAAGTAATTAGAGTTGCATTCGCTATTTTAGGCTAAGTGCGACCTGACTCGCATTTGAAGACAGCTTGGATCCAGTCAGATAAGACGCCCAGTAACTCGACGATTTATCGGGATCCAAACTGTTTAACTATTGCTCAAGTATCTCGAAAGCTTGTACGAAGATATATGAATATGAAATGAGTAACGATACTACAGCTCTGATTATTTGGCAGACAATATTGTCTACAGCACGATACGTTTTAATCTGCCTGCTTATCAATACATATAAAAGTACAAAAATGAGTCATGCAGGAAACACCACATACAGAACAAACACTCGCCCGAACAGCAACACAAGGAAACAGCAAATGTACATGGGTAGAAAAAACAACAAGAGACGCACAAAGACAAAACAAACATTCAATAGGAGGAAGATGGAAGTACCGCCTTGGAACGGTCAGTGACAAAAGTCACCGGGGGTTTAAACCGGTTTATGGGCGCCCAACCTCACCCTTATTCCATCCCCATCCTAAAAGACAAACAGTGTAAATAAACGTATCCCCTCTCCGACTAATCTACAACAACCGCGACAGCAAATACAGTGGTAAAGTGCATGTATAACAAAAAAACATTTAATTGAACATACTGTATCCACCTATCGCTAGTGTACTCAATGATTGAGCTGCAAACAGAGTAACTGTAGAAAAGTAATAAAGGGTACGACAAAAATGAAATAGTACAGATATCCGACGTTCTCCTTCCATTTCTGGATTTAAGAGGTCATATAAAGTCATATATGTCTAACATGAATATTCATACAGTAAAGCGTTAATGCGGCTTCAAATAATGTGATTATTATTTGACGATTACATTATATCGATGTCTTGAAGCAGGAAATTACTAATACCAAGTCATACATTTCAGTTACCACTGACGAAAAGACCATCATTTCAGACCATGTCAAAAAGTGTGAACAATTTGGAACCGATATTAAAATTACACAACATAAACTTCCTACTATGTATTGGTTACCAAAACTACATAAAAAACCATATAAAGCACGTTTCATTGCAAATTCTAGTTCATGTACAACTACTAAATTGTCTATACTTTTGACTTCTTGCTTAACGAAGGTAAAGGAACATTTAAAATTTTACTGTGATAAGACTTATGAAAATTCTGGAATAAATCTCTTCTGGTCTATTAAGAACT
Organism: Azorinus chamasolen; assembly: GCA_963576725.1. Classification (NCBI taxonomy): domain Eukaryota; kingdom Metazoa; phylum Mollusca; class Bivalvia; order Cardiida; family Solecurtidae; genus Azorinus; species Azorinus chamasolen. The sequence continues at coordinate 37,950,210 of OY755250.1, read as the reverse complement.
CTTCAGAAGTCTTAAACAAACTTAAGAACAAAAGGTATCTTGCATCCACTGTAAGCACGTACGATTTTTCTACTCTGTACACTACTCTTCCTCATGTTTTAATTAAGGATAAGCTTACTAACTTGATCCAGAAAGTATTTGCCCGAGAAAAAACATCATTCTTGGCATGTAATGCTGAAAAAGCTTTCTTTACTGACGAGCAAATGAAGTATTACACCAATTGGACTTGCTCAGAAGTTTGCGAAGCACTAACCTTTCTTTTGGACAACATATTTGTACGTTATGGGAATGCTATATACCGTCAGGTAATTGGTATTCCCATGGGTACGAATTGTGCACCACTTGTCGCAGATTTGTTTTTGTACTGCTATGAGAGAGATTTCATGTTGAGTTTGAATCCTCAATCACAAGAAGATGTTATAAAAGCCTTCAATGATACTTGTCGATATTTGGATGATATTTTTAACTTAGATAACCCTTTCTTTAATGCTCTGATTCCTACAATTTATCCTAAAGAACTCAAATTGAATAAAGCTAACCCGTCCGACAATTATGCAGCGTTTCTTGACCTAGACCTTAAAATTAATAATGGAATGATTTCTTCTAAAATATATGACAAAAGAGATGATTTTGATTTTAATATTGTAAATTTTCCTCATCTTGACGGGGATGTTCCCCGTGCTCCATCTTACGGGGTTTATATATCTCAACTTATTCGTTTTGCTAGAGCTTGTTCATCTATTGACGATTTTAACAGTCGAAATCTCATTTTAACTGAAAAACTGCTTAAACAAGGATATAGATACCATAAACTAAGAAAAACTTTCTCTAAATTTTACTATCGAAATCTCTCGCTTATTGGCAAGTACAAATGTAATCTCAAGGTACTTTTGCGACACGGTATTTCACATCCTGAATTTTATGGTGATGTGATTTACAAACTTCGTAGAATTATTGGACATACCCATTTTCTCACTTTGTTCATCAAATATATAAAACAATTCATTAAAAAGGGATATGATCCTGTATTATTACAACATACTGCATGTTTGGTTGTGAACCCTTTTACAGTTGGCAATCACGCTGGCCTCTTTGCATGTACGCCGACAAGAAAGGTTTAGTACTCTATGAAGGCGACCTCTTAAATCCAGAAATGGAAGGAGAACGTCGGATATCTGTACTATTTCATTTTTGTCGTACCCTTTATTACTTTTCTACAGTTACTCTGTTTGCAGCTCAATCATTGAGTACACTAGCGATAGGTGGATACAGTATGTTCAATTAAATGTTTTTTTGTTATACATGCACTTTACCACTGTATTTGCTGTCGCGGTTGTTGTAGATTAGTCGGAGAGGGGATACGTTTATTTACACTGTTTGTCTTTTAGGATGGGGATGGAATAAGGGCGAGGTTGGGCGCCCATAAACCGGTTTAAACCCCCGGTGACTTTTGTCACTGACCGTTCCAAGGCGGTACTTCCATCTTCCTCCTATTGAATGTTTGTTTTGTCTTTGTGCGTCTCTTGTTGTTTTTTCTACCCATGTACATTTGCTGTTTCCTTGTGTTGCTGTTCGGGCGAGTGTTTGTTCTGTATGTGGTATTTCCTGCATGACTCATTTTTGTACTTTGAATAAAATTCAGGACAACATTTATATGAAAGTTTTGCATACCTTTAATCCTAAATTCAACTACAACCTATCTAAATAAGGCACTACGCTACATCATGTCTTAGTAATTTACTGTCTGTCTTTATAGGCTACTACCTGTCTCAATAAGCTACTATCTGTCTCAGTATACCACTACCTGTCATTATTAGCGATACCTTAAAAACCACCTGTCTTACAGACTCAATAAAATCGAGTCTGCAATTTTCTCTTTTTTGTGTTGTAATTTTTGCTCTCGGGGATCACCCCCTTTCAGAATTTATAATCTTCACAACAGCAGGTGTTAAGTACTTGTGTGGCGGCCGTAAAACGTCGCCCCGTACTTCATTCTCAGTGTTGTTATACCTTCTGATCCTTCGAGATCATGAATTTCAGTACTTCTTGTTCTGAAAATTGAATACCGCTTAAGCCGGTGCTAGGGGGCGTGAGCAGTGTTGCACTTTCAATTACTGTTCATGAACAGACTCAATAAAACCGAGTCTGCAATTTTCTCTTTTTGTGTTGTAATTTTTGCTCTCGGGGATCACCTCCTTTCTGAATTAGTAAGCAACTATTTGTCTGACTAGGATACTACCTGTCCCAATAATGAACTATCTGACTTACCTCATAGCTGTCTTAGTAAGCAACTACCTGTATAAGTAAGGTAAGCTAGTATATGTTTTAACAGACAGCTAACTGTCTCAGTTAGCATATACCTGTCTTAGTAGGCTAATACCTGTTTTAGTAATCTATTACACTTACCTGTCTCGGCAAGTCACTACCTGCCTCAGTAATGTCCAGAAGTGCTCTAAAATATATCGCTACAGATATCTAGAAACACACGTGACAGCTAGATACAGGTCCTACAGGAGCTTTCAGCATTAGTGTAGACCTGTATTAAGATATGGCATTGAGCAGTCGCTCAGATTAGAAATCGGATGACTCGAACTCCTGTTATCTCGATCTAATTTGTACGGTCCCTTGAAGTTCGAGTTATCGAAGTTCAACTGTTTATAGTATAATACGTGCTCGGGTTATTGTAATATTTCGTCTGCATCAATATCTAGTCTGCTGAATTTCCGTTAATCCGTCATTTAGTGTAAGACTCTGCAGATAATGAACATAAAAAGAGCTGTATTTGTATCGAAAAAATACGTTGGTAAACCGAAGAGAGAATCATGCGCATAAACAGGATTATGTAATGCACGCTCTTGTTTGATCGTGTGCTGTGTGTAAGATTATAACACTTCATGTGTCTTTGAATAAAACAATTATATATATGTACATATATACTTTCAACTGTTTTCCTTTATGAATCACATTATGTAATAAGTCTAAAGAAATCGGTAGATGACTTTAATCACCTAAGGGGAATCTTTGATAACCTTTGCCAACCGTTTGTATGCAAATCAGTACCTCATCTGTTTGAAGCTCTGCTTATAACGAATCGATACATGATGATATACATGTACAATCGTATTGGAATGTTATAAAGAAGTCTATTACTGGGTTTTAAGACAAGTGGTAGCTTAACACAGGAATCTCTACTAGTATGTATAACCTTTTGCATGCGTTTTATGACTCATGGATTGAATTAAAAGTGTTGTCGTGTATCCTGTACATGCTTTTTATCAATATTATATAGAGTCAACATTTACATATAAGAATTGACATATTAGAGTTATTTCCACTTTAAGTAGTCTAATCGTGCCATCCACCCAAATTGATTTGTTGAAATATAAAGTCGAGGTTTGCTCAGTCAGTGGATAATGATTCTAACGTTTCTCCCATAATCAAATAATTCCAGGTTCATATACAACTCAGCTAACTGATATCAATACATACATTTTTTGTCAAATGAATGAAAATTATGGAACTGTATGATATTCGAGATTTAGATCAAAGCTGTTTAAATAATTCAGTGACACACAAATAAAAGTAAAGTACCTAGTTATAGTCTACTTTCAGTCCGAATGACCGCTCAGCCGACTGTACATTTACTCCCCTGGTCATTGAGTCATTGGCCTACAATATTGAGCACTGCTAACATATGGCGCAATCATGCAGCCGCAGTACCGGCGAGTGACCCTCACAGGTACCCATTTTAACCCCTGGGTGGAGAGGATGTGCGAGTGGGAGACACGGAAAAGCGTCTCTGAAATTTCCGGGAGAGATCGGGATTTGAACCCCGGACCTCCCGACTGATAGTCAAGCGCGTTACCACTATACCACCGTCACCTACAAGCCGTGCTTACACCGGCAAATTCTATATTGTTCTTATTCAGAAGCAAAACAGAATTCAGCTATACTAATTCGTTATTACAATAGAGTAATAGTAAGGCCATCTAGGTCGATTTGATTTTCTTCCCCCAAACACTACTTTATTAAAATACAAACAACGTAAACTTTATCTTGTAAATGAAGTATTTGAAAGAAAATGATCTTCTTCTTCTGCTGAATGTGTTAATTGTTTGGCGTGTCTGAGGAAATTTAGAAATGAATCAAAATAGAACGTTTAAGAACAGGAAACAAACTACCGACGAAACGGTTCTCAATTAAATACTAACACAAGCGTTATCTGATCCGCATTTCCAGACAGCTTAAATTCAGATAAATCCAAACTATTTGGTACACGGTTTAGAGTTTCTCAAACCATACAACGAATGAAAGGTAGAACCTTTAAAGTGTCAATGTTTGAGCAGACACGATAAACATAGACTATCCTTTCTTCTATCAAGGTGTAACGTTTTGGAACAGCGATCTCCACACTTTTAGCTATGGGAAGATCTGACGCCAAATTTATCTAAAACATGTTTACTTTACCGTGGCTTATCATATATTCTTTCCCGCACCTGACTAAATACTTTGCAAAGTTTATTTTATGTACATTCATACAAGAAACACCACACACAAACACACAGCCGCCCGAACAGCACCATGACAAGAAATCGCCGCTAATTGATATAGCTATCATCAACTGTTAGGATATATTTGATTTGCTGTTTTTGTGAATCCACCATACACACATGTTTTAATATACTATAGCAAACATACAGTAATATATATGCAACATGTCATAAGCACACAGGGTAGATACTGATCAGTTGGCTCCGCAAACGGAGTTCTATATTGCATCCTATTTCTAAATGTTCCCGGCACATGGGCTTTTAATGAAGTGTCTGTATTATAACGACGCTGATTCGGTCACATCTGTCACGGCATCACTGCTACCTTGTATTATTGTATTGACATAAATCCGACCATCGTCACTGGCGATACCTGAAAGCGATACATCAGATATAACTAAATAAGTACATGTATATATCTAGACATCCTACATTCTCCTGGCGAATTTATGACATCTTTTTCAAGCAGTCCCGTTTCCGATAAGACACTAAGACGCTTTATAATTAATACCAATTGAAAGAAACGACAACATTTCAAATCAATTACACAAAGTGCAGTAGATTACGTAACGGACATCAGTGGATGCATACGACTTTTCATTTATACCACACAAATATCAATTGTGTTCTGAAGCAACAGTGAATTCGGTGTATCGATATTGCTAATCCTTCTTGCAATGTATTTGAAATAACTCCCTGGAGATATATATTCACTGTTATCGTACGATAAATTACAAAATGTTTAGTCATTAGCCCTCAGGTTCGTTTACAGATCTTCATAAGTAGACCCACCACCTAGAATATTGGTTAACATGTTTATTGACACATTATTGAAACGTTGCCATGGCGTAATAACTCAGTTATGTGTATAAAATGGCGAATCATTGTAAAACGGCTGTTACTAATATTAATATGGATGAAATGTTACTATTAAAATCTGAAATCAGGAGTTTCTTCTAGCTCAAACGCAAACCCATTTAGAAATTGAGCAGTTATTAAAAGTGTAACAGTACTCGTGCGCCTTAGCACTAGCGAAGCGGCATTCAAATTTCGTAACTGCAAGTATAAAATGCATGATTGCAAAAATAAATATACTGACCTTGGCGTATAGCTAATGTCCCAGTATAAGCTACCGTGCATCACCCAACCTGCATAATTTTTTTCACATGTTTCCAATTGTTTATAAAGTCAAGTGGGTCAATATTCCAACCTGTCCTCAATGATAAACTCATTTGAAAGGTATTATAGGACACGGTTTCCATGACAACAATCTCTCAAAACAGACACATGCCATAGTTGCTTAAACATGTCATGTGTTTCTTTCTCCTTATTGTAGAACAACAAAACTGGAGTCAAAATGAAGCTTATATGTAACGCTTGAACTTGATAATATAACATCATTCGCATATCATTTGCATATTCATGATATATAAATGAAAATGTCTATAAAAGCAGATAATTGCATAGATTGTATCATTTGTCCCAATAAAGTTTCGTTTTAAGAAGATAGTAGCCATTTTCTTGAGATAAATGTTATTATGTACAATATCACTAGTTATTGATATGATGTTATTCTTATCCCCCGATCAAAGGGGCGGGCATAATGTTTTTGCCATGTCTGTTGATTGGTTGGTTTATTGGTTTGAACCCAACTTTTACGTTGGCGACAAGTTTGTAGCCATTGCACATACATACTTCAAACTTTGTATGTATATACAGCTTATGACGGCGAACATTTTTAGGGACGTCCTATTAAGGTCAATGTCATACATCAAGGTCAAAAGTCAACTTAGGTGTTAAATTTAGATTGGTAATTATGTTGTTGTCATTCAACATACATCTTTCAATCTTGGCATGTGCAACTCATAGAGGTGAACAATTTCAGGGGTGTACTACTTAGGTCAAGGTCATATATCAAGGTCAATGGTCAATTTACGGTTGAAATTTAGATTAGCGGTAATTGTTTCGTCATTCAACATACATCCTTCAAACTTGGCATGCACGTGCAGCCTATCGAGGCGAACAATTTATACATCAATGTCAAATGTCATATTGTGGGCATAGTGTTGCACAAACACATCTTGTTTATGCATATACGGTACTAACAATCAACTTGATATGTGCATACAAAAATTGGTGGGCTAACACGTAGAACATTTGGATTTTAGGTGCAGAATATCAACTCTAAAGTATCTGTCGACATTAAAGTATGTGAAATGGGTCTATATGTTCATGAATATTAACGAAATACAAGATATATCGAAAATATACAACCAGAGTCATAATACTGACATTCTAAATTATTTTTAAGTTCAGTTGGTCATCATTATCTTTCATAACTGTTAAGTCTTTATGTTGAAAAGCACTATTACATCACATGTTATCTTATATGACCTAGTTTAAGTATTATTTATTTATCGGCAAGTATCTTTGATGTAATATTACTAGTCTTACAATGAAATTCAACTGTCGACATAGTCAAATTGATCACACATCTTCATCAAAAATCAGCTCATAATTGTCATTGTTGGTCTCAATATAACATCTATCGGTTGTATCTCCAAGGTCATCAATCACCTACTCTAGTACGTTAAGCATCTGAGGTGGCAGTATATGACCGTCGGAGAGAGAGAGAGAGAGGACTGCCATTACACACATCTTTCATTTTCAGTATTCTTAGCCTGTCCACAAAGTTCATCCTAGTATTTCCATAAACATTGCATTTTAAAGAGCCTAAATCTGAAGGCAACGTTTCTGTAACTGTCCACACCTTCCCTTATTTGACAAGAGCTTCCCTGTGTCTTCACTAGAACTAAAATCCACACAAGAAGGACCAGAATCCAGGGTAACTCTGTATACCTTATACGGCAAAGTTAATGGTTATAGCATTTATCAAGTAAGATATCCATATAGTGACGTTTCCCGGATCATATTTACTACTTGAGCGAATTTAAGAACTGTAAAGTACTTTTGACACTGGAACTGGTAACGAGATAAAACTTTACAATATGGGGGAAATATCCAGCGGACTGGCAGAACAATATCGGGCAGCTCTCTTCGGTAGTCATGCATATTGTGGTTGTGACACCGCAAGTGCGTTTAAGGGGAGGGGGCATGTAAAACCTATTAAGGTTACATAGAAGAGACCGCGAACATTTACAGAAACGTTGCCCTCAGATTTAGACGCTTTCATATGCACAGTTTATGGAAATACTAGGATGAACGCTGTTGACAAGCTAATACTAATGAAAATGAAAGAGGTGTGTGATGGCAGTCCTGATGTGTCCACACATGTCGATATCTCTTTCTCTCTATTTTGACGTCATGTAAAAATGTCTGAGCCAACATATCCGCCGTGTAAACTAAATGTCGGTATCAGGAAAAGATCACACAATACTCCTCAGGCATCTGATAATCATGAATAGACAGACGGGAAAATGGACATCTGAAGCCGCTTGGTTGGATGTTCACATACTGGCAACTCAAATGCTTAACAGTTATAGAAGATAATGATGACCAACTTAACTTAAAAATGATTTAGAATGTCAGCATTATGACGTTGTGTATTTGCCATATATCCTGTATTTCGTTAATATTCATGAACATATAGATTAATTCCACATACTTTATTGTCGACATATACATTTGTACTTTAGAGTTGATATTCTGCACATAAAATCCAAATTATTTATTATGTCACAATTAGTAAGAAATCATTAAATGACATATTCAGTATTTTCGGCATTCCAATTTTATATTTAGCCCACCTATTTTTTGTACGCACATATCAAATTCTGAATGGGGTGATCCCCCGAGAGCAAATATTGCAGCACAAAAAGAGAAAAATGCAGACTCGGTTTTATTGAGTCTGTTCATGAACAGTAATTGAAAGTGCAACACTGCTCACGCCCCCTAGCACCGGCTTAAGCGGTATTCAATTTTCAGAATAAGACTCAATCGAACCGAGTCTGCAATTTTCTCTGTTTGTGTTGCAATTTTTGCTCTCGGGGGATCACCTCCATTCAGAATTTATTGGGACAAATGATAAAATTTATGCAATTATCCGCTTTTTTGAATTCTCATATTCATGAATATGCAAATGAGATGCAAATGATGTTTTATTATCAAGTTCAAGCGTTGCTTTATGCAATTATCCGCATTTTTGACATTCTCATTAATATTCATGAATATGCAAATGAGATGCAAATGATGTTATATTATCAAGTTCAAGCGTTTCGTATTAGGTTCATTTTGACACCAGTTGTGTTGTTCTACAATAACGAGAAAGAACGTTATGACATGTTTAAGCAACTATGGCATGTCTGGTTTTGAGTGATGGTTGCTGTGGAAACCGTGTCCTAAAATACCAGGTTGGAATATTGACCCACTTGACTTTATAAACACCTTGGTATATGTGAAAAAATGCACGGTACCATGTACTGGGACACCATCTATATAGGCCGGCCATTATTGGAAGCCGCGCAAGTGGTGGACATCAGTTTTTGTGAACCGAATACATTCTGAGAGTGGGAGATTCCTTGAAAGCAATGATTAGCCGTATTGTGATATTATTAGTTATGCAGTGCTTAGTGTCCCTAATATGGACTATACACTGCCAGCAAATATTAATATGGGACGAGGCGAAGCATAACGAATTTATCTTACCGACAACCTTTAATTTCAAGTATTACACGCATGTTTGCATCATAGGTCTACGTGTATGAAGCAAGGGAATTACCTCCCTTTAATAGAATTAAATAAAATATGTTGTATTTGCCTCAAATATCGTTTGTATATTTTGTTTTTTTTCTTTTTTATCACTATAAAACTAATTAATGTTTATATTTCAACTCCAATTAAAGCATAAATTATATGTATGCATTTTTTAAAACTGTAGTGGATAAACATAAAATATTATTATAAGTAACAGAAAAGCATATGGCTGTCAAATAAGGGAAATAACTCTTGTAAAGCCATGATAAGGATTTTAGTACCCCCATAAGGAATCTATGGAGGTTTCTCGTGACCTCTATTGACCAATGGAATGACAAGAATTTTGTAGGAGGTAAGATAATAGAAAATTACACCTAGAAATGGAACATGTAGATTTACACTTACTGTTATCATAGGAAACGCCAGAATAAGCCGCATCTTTAGATCTTAATTCATTCTGTAGATCATCGTATGTACTCTCATTCATAGGAGCATTATTTCGTTTTGCTCGTACGTTCAGTATCCTGCAATATACACGAATAGCACCACAGCTGAATCAGTGTTGATCCATTTCACCCTTCGCTTAATGAATGATACATGCAACAGTTAATACTTTTAATAGTTTTATTTCTAAAGCATAACTAAACTGTCCATATATTATGGTCAATGTAACAATAGCTTGTTTGCAATGACAGACAGTGCAAATTAAGATCTATCACACTATCTCATCAAATAGAGCAACCTCTAATCAGACAGTTGTTTTATGAGCTGAGCGTTCCCTCAGAACGTTGTTGTTAATTGCGACTTCATCAACTAAATAATAAAGAAATAATACAAAACAACACAGTACGTAAACTATCGATATTGTGCATTGAAGCTATGAATTTTGATTTCCCGAATTGTCTATTATTCTCAGCATTATTGCCAATGAGTACATTTATTACCTTTTCCGGTTAAGAACGGTAACAGAAATAGCCCCAACTAGCAAAGCAATTGCCATTCCAATAGTAACACCTATTACCACTGATCGTGTGGCGTCTGAGTCTGAATGTGGCCCGTCTAAGAAATAAAAAATGGATAAGCAAAATTATGTTATCTCTCAAATGACGTTTCTCATACCAGCAATGATCACATGAAGACAACTATTACTGTTTCACTATCTTAAATGCATCATTGATATGCATGTTTAATCCTCGGTATTACCATGATATATATGTTAACATCCGTACACAAGAAGAATAATAGTAAACATAATTTGAACTAAAATGAACAGTTACGTCTGAAATGATTCTAACAGACAAATAAAAAAACAAACAGGGCAGAAAATAAACTAAATTAATATAAAAAAGGACTTGCCTTCTTTTGCTAAACAAAACGGTCCTGTGTAATCTTTAAGACACCCGTTTGTACTGCTGTTACACGCAATAGCATGGCAGCCTGAACTACAATTGTCGTGGCATTTATCACCGTAGAAACCACCAAGGCAACCGTGCAAACAGATGCCAGTGGTTTTATTACACACTACATCATCATCGTCATTCCTAACACAGGCATGTGAACAGATGTTGTCACAAAATAGACCAAACCGGTTAAAGTTACAGCTGTGACATTTTCCTGATTGTTGATTACAATATTCATTACAGCATTCCGAACATAAATATTCACACATATAACCATAGAAACCAGATATACATCCAAACTCGCAATTTCCGTTTACTGGATTACATGGCGACATCTGATCGTCAGTTAATAAGCATGATTCAGAACAGTTATTTTCACATTTCTGTCCATAATAATTTAATACACAATATTCGCAGTTTCCAGTTAGTTTGTTGCAACTGCCATTACAATTGTCCGGACAGCTTTGCTCACATTCCTGTCCATAATACCCACTTTTGCAGTATTTGCATTCCGATGGTGATGAACAAAACTCGCAATTCGAGTTGTTTACACAACAGAATTGATAATCAGAGAATCCGCTTTCACAACCAGATGTGCACGCGCCGTTGTTCCTGTTGCATTCGTCATTCAAACAGTTGGATGAGCAATGCTGGTCACACCGTTGACCATATTTTCCTATTACACATTCTTCACATTTATCTCCCCTGTGACTGTCAGTACAACCGTTGATACATGTACCTAGCGAACGGTCACATAGCGCCCCGTTACAGTTAGAAGGACAGGACGACTCACAAAATACCCCATATGTTCCATCTATGCATATTTCACAGATACCATGGAGCTGATTGCATATCCCATCAAGACAGTTATTACTACATGTGTTGTTACAATAGTCCCCATAATAACCTTCTACACATTCATAGCATATTCCTATGTTCCTATCACATATTGAATTATTACATGTGACTAGACACGCCTGACTGCATGTGTCATCATAGAATCCTATCTCACAATTATCACATTTGCCTGAGTTAAAGTCACAGCGAAGGTCTAAACAGTTCTGAGAACATGTCTTTGAGCAGTTTTGTCCATAATACCCTGAAGCGCACTCTATACAGAAACCAGTGTCTCTGTCACAGCTTTGACAGTTAGAGCATATGTCAGTACAGGCTTGTCCGTATCTACCGTCGATACATTTGTAACAGATATTTGTTTTACCAAATGATTGATGACATGCAACACATTCTACCGGACAGGACTTGATGCACCTAATACCATAGTAACCATCAATACAAGGACCTTGACACCAAAGGTTAGAATTGAGTGAACAACTTAAACCTCCGTCTGCACAACAATTGCAAGGCACGCCGGGATCACATCGTTCTTCAAACACGGAAACAAAAATATGAATAGTATATAAGGCACTAAGTACAACTACCTATATGCTTTCATTTAGATTACAATCATTACATTACAGTAAAACCTCTCTATAACGGCCATTAAATTGTGTTAGTTAGTTGGTATTTAGGGCAGGTGGCTGCTTAAAGCAAGGTGAAAGTAAAACAGAAAGCTCCTATAGGAGCGTTCTGTTTTACTTTCACCTTGCTTTAAGCAGCCACCTGCCTTTTAAAAAAAATATTTGACGTAATTTAGTGGTCGTTATAGAGATGCTTTACTGTATATCAAATGTATCTGTAGGTGATAGTTTCCTTTTTCTTAACGGTATTAATGCCAAACATACATACTTTGAAAAATATGAATCATGCAAAATAAAGAAATGTTATTAATGTAACAACTTTAATAAATACCAGTTTTAACTTGTTATACACACACTGAAACATACTTATTACGAATGTGTTAACGTTTCAAATATAACATAATGAGTCTCCGAAACTGGTATATATATAAATCCTTTTTCTGTTCGATTTATTTCTGGAACCCCGTCCTAATATTTATTCATTGTACTTTAGTACGTCCCCTTTTTATTTTTTAAGTACATTTACTTTCTCTATTTGTCATGGTGTTATTCAGGCGACTTCGTGTTCTGTGGTGTTTGCTGCGTGCTACATTTATTTTATTTCTTGTTTCATCGAAACAATTGTATGCAGCTAAAGTGACGTATGGATTTCGCACTTCTGATAAGTATTACCCTACCAAATCGGATAAAATATAATAACGAAATGATGTTGTATGGCATCAAATATATGCATATGTGCAGGCTTCAAATATTCTGAAAATGGAACGCAAAAGTTTAGAAATGCAAAAAGAGAAAATTGCAGACTCGGTTTTATTGAGTCTGTTCATGAGTAGTAATTGTAAGTGCAATGCTACTCACGCCCCCTAGCACCAGCTTTAGCAGTATTCAATTTTCAAAACTAAAACCATAAACAATAATGATCCCGAAGGACCAGAATATATAACAACACTGAGAATCAAATACGGGACGACTTTTTACGGCCGCCACGCAAGCACTTAATACCTGAAGTTGTGAAGTACATATATTCTGGGTAATCCTTACAATATCGCGAAAAGTAAATAGTCGGTGCAAAACAATTTTACTGATTTAATTGATTGCGTAAACAAAGCATATATATAATGGCACGCATTGAACTGAAACACGTTTGTTACCCACCTTGAGATGCTGTTGCAAACGGTAGAATGTACAAGATAAGAATATACCAGGAAATCTGAAATATATATACCACAAAACGACTAAATAGGTCAGGTAATTTTCTTATGAAAATTTAACTGTGTGGTATTGTTCATTTTGATTGATTTAAACTGTTCAATTTCATACACCAAAGTTAGAAAGCGGAACCTTGTTTGGGGCTTTCGTCTGTGTACTACAGACTTTGTCAACTAACTGACTTTATTGGGACTGGACACCGCTCGCCTGAGGCTTTAGTAGTGATCGATGTTAATGTCGTGTACCAGATGTGTGGCAAGTTGTAGCGGTCCCGTCTCTGTTGAGCATCGGCTTGTGTGCTCTGATATAGATTGACTCCTTGACGCCCCTTTCAAACCAGGAGGACCAACACTTACCAATACCTGGATTTTGAATCGGCACATCCGGAAGAACATAAGCTGGGTATTATTAGAACTCTACATCAGAGGGCAGACACAGTGAAAACAGTGTGTTAATATCCTAATTGGGCGATCAACAAAGTCACCAAGAAAATGAAAGCTCAAAAGGATACGACCTGGAAGCAGTCACCTAACAAGAGAGATACCAAGGGCAGCATAGTGTTACCTTATATGCAAGGTATATACAAACATAAGGTAAATGTGTGTTTCAAGCCTTTAAAGAGACAGGTGTTGGTCAATCCTAATGACACGTCTGATAAACTGGATGTCTGTGGACCCGTTTATCATATCAAGTGTGAAAGCAACGAGAATAATAAATGTCATAAGGGTTACATCGGGGAGACGGAGAGAAATCTCAAGGCACGATAAATGGAACACAGACGACCAAGCTCGAGCAATAGTTAGGTAACACGCCACATAAATCAGGACAATCCAGGACATTCTGTATTCATCAATGCAGTGCATATCTTAGATCTCGAGTCCTCATGGTTTGAAAGGGGTCAAGGAGTCAATCTATATCAGATCACACAAACCGGCGCCCAACAGAGACGGGGCCGCTACAACTTGGCACACATCTGGGACATGACATTACATCGCTCACTACTAGGACCTCGAGCGATGTCCAGTCCCAATGAAGTCAGGTGGTTGACAAAGTCAGTCAATTTAAATCAATCATAAGGTCAGGTAATGTTTGTGATATAATATAATACAAAAGGGGGAGTGTGCCACAGGAAAAAAAGATTTATCCAAAACATGTGATAATCAAAAAATTCGAATACTATGAAACATGGATCGAAGACCGAAATAGAATATACAAACAGTTACGCGGACGTGCATACGTACGTTTGTGTTCGCGTTCCTGGGTGCGGGTATGGATTCGTATGTGGTTGGTTTAGTGTTTATGGTGTGTGTACATGTGTGTGTATGGAGATTGTATATGTTATGTGCGCTGTGTCTGCATACCGGTCTGGGTGTCAGTCTACGTATGTTCCAGTCTGAGTGCATGCAGATGTATTCTCACAACGTGCATGTACATGCGTGCTGGTGTATCTGTGCGTGCGTGTGTACGCATGTGTGTGTGTGTGGTATTGCCTATTCGTCCCATCGACATTATATTAGTTATATAACCGCGATATATCCACTTGAAACGAACATGTATAGTAATGATACACTGAGATAGGATAACATAGGCATTCGGTATTATACCACACCTGATCATATCTCAAAGTGATCCCGGGCCGACCACTCACAATATAATGCCGGGTTCAGAACATTACCTACTGGATCAGTGGTACGTCGCGGCTAGTCAGAAATATGAGAAATAAATAAAAAATAAGGTGAAAAAGAGAGAAAAGGAGAAATTATTTTTTTGTTTTGATTAACGTCCGTTTCTGCTAACTCGGCTATGCCGAAGAAAGAGGGAGTGGGTACAGAGAAACCCGGGTCCTCCACTTCTTATCGATACAGTTTCTTTGGTTCTTTTTGATGCCCAGTGTAGACACCCAGTTTTGATACATCGGACCTCGGTTTGTAAATTTTAAGTGCCTACAAGCAAGTGTGAACGAGAGTAAGATCATGGGAGAGAAAGGACATGAAACAGATGAATGATGTTCATTTAGATACACGGTACGTCCATGCAGATTATTAAAGATAGTGAGTAGTCCATGCATTTTCTTTTCAGTTATGTATATAATTAGAAACACGTACCCGCATATAAGCCATTTTGGAATGTTAACATAGCTTTAGTATGATATGTTTACTATGTCTTATATATGTATTCCTACGTTTCTGTCTAATAGTGTCTCCTGCAAAAAATGTGTCGTCAGCTAACAATTTCAGTTTTTATTTTCTTTCATTTGCTTTAGAATATTATAATCACATCCTCAAACAGTTTGGCTTCTTATTAGACACAAAGGTCCTCATCTAAATGCAATGAGTTTGCATAGGTATTCACAAGTTCGCAAATGGCACCGAAGGCCTTTTATATATTTGCCAACTTTATGCTACAAAAGGAAACAGCCGATTTAGGAAACTGGGTTATGCATAGTTCGCCAATGTCAGTTTTGAAATATATCCTAAATTGTTAACGAAGAAATGTAACACGTTTCGATCTTACATATCCCCCACACGGTGGATTGTTTATTTCAAGCTCACTTACGTACGTTGTGTGTCAGTTATAACCATGTCTTATGCAGCCTTAACAGTGTCGTATGGGTAACAATTTGACCGGCATTTGCAATTATTGTAGAACAAGGGGCTAGAGGGACCCTCTAATAAGGGTCTTGATTGTATTAATACAATATCATTTCGTAAAATATGCCCTTGCATACGGTATGTACCCTATTGTTTGGTAATGATGAGGTTAATTTTGAACATAGAATATTCAAAGTGTTAAGCTTTCGCAATCTGAGGTAATGCGTGTTTAACTACGTTTAATTCACACTAGGAGGATTGTCGTCCACTTGTTTTTCTCTAACATATAATCGCTTACAAAACATGCTGGAACCAAAGTAGACGCCCAGCTACTCTGAAACCCATCTGTGTTTATATTGGTTGCAAAGGTAATTGCAGATTTACTTGTAGTATACTTAAGGCCATTGACAAAAATGAAAAATATAAAATGTATAGCAGACGACGGACATTGTGATAAAGTGGCAACGAAAGGATACATGCATTTATTTATCATATAACGATAACCTAGGATACTAATATGTCTGTCAGTTTTGTGACCCTAAAACAAAGCATCAATCAAGCGTCTTGTAGGCATTGTGCCATCTTTACATTACATAATAACAACAGCAAACTATTCGGTAAAAGTTATTGTAGATACTTTGCTTTGTTTAAATAATACGGGTATATTGTCATGAATTGTCCTATGATCAAATGGTTCTTAGTTTAACCCTTTACCTTATACGCGCGAGAAAGCGCGAGTTTGCTTATCACCTGATAGAAGCGAGATAACGCGACTTTGCTTATTCCCTGATAGAAGCGGGTATGCGCGGGTCTATCCATTACCGAGCGGGTTTGAGCGAGTCCAATGTTTACCTGCTAATATCTCAATTTTCTAGTTAAATTTCTTTATCTGGATGTCTACACATTTAAAGTGTGTTAAAATATCTTCTGAAATCCCAAATCTAATAATAGAGTTACTACAGAAAAATATTGCAAAAAACGAGGCTGAAGTCGAGCGGTATATTCTTTTCATATGTTCGGTGATCATCGTAAGACATGGGTATAATACTATTCGTCATTATTCGGAAAGTACGAACTTTGCCGATAAATGATCACACGAAAATTTTCCACTGTCGCCAAGGTCAAATTCTAAATATAAATATGTTAAATATAATTGACCAATGACTATTCGGAACTCCATAAATCACGCGCGACTTGCCTTGGGGCTAAAATAACACATGGGGAACCCGTTGTCAACCTCAAAACACACCGGCGGAAATTGGGCAATAAAACTTTCGTAAGTATAATCCGATTAGAGGGTAGATAGCAATATCAATCAAATAACTTAGCTAATCAACCAATTTAACCATTCAAACGAATCCTGTCTGGTAATTCATTCATAAATGTCAAACAGTTAGGATCTCGTGTGGACGCCGATATTTTTTATCGAGATCCAAACTGTCGGAATTGATATAAAACGTATAATTCGTTCATAAGCGCCATTCAGTTTAGATCTGGATGAAATGACAAGCTACGTGGCGTCTCATCTACATCAAAATTATTTTAATAAATATAGATACCATAATGCAAAAAAAACTGAATTTGTGTAGACTCAGATCAGGAACTATTCTAAATCTCGATTAATGCATAATGAATGCAAATAAGACAGATATCAGGAAAAGTGGATTGGGAGATTGTAAACAGTGTAGTCCCAGATCAGCAGCCGCTTTTCCCATGCGGCATATGATCAGGATCTACACTGTTTGCTGGGCAACATGAATAAATAATGCATATATTCTGGTGATTTTCAAACAGTGTGAAGCAGATGCTACGTGTGAGATGCAGCTGATCTGAGTCTACACTGTTTGAAATGCAACGCATTCTCCATTTTCCTTGTACCCGACTCAAATGCATTATAAAAACGGAAAATGTTTCAAAGAACAATAAATAGCATAATTTATATGTGTCGGAATTTCATGATTTCATTTAGTTCAGTGAACATGCAGATGAAATTTGTCTTCCGATTATTATTTTTTTCAGGTGGCGGCATTCGATTTGGAGCCAGGCCCTAACCTGGACGGGTTCAATACTTTAGATCCAGATCAGGCACCGGAAAACTCAGCATCTAATCTGGATCTATAATTGGATTCAGATCAGACAAACAGTTACCCAGAATCTAATTTAGATAAATTTTGGACCCAGGTCCGGTGCCGAGTTACTCAGTATCTGATCTAAATCAATGTTTGGATCTAGATCCAGATCAGACATCATACTAAACTACTGATCTGGATCTAACCTTAATGGCTGAAATGAGTCTTTCAGCGTCTGATATCGATCCAAGCGTGGATCCCGAACCGGCGCTGAGTTACTCGCTGTATGATCTGGGTCCGTGCAGAATGAATATAGGAATTATTTACTCAGCTCTGATCTGGACCAAGCCTGTTTGGAAATGATATTTTATTTTGAATAGCAGGCGATAGGTTACTGTTCCGAACATATTTAGCTGAGATTTTAAGGTCCATTATAATAAAGTTCTGAAAATATATTGACTTGCCTCGTTTTATCCCCGTGTATTATGCTTATACATACTTCAAATTGCATGAAAAATACACCATCAAAAAGAGAATTTAATTCCCTAAAAACTTTTTATTTACACTATAATGATAATAGTAAATATAAATGCATTTATATGGAATTGAAAAGAACAGGTGTCAGATTCAAACTAATTTTCCAATATTTCCAATAAACTGTATTGGTGAGAGTGTGTTACGCTTACCACATGGATATTGGTTATTGATTATCGGATAAGGCTTACCTATATCGGTGTAAGATAAGGGTTTGGAGGTTTGGCTATTGGGTAAAGGGTTAAACGCAACCGTAAAATAATAGTATAAAAAGCAATACATGAGCAATGGCTAATTGAGATTGACCATGGTCTGTTCTGTTTACATGTGAATTAATACAAATCTGACTCTAAGGTTTCTGTCATGATAAAACGATTTAATGATCCTTATGCCATTAGAAAATGAATACTTATATAGCTATTATAGTATAACGCATCGTGGTTTTTATACGAACTTTCTGATTCGTGTTCGTCTGAATTAAGCCAGCAACGTTATTCGCAAGTTATTGCCGATCTCAGTAAGATGAAGCCCGTCGTAGTAAGATACGTACTACCTAGCTTGGAAAGCTAATCGTTGTCTTAATAAAACTTAATATGCTACATGTCTTCGTAACATACTACCTGAGTTAGTATGGCCATAGATAACTATAAAGAAATTAGAGGGAAACGAGTGAGATACTTCGAAATTCATTATCAGACTAAACACACCGGAGCATAAAATAAACACACACGCATACACACAATGACACATTCACTCAGAGAAACACACATTGTCAACCGCACCCACGCACACCATCACAAAGACATACAAGTACTGCAACACTCATACATACATACGAATGCATGCTCACACACGCACACTATCACAAATACACACAAACGCACATACACACAGAGAAACACATATACTGTTACACACACGCACGTACACACACACGCTCACACATATACGTGTATACGCTCATATATGTATATGCACGTATATATACAGAATAATTTCAGATCATACATGTGTGCGCATATAAGACTTGTGTGTAAGGCGTACGAAACAACAGAGGAAGACAGTGAAACGATCAAATATAGTAAAATAGTCAAAATAGTGAATTGCAAAAGAAAACCAAATATACGCGATATACTTACCCACATATCAGCCATTTTGCAATGTGTGTATGCTGTTTCTTTTATACCGCAATTATCTCGTATTTAGCCTTTCGCTGACAAAGTTGTCCTCTGCTACAAGTTTCAATGGCAAATATCCTTTCTATTCTTCCAGATATAAATCGTCACATCTTTAAACAGTTTGCATGTTAATAGGACTCTAAGTAACTATTTGCGTAGTAAACAACAAATTTGTCATTTGCAGCGAAGGGGATATATTTTTGCATGGGTATACCTTACAGGTTATCGATATAAATAGAACACGGCCTATCAGGAAGTCAGATATTGCATCACTCTCTTACATCCGGTTACATTACATATGCCTCTGTAGTTGGCTCAGAAAGTAGTCCGTACTCCTGTACAAAACAGAAAGTAAATTGCTTTGTGCGTTTCTTTGACAGTTCAACGGAAGAAAAGCAAACGGCTGGGATTTCCCATAAGTTGTGAGCTCTTTGGGGTTATAGCAGACTTTCAGTGCCCTTGTAAGAAGTTCGGAGTCTATAATTTGTAGAAGCTGGTTTCGAAATATTGAGCAGACATCATTCCATTTTGTTTGTTTACACTTGTGCAATACTCGAAGCGTAAAGCTGGATGGAAATAGGTCATCACATATTCTCTGAAATTAAACTGTATTACCAGTTTTATGATAAAATAAAAGCTTCTTATTCTTGATCCAGACTATTTTTTTTTAAAAAAATAAATAATTGGTTTTGCCAAGATTCTTGGCATGAGCCCACCGCATAGGTGAATGTGAGAGTAACGAACGACAACTCTGCAAGGAGATTGCTATTGCATAGTGTAAGCTATTTTACGACACTGGTTCGTCAGTTTGGAAGTATACTACCACAAAGCGATAACAAATATGCGTCATATATTTCTGTCTTACATATCCCCACATTCATACGGTGGACTAATGTTTTCAGTTGAACAGGCGTTTTGTATCAGTCGTAATCTTTGTTAATGCATTTTTAAACATTATATGCGGAAAATGAGCGCATTTTGTGTTTTCAAAAGTGGTTACCGAAATGACGTTGATCATGATATGTCCTGATTAATCAAACTTTCTATCTTTGAATATACGTGTATGTATTACATTGTTAGATAATGATTGAATATTTCACCTCGAGCATTACACCCTTTAACTATTTCGCTGCTAAAGTCACCGGCTGCTACAGATTTCGATTTTATAAATGCCATCCCTTTTCTTTCAAAAATATTACCAGTATAACAAACAATTTGGATCCAGATCAGACGCCGAGTTACTCGGTAAATCACAGATGCGACACTGGCAGCGAAACAGTTAATGCATGTTTTACATGCTGAGCTAATGTTTGTTGACCGAAACTGTTTAATTCAGATTAGGGTGCAGTTCATCCTCTTACTATTTTCTAACATGTTAGCGTGTATCAAACAATTTGATCTTAATCGTTTGCAAAAGTAAGTGTATATTTGCTCGTACCATAAATACGGTTATTCACTGGATCTATTTGAAATTCCTCTACATAATTATACATAATTACAATTATGTCCTGTATAGAGCACATGTTTCGGTCACTTCATTTTTATTTTAAGCATGAAGACAGTACAGGTAAATAATATGTATTATGCTGCCAGGTGTGTCTTTGTCCGGCAATGCCACTTAAATTAAATATCGCTATAGGCTTGTATTATCAAACAATGTAAATCTGCAAATCATTTGCACTGTACATGGAAGTATTTTAATACATATAGCTATGACATTGGAAGGTGTGTATAAACAATTATACAAGAGAACAGGTTCTAAATAAGAAATAAGTTTCTTTCGCAGCTGTCTATCAAGGGTCTATTCTGTTTAGCAACTGTCTATCCAGGGTCTGTTCTTGGTAACAGATGTCTATCCAGGGTCTATTCTGTTTAGCAGCTGTCTATCTAGGGTCTATTCTGTTTGGCAGCTGTTTATCCAGGGACTATTCTGTTTAGCAGCTGTCTATCCGGGTCTATTCTGTTTAGCAGCTGTCTTTCCATGGTCTATTCTGTTTAGCAGCTGCCTATCCAGGGTCTAATCTGTGTACTGAAGGCATAATGTAAACGCTTCTGCCATTATCAAAACTTTCATTGTCAACTATTTCGCTGCAACCTGCAGTACCTGGTTTACTTTTTATCTTCGTATTCTGTGTCATTTTCTTTTAGGAAACATAATCGCCGCGTCATTCGATCTAGATCCTGTTGAGACGTCAAGTAACACGGTGTCTCATCTAGATACAAGTCATTTGTAATTAGTTTCGTTCGCTGTAAGAAGCTGAATGATGCTCAGCTCGACCTAACTCGCATTTGCATACAACTTGGATCCAGGGTAAGTAAGATGCCGTGTCACTGGACTCCTCATCAGTATTAAAGCTGTTGGACACTCGATTAAATATATCGACCTTTTAGCTTGATAAGGCTTTTAAAAGCATCCACACCAAGCTATCCACAAGTATTAGAAATAATTTAACCAATGCGATAAACACGGTGATAGCTCTTGAACGTTAGGACGTATTTAATAAATAGTTATTCTACGTCCGTGTCATTTTATGTTACTTGCAGCAAAACATCCGTGACATTTAAATGGTTTCTATCATTCATAGATGCATTCAGTTGTATTTACATTCTCCCAATCGCTAGGTTTTTAGCGATTTTATTTTAGTATTTGGTATAATTATCCGCTCAACAGCTAATACATGTATTCGGTTATTCACCAACTTAACACACATCAATACAACTTTCATTCCATTCAAATGGAACAAAAGTTAGGCAGATGACAAAGTCCACAGCAAAAGCAGAAGCATTTAATTAGTGTGCAATAGCACATATATACATATCCTTCACAAATGTGTCCCTTGCCTGCTGAATAAGATAAGACGTAAACAAGCAGCGTCTCAACGGTCCAAGCTGAACTACACTCCATTAAAAATTTGCAGTCACAGTTCAATAAATGAAATACTACAACAGTATGTGGTATGTATTCATGACTGTATAATGATAGATTATACGAGATGTGTAAGTAATCAATATTCAATCATTCATAACATTATATAATGTTTTCCGTAAATGAACTTCCTTATAACACGTCCTCATTAAATGGACTTCATGTAACATGTTCTTTATTATGTTGACGGAACTCTTTGTTTCATGTATATCAGACTAGGCTTCGCTGCTATGCTGCATCCTCGTATTGACGTAGACTCTGCTTTCATCAGTGTCCTTATCTGGAAAATATGGCGAATTCTCCTGGCGAATTGTAGTATCCTTTGGAAACAGCCTCTCTTCCAATGAGACTGACACTTTATATTTATAACCAATCGGAACAGAAATATATTTTAAGAATTTGCGTCAGGTGACATACTTTCAAAGCAACTGTTTACGGTGCAGACGGATTATACGATGTTTAAATTAGATAATGGACACTGTGAAAGGTCATGACATCATGCAGATACCAGTTGTGTCCTGATAAATTATTATCAGAACTGTCAATCCTAGTCGGCAATACATCTTGCAACTGATACACCAACGCTATATCAATGATATACATTCATACAGACACACATACAAACAGGGAGACAGACATTTAGAACGATCGATAGACAAACGGAGAGACAGACAGAATGGCATTCATGCAGGAATGCATTCATGAAGGCAGACAAGCAAGCAAGCAAGCAGACTGACTGACCGACTGAAAAACAGACAGACACACGTACAGACCGACGCTAGATGCGAACACTCTCACAGACACACAAACATAAAGACACAGAAATATGAATGTAGAGACGGAGAAACACACACACGATAGAAAATAATGCGAACAGGAGGACATAAAGAGAAATAAAGAAAACATATAGGGAGAGAAAATGAAACGATCGAGAGTCATCTTAATATAGTATTTGGAATAAACATACATGATTATGAGACTAATTATTGTAAAATCATCAATTCGGTGAAAGGCAAGTAAACAAGAAAGAAAGAGAAATGTGATTGGGTATGAGTTGCGTACGGACATGTGTGCAGGTATGTGCACGCGAATGTGCGTATGGGTTTTCGTGTTGTTTATAACTACCCACACACATGACTGCAATTATATAGAAACATTTTACTTCTGACAGATATAGTGTGACAACACTGTACTAACATACTGAATAGTGCGACGTCTCGTCTGGATACAATCTGTTTTCATATGTAATCAAATGTTCGTTAATCGCGAAGGCGTTTAACGTTTGTAGCAGTAAACAGAAGACTAGCGAAATATCCGAATTGACCCCGGCCAATTTCCTTCAATCTAGTCATTGTCAGTGTTTAACAGCAGTTTTGATAATATCAATAAAGGCAGTTATGTGCCAAATGTGAGTTTTGTGACTCGTTTTCAATAGGCTTGGTCTAAACGGCATGACAACTTATAGCGTTGCTGTGGTGGTAAAACCTCGTATAATGAAATTCATCGGGAGAAGTAAAAAACTGATTATCTTTATGAATGCGTCTTTATGTGACAAACAACTTTTATATACTTGTACTATATTAAAACACAAATTAAATGATAAAACTTTAATTATTCTAGCATCTGGTATAACGATGTTTTAAATATACGATATATTCACACCAGGTTTTGTTGACCTCATGTTTATACGACTTACACGACATTTTATTGTTTACGTTTAATCTGGCGATCATGATTTACAATATACATTTCACTTGAGTCTAAGCTTTGTACCCTGTCATACCAAGAAAAGGACAACCCTATGCTCTATGTACCACAAAACATACACTGGTCTATTAGGTTCATGATCTGCATGTGTTTTATGTTTAATGTCATTGCTCCGCATGCATGAAGAGGAAAATATATACCAAGTTTTGAAATTGAAAAATTCAGACCAATAGTTATACGAGATTCAGTCAAGTGCGAGTTTAACACCCTTGATTGGTCGATTTCGCTGACATTTTGACAGGAGGTGGGCATTGTAAATTTAAATAAGAAATCGTGAAGAAAAATATTTCGGTCGAAATGGGTATACGAGGTATTGTCAGCACATCGACTATATTGTATAGCATGGACAGAATGTAGAATGCGAAACTAATGTTATCGGCTTAATCTAACAAAGATACAAAGGATATTCCGAATGAGGTAATTACCAATGAAACAGTGAAAAAAACCTGGTTAACCCGATTGTCTCTCTTGTTTATTTTAAAGCTGCAATGATATGGATTCACAGCATGCTGTGGTTTGGAATATAGCAATGTCAGGGCAGTTGCAAGTCTTATTGTGATAAGTGCTGTTTTTATGTTCTTTTGTCATGTGTTTTCGCGGCTCGGACAAATAGAGAATTCACTCTTGGCACATTGTGAAAGCGATTTGCAGATGAAATCTTGCAGTGTTTTGCAATGGCTTTATACGTATTTTTTCATCTAGGCCATAATCTTGTTTCAAAATCTGGATTGAGAAACCGTGCTATGTGTTGGTATGTCGGCGAAAATATGATATACTGTTGGGTGCCTACTTTTGCATGGTTGTACCGCTGTGTATGTTACAAACACGACATAACCAGGAAGTTTAACATATTTTACGGGTCTCTATTCATGTATGTTGAAGGTATAATACCACAAAGAATTGAATGAAATGTGTGACATATTTCACAATCTTATATACAGACAACCCTTTTTAAACCGAACATTTTAAGTTAATATAAACATCGGTCTTGAAGACAGGTTGCAGCTTAATGCAGGATGAACGCTCCCCTAAGACCTTCACCCTTCATTAAGAAGCCACCTGCCTAAAAGTATCTCAATACATCTCTACTAGAATTCCGGTTTAGTTTTTAAGAAAGTGTAATTGTAGTGCACAGTTACTAAATCCACTTATACCAACAAATAATTTGTTTGTTGTGCATTAAGCAGCCACCTGTCCAGTCGTATGCTTTTTTTGTCAATTACAATTCCAGTTTAGGGAGGTTTAATTAGGGAATTTTATCCCCACATTTATACTGTAGAGTTTATCTTCGATCGATCCGGTATTGTTTATCAGTCATGCCCTGATAAGATGTCTCATATGAATCATCATTTGTAAAACGTCAAGTTTCTTCTTGCTAAGTTAATCTAGGATAACCATTACGTTTATAAATATAATTTAATAATGTTTTAGATGTGCATACACATATCTAAATTATAAGTACCCGTATCCGTTTTCAGCCATAAAATTGTCATTATTCATCTGCTTCAAAGTTTGGTCAGATGAGTTTCTATTAATATATTCGTGTAAGACTTTGCACTTTTTGAACTGTAACCAATACTTGATTCAAAATATAAAACGGCAAACAACAGATAATCAAACCTGTAAGACAAAAGCAATTGGTGGGTTATTAATGTTGTCTGATCCTGCCCTCTTACGCAAAGTCATGCACTATTATCAAGTAACTGTCCAGTCATCAACCGATTTTAATATGATTGCAGATTTCTTTCCATTGTAATTAAAATGACTTGAACAAAAAGCATGCAGTAGACCAGGCGTGATGTTTCCAACGATATTGTGGGACAATAAAGGGTGAATGTGTGTTGTTTATTACTTAAGCTTATTTTGCAAAACTTGCTAGTTACCTTGCATACATGTACTAAATCATTTTACACAATAAATATTTATAGTTGAATACTAATAGGATATTCTTCTCGGACATATCAGGATTGAACAGAGCAAACATTGTTTTCAGATTGTTACAATCAATACGAGCCGTCCTAATTCCAAGGTTTCATATTTCTCCAGATTGTTGGCCATGAAGATATCTGGCGGCTAGTTTATTGCTGAATTCAAGCCTGTGTCATTTTTTGTGACACATCATATATGTTTTTATCTCCTTGTGTCATGCACTGAAATTGTCTTTGTTTCGACATTGTGTTTCCATGTATTACCATAGCCGATGTATTGTTAATGTAAATCTACAATTTCAAAAACTTAACCCCTTACTTCATGAAAATGTATGTAAGAAATAATTACATCGTGAATATTACTTACATAAATTGTTATAATAGCACATGGACACAAAATGTCATAACCCTGGCAGAAACTGTATAATCATATCTATATTATATCGTAAGCGAACAGAGCAGACTCTGGTCAAACGGCCCCTACTCTGGTCTGGCTCTACTCTGCTTTCAAACGCATAGAAAGTTGTATTTATGGTAAAGTGTTAATACAACTGAATTAGTAGCATGTTTATAGGACATAATATATCCACGTAACTAAGCGCCGCGGATGAAGGACCATTAACTCTCATGGATATGGTACCGGTATGAATATTAATCAGGTGAATATATGTTATTTCGCATTTCGGTCAGGGCATGTTTAATGTGAGGATGTCTTCCGCCTGGCTTGCGGCAGGCGGCGGTTGGTTCTGCCTGGTTGTATAATGCAGTTTCGTCCACCTGAAATTAGCTGGATGTCACAACTTAACTGGAATACTATTAAAGCACCGATACAAACAAAAGCATATATAGCACTGTCTACTCTTCTTGCAATCCTTTGTAACAATGGGGGAACTTGTCAATCTAATATATGATAACAATTATATGCTTTTTAGATGGTTGATAAAATATACATGTTTTAATTGGTAACTTAGACAAACCACTGCATAAGTCACGATACATTATAATGCATGTAAAGTCATTACGTGATACGGACATATTTTATGCATATACAAAGTAGGCCCCGGGCAGATAGTTCCTCTAGAATCCCTCTGAGATATTTACTTATAAAATAATTTAGATCTCGTCATGGCCAAAATGTATCCCAGTGTGTATAACATAATACAACCGATGTAATTAATATTCAAAGGGTAATAATGTTTTTCAAGAGTACTCAATTGATAACATATTTTTAAGTAAGAAAAACAGAGCAATATATATTTAAAGTTACACGTATTTACATTAATTTTATCGTACTGTGTTAATTGAAGTACTTATAGGACAAGAGTTGATGCATGCTGATCATTTAAATTTTTTATAAGTATTTGTCCTTTGTTTTAAATAGAATATACGATGGCAAATCGAATTTAAGTTGCATATATTGGACGATATAGTAACAGCTGGTTTTAGTACCCTTTTTGTGATTAGGAAAATGACTAGATTTTAACAAATTCTAACTGTATGTTTTAGTTTTCCTGGCCATCCAAAGTAGATTTTACAAGTAAATGGAAAGGTTTCAGCCAACAATCATTATATTTACATTCATGGTTACACATACTTTGGTATAGGTAAACGGCATTCCTTATATACACGTATTTGCTAACTTATTCTATCCGGATAACCTTCGATAAACCTGACATTTCATCCGGATTCAAGTTGACTGAAGCAGGGTGCATAACTGCATATTCGTATGTTCGAATCCAGTACTCACAATTGCCGCAGATCCGAAAATGTGAACAGGCATTATAGCAGCGGGTTAAGTATAAATATTAATTAACATCCTTAAAAAGCGGTTGGGGAATGTTACAACAGTGTTGAATATACGAACTAATTCTACTGAGTTGCCTGTGTAGCGACAGATTGCATGATAGACATCGCTAAATCATATTCAAATAGCCAATATTCTTACATGAATATTTATCAGGTAAATGATTAATATTTTAAAAAGGTTCATTTGCATGCTGACAAAACATGAACTCCTTATTACATGTTCTCCATCAACGGACTCCTTATAACACGTTCTCCATATGTGCATTCCTGAATATGACATGCTATCAATACATGCTTTCCTAATAACATTCATTTACTGTAACATGTTTTCAATGTTTGGAATCCTTGAAACATATGCAATCCATACAGAATTCCTTAGAATTGGTTGCTTAATGCAGGGCAACAATACTGCAGAAACCTACCACCTGACTTGCAGGTCTAGTTTTGATCGCTTGAGGCAGGTTATACTGTAAATGAAAGCCTTGTAACTTGCCCTTCTTATTACATACTAGCCATGTACGGATTCTTTATAACATTTGCTTCATACATAGATTTATAACAGGTCGTTCTTAGAACACGGCTTCCTGTTTTATATCAGATTGACGGAATTCTTTGATAAATTCATATCTGAAACGACAGCGCTGCTTGGTTGTATTCTCGTATTGACGTACACTCGATTCTCGTCACCTGTGTTATCTGGAATGAAACAGAAGCTATGCACTAAACCCGTGACTCTAATAATTATCCCGCTAACCTATCTCGCATTTGCAAACAGTTGGATCTAAATGAGACACGGAATAATTGGGCGTTTCATCAGGATCCAAAATGTTTGACACATGGTCACTAGTTTCTCAAACTTGAACATAGTTTGTTTTGCACAACCTGATATAGCTTCATTTATTGTATCATTCTGCAAGCGAATCTATATATACGTTTACTTTCATGTGAGTCGACGAGTAACTCGGTGTCTCACAAGGATCCAAACTATTTGACTGGCTAACTTTTTTGTCCTTTACAGAAGTGATTAAAACTGTTTTTTTTAGGATTGTAAAATATGACAATATTCTGGAAATGTTGCAATAATAATACGGTATATAGCATTGATGAAAGGATAAAAGATTGAATTTTCAAAAATCGTGAAATTATGAACATTTATAAACAACTGTCAATTGTTTATGTCGCCATCGGCTGCCCTTCGTTTAGCGTGTATATAAACACTCACGGTTATCATACGACACACTGCAATAAACTGAGTCAGTAGCCCTCATGTTCGTGTTCAGATCTTCGTAAGTGTTCCCACTCCCTGAAACATTGTTCAATATGTTTAAATTAACATAACATTATTAAATCGTTGACTTTTGAAAATGCTGCATGTACGTGTATACAATGGCGAGCTCTTATAAACGTTTTATCTATGAATAGTACTGCTACTAACAGAGCAATAGATTAAACTGCCTACTCAAATACCAAACTCGTCATTACTCCACCAAACACCATGTTGTTACCTTGCTATAGAAGTGTCTATTCAATACGATTCTAAAGCGCGGGTACACCACATGGTTTGATTGAGTAATAAAGAAATTATTCTTTAAAATGTTTTAATTTATGCATCTTATCTGGACCTCTGCAAAGAGGTTAACAATTGTATGCATATTTGAACTCACTGTTATGGTAGGAAATATCAGAATAAGACGCATCCGTAGCTCTTAAATCATTATGCAGATCAGTGTAACTATTTCCCTCCACATGATTTCGTTTTGTTAATAGGCTAAATATCCTGAAACAGAAACGAACGTAACAAAGTTATTGTGTTTTAGCATTTTATCCATCAGCTTATTACCTACATATCCATGTTCATGATTTGTTTATTAAACGCATTAAAACTTTTAGGATGAAAGGTTATGACCCAATTATATTGCATCGCACTGCATGTTTGGTTATAGACCCCTTTACAGTCGGTAGCTACGCTTTCTTCTTTGCTTGCACGATTACAGGCCCAAGGTAGTTCTCTATGATGGTATACTCTGAAACCCAGAAACGGGATGAGCTTACCAGATTCAAGTATTACATTTTCTCTGTCGGGCCCATAATGGCTTCCCTGCAGTTACTCTGACTTCAGTTAAGTCAATGAGTACATATTTGACGTACTTTCGCAGTTTGTCATGCTATGTTATGTGTTTACCGTATTTTGTGTTGTGTGGAAAGTCTGGCGGGGATACTTTTATTTATACTATATTTGTTTAGCTAGGGTGACTTTGAGATAAGGTTGAGGTTAGGACGTCCGTGAACCGGTATAACCCCACAATGGTGCTTTTGCAAAGCGGTGCTCTCTTGGTCAGCCTTGCTTTTGTGTTTGATAGGGGTCTATGTATTAGTGCCTGTGCGTTTGTTCGTGCTTGTAATGTTCGTCTCGTGTGTTTGTGTGTGCATGGCTTGCTTTCTGTCGATTTATTGGTGGTAGTTGCGTTTTGTGTGTGTCTCTTCATTCTTGAGTTTACTCCTTTTTCATTTATATATTTAAGATTAATGAGTCCGATATCAATGGCCCATCAAGAAAATGTTAGAATGATTTAGCAGATTCAGATTTATGATGTTATTTATGTATAAAATGGCAGAATTTGATGAAACAGTTCCTGTGTGATTTAGGCAGTCTCATCATTCATTGGCTTAAAGTGTCATAAGTACATAATGACAGAAAACATAAACCTACGTAAAACCTCACTTTTCCAAACTCATAGCATTTATATTTGGCATTAAATCTATAAACTACTTTAATATTTTCGGTAAACCTATAAAGCAATCTTATATACACGTACTAACCGTTTCTTGAAAACAACAACAGCGGCAGCCGTCGCAACCAATAAAGCCACTGTCAATCCAACGGGAACACCTATTGCCACCGATTGGCTGGCGTTTGATTCTGCGACTGCTCCGTCCGCTAAAGAATAAATACAATAAATCAATATTTCGAAATTTAGTAATAACGAATCGATGTCTTTGTATGCGGGTGGCTGCTTAATACAAAATGAAAATCCTGAATGTAGATGGTCCCACGTGTCTGTTCATGGTCAGTTATAAAAAGTGCAACACTACTCATGCCCCTGCCATCGGCTTAACTCTTTCGCTGCCACTGTCGCATCTGAGAATACCTATACAAACAGTTTGCATCCAGATGAAATGCCGAGTAACTCGGTGTCTCATCAGAATCCAAACTGGTTGTTATCGTGACTTATTCTTGAAGAAAAATAAGAATGAAAAATTTTAGCAGACGACAAAGTTGGCAGAGGACAAAACTTGGCAGCGAAATAGTTTAGCAGTATTCAATTTTCAAAACTAATAACATCGAAACTAATGAACCCGAAGGCCCAGAATATAAACAACAATGCGAATGAAATACAGGGCAACTTTTACGACCACCACACACACATGTTACATCTGCTGTTGTGAAGTACATAAATTTGGAAAGTTGGAGATCATGCTGAAAGCTCATAGCGGACCTTTCTTCGTGGCTTCCATTTGCATGATGCCGTCCCCTATATTAAAACTATGTCTTGATACTTATTTTAGTGTTCGAATAATCTAGTTGTTTCTGTAGATGAACATATTTTTACTTCATCTTCAGTTCATCTCACGTCATACATTAATATATGAAGACAATATCCTCTAAATGTACTTATACAGTAGAATCCCTTTAATGCGACCACTAAATGAATAAACATTGCTGTCGTTATAAGCAGGTGGTCGCTTAATGTAGGACAAAGGTAATGTAGAAAGCTTCTTTAGGTTTCTTTCGTCCTGCATTAAGCTACCACCGGCCTCTATCACCAATAATTGTACCACTTTTAGGTGGTCGCACTGTTGAGTTTTTACTGTAAGTGATGGCAGTTTTCATACCTAATATTATACAAAATTGTAACATCAATTCGTAAGCAGGACTATATCTAACTAAATGGAACGAATAAAATATGAAACGAATAGTGTTATCTAACATAATGTTGACACTATTCAGGATAACATTGCAGAAATACAGATATAAAGACCTGCCTGCTATTGCTGAACACATCAGCCCTGTGAAACCATCAATACATCCATTGGTGCAGTGACCTGTTCTGCTGTTACACACACTTTCTCGACAGCCTGAACTACAGTTGTGGTCACATCTATCACCATAGAAACCATCGTGGCAACCGTGTAAACAGTTCCCGGTTGATTTACCACACACTTCATGGTCACCATTTCTAACACAAGCATGAGAACAGATGTGCTCACAAAATATTCCAAACCGGTTAGTAATACAGCTGTGACATTCACCTGAATGTTGAGTACAATACGCCTTGCAGTATTCAGAACATGACTGCTCACATCTATTACCATAGAAACCCGATTTACATCCAAACTCGCAATTTCCGTTCACATGGTTACAGCGTGAAACCTGATGGATAGTTGTCAGGCATGTTTCAGAACAGTTAGTTGCACATTTCTCTCCAAAATGATTTTATTTGCACTGATCACAGTTTCCATTAGTTTTTGCACAACTGCCTTCACAATTGTACGGACAGCTTTGCTCACACACTTGTCCATAAGTTTGATTTTTGCACTGTGTACATTCGGTTGGGGATGCACAAAGGTCACATCTTGAGTTGTTAAGACAACACAATCGCGAGTCGGAGAATCCACTTTTACAACCGTGTGTGCACATACCGTCGTTTCTGTTGCAATGACCATCTAAACAGTTTGCTGGGCAATCCTGGTCACAGTTGTTACCGTACTTTCCTATTATACATTCATCACATTTATCACCGACGCGGCTCTCAATACAACCGTTAATACATGTCCCTAATATTTGATGACATAACCTACCATCACAGGAAGAGGGGCAGGATGACTCGCAGTATGTACCAAATTTCCCTATAACGCATTCGTAACATATACCAGTAGCCATATTGCATATGTTATTGAGACAGTTTCTGCTACATGTTTTGCTACAGTAATCTCCATAGTAACCGTCAACACATTCATAACATTTGCCAAAAGTCCTATTGCAAACATAACTTTTGCATGTGTCTGGACATTTCTGACTGCATATATCACTAAACCTTCCACTGATGCAGTCATTGCATCTTCCCGATGAAATGTTACAGTGCAAATTCAAACAATTTTCAGAACACCTTTGTGTGCAGTTCTTACCGTAATACCCAGAAGCACACTCGAGACAAGTCACCCGTGTCTTTGTCACAACTCAAGCAACTCGAGCAGGCATCAGAGCAGACACTCCCGTATATACCATCAACGCACTCATGGCATTTATGATTTTGTCCAAAATTAATATCACATGATCGACAATCCTTTGGACATCGTTGAATGCATCTTGAGCCATAATAACCATCAATACAAGGACCTCGACACCTATCGTCATTGTTCAATAGGCAATTCAGACCTCTGTCTGCACAGCAATCGCATAACACGTTTACATCACATGAGGATTCTTTAAATATAGCCATAAGTAACATGAATAGTACGCATTGTGGCAAAACTGTAATTACTACCTTTCATTTGGAATAGCACATAAGCAGTGCATTTTATCTTATTAATATAATATTTAAAATGATTTTTATTGGTATTACTTTGTAAATTGTAAATTTTTAGAACAGTGATAGTTTTCATACAAAGCAAAACATACAGTAAGGAGATGTTGTTAATATAATGTATAGTATTTGAAAGCCAAATGTGTATTAATCGTTGCAAACCGTTAGGATCCAGGTGAGATGCGGTGCAACTCGATGTCCTGTTACGATCGAGAATATTAGCCATTATAATGTTTATTGAAAACAAAACAATGAACACTGTAGGTAAAGTGTGAATACTTCAATACATGGCGAAACAATAGATACAATATGAAATTTATCTCGGTCTATCAAAATGCAATCAGGTTATCAAACAATTTAGATTCCGATGAGACGCCGAGTTACTCGGCGTCTCATCTGGATTCAAACTATTTACATAAGTATTCACTCAACCGCCCATAGCAGGCTAAATGTTAAAGCCATAAGAACAACGACTTCCGTCTTAGAAACCGTATATTGTACAGCTGTGGTGTATACATTTATTGCAAATTCCTGTACGATTCCGAATAATTATATTTGTGTATTCCTTTTTCGTTCTATAAACTAAACATATATGGAAGGACAAATGGGTGTAGACCTCCTTCTCAATAGTATAGTATCAGGTTGGATTGATATATTTAGGTCTGATAATGTATCATAGACATGTGCGTTGGCAGACAGTAAGTCTACAAGATTGTTTTCAATGTAAAATGGAACATTATATGAATTATTGCTTATATATGTTCTGCGCATTATTGGAATATGGACATTTCTAGAATTGCCCTGGGCGTTTTAGGAATTCCAATAATGGCGGACAATATTGGAATTCCTAAAACGCGCAGGGCGATTCTAGAATGGTCCGTGCGCGTTTTTGGAATAGTGGACAAAGTTGGAATTCTCCAACTACATACATTTATAGATTTTCAATTATAATCTATTTTATTCATCACCTATATGAATTGTACTGAACGACTTTCAGACAGATTCCAGTAGAATACTGAAAGCCTAATTTAAACTCGTCGCAGAAAATCCATGAAAATGACAAAACAATGGTTGTTAGTATATTCTTTAATCTCGTGTTTATTAGAAATCATTATCGACTTCGTTTAAGTCATGCCGATTGATATATGAAACATTGTTTCACAAAAATTACACCGCCTTTAGTAAAAATAAAGCGTACCCGCATCCAAA
Organism: Azorinus chamasolen; assembly: GCA_963576725.1. Classification (NCBI taxonomy): domain Eukaryota; kingdom Metazoa; phylum Mollusca; class Bivalvia; order Cardiida; family Solecurtidae; genus Azorinus; species Azorinus chamasolen. The sequence continues at coordinate 37,915,267 of OY755250.1, read as the reverse complement.
TGTTTTTCTCGTCAAACAATAGTAGATTAAAAATCAATTAATACCACAAATAATAAGGTAATAATGACCACAAAACAAAACATATTTTAGAAAAATAAACACTTAAGTGTACCCGCATCAAATTCTCTTTTTTTCTCGCCGAACAATAGTAGATCATAACAACGATGCTAATCATAGAGCCTAATGTAATTTTGCTTTGCGCGATTCTAGAATCGCGCAGGGCAATTCTGGAATGGTCTGCCATTATTGGAACTCCTAAAACGCGAAGGGCGATTCTAGAATTGTCCGTATTCCAATAATGCGCAGAACATATATAAATAGCATGATACACTAGACTTATGCTCTATTGTGACTCACCTTCAGATTGCGTCGGTGATGACAGGGTGTAGAAAATGAGGACATACCAGAAGATCTGAAATATTATGTTAACTGTTTACCTCATGAATATCCATGCAAGAGATAAGAAATATGATAACGGCAATTAGATCTATTTATTTCATACAAACAGGACAGTGTTTGGCGGGTAAAATGTTAAGTATTGATGAATACAAGTATAATAGATCATTTCAATTATGTCTTATGCCAGATTTAGTATTGGCCATCCATATATGAAAACGGAAAGAGACATACAAAAATCAATGGCCATGGAGAAATATAGAAACAAATGAGTGTCTCTGAAAAAGATATTATCAGACTAAACACATCTGAACATAAACAAGGGCATGTTGTATTGCTATGCGAGACATTATTACCCCACCGGACGGAAACAATTCCACTCTCCCCACCCAACCCACCCATGGTGTGGTTGACCATGGTATATACATTATTAATCTGAATGGTATTAGTACATTTTTTCATACCAAAAATAGACCTTGACCTTGGGTATAAAAGGCCAGGTATATGTGTATGACACACCTTCCCATATGTGAAGTGTCAAATCAATTGAATCAGTAAATAAAAAGTTATTGTCCCGACAAGAAAATATGAAAAAGGGGAGTAACTCCAAAAATATTGATGCTAGAGTTATTGCCCTTGTGCATGAATCTACACCTCATCATGCTTGTTCCATATGAGAAGTTTCATTTCAATTGAACCAGCACATAAAGAGTTATTAACTGAACAAGAAAATATAAAAAGGGAAATAACTCCAAAAATAGAGATGCTAGAGGTATGGCTATTGTGCATGACTCTACCCGTCATCATGCTTGTTCCATATGTGAAGTTTCAAATCAATTGAACCAGTAAATAAGAGTTATTGTCCGGACAAAAAAAATACGATAAAGGAGAATAACTCTAAAATTATTTATGCTAGAGTTATGGCCCTTGAATTGTGCTTGACACTACTCCTCATCATGCTTCTTCATGTAGGAGGTATGGCACGGACACAAAGCGTGATAGATGGACTGACAAGAAAACATGAAAAAGGGGAAGAACTCCAAAAATATTGATGCTAGCGTTATGACCATTGTGTATGACACTACCCCTCATCATGATTGTTCAATATGTAAAGATTCAAATCAATTGAACCAGTAGAGTTATTGTCTGGACAAAACATATTTAAAAGGGGAATAACTCCGAAAATATTGATGCTAGAGTTATGGCCATTGTGTATGACACTAGCCCTTATCATGCTTCTTCAATGTGTGAAGTTATAATGAATTTGGCATAACTTTGTAGGAGATATGGCCCGGACACGAAGCGTGACAGACGGACGGACCGGCGGACGGAATCGAGCAAACCTATACCCCCCTAGCCGGTAACCGGTGGGGAACTAATAATGATTGAACATATTCACACACACACACACACACGCGCGCGCACATATACACACACAAACAATTGAGTGAAACACACATACTGTCAAACACACGACACACACGCACACCATCACAAATACACACACTCAGGGAAACAAAGCTACTGTCACACACATACGCAAGCACACACACAAACGCACTATCACAAACGCACACACACTCAGATAAACACACACACACTGTCACACACACGAACGCACACATACACACACGTTCGCATATATGCATTTTATACGCTCACCCATGTATATACAAGTGTACATCGAACACTTTCAGATCATACATGTGTGTATATAGAAATGGTGTGTAAGGCATAAGGAACAACATAGCCAGATGAAGAAAGTGAAAGATAAAGAGATCAAAGTGGTGCATATAGTCAAATAACAAAATATAAAATTAGACTCACAGAAGAAGAAACTATTGTGACAGAGTTACACAAGTAGTTAGTGTATATAATTCGAAACGCTTACCCGCATATCAGCCATTTTTAGAATGTTAATACAACTTGTTCCTTCTATATCGCATTCATCTCTTACTTTATGTTATCGCTGTCAAATAGTGTTAAATGCAAACGTTGGTGTCTGCTACAAGTTTCAATGTTTTTATTTCTTCCAGATAACATCCTAACATCGTTAAACGCTTTGAATTTTGTTAGGATTCCGAGCAAACTTTTTTTGCATAGTAAACAACAAATTGATCGATTGCAGCGAGGGGTTAAACTTTTGCATGGCTATTATATACTTGCAGGTTATTGTTATAAATAGATATTGCATAGTTTAAGGTATTTTACGACACTGCTTCAATATCAATTTGGAAGCATACTACAATAAAGTGATAAGGTAAAATGCGTCACATATTTCGGTCCTGCGTATCCCCACATCCATACGGTGGGTTAATGTTTTCATTCAATCTGACCCTGCGTATCAGTCGTAATCATTGTGAATGCATTCTTAAACATTATATGCGGGAACTGAATGCATTTCGTGTTTGCAAAAGTGCTGACCGTGACCACGCTGATCAGGGTGTGGTCTGATTAATCACACTTTCTAGATCATAATACACGTGTATGTATTACATCGTTAAATAACGATTGAATAGTTCACCTTGAACTATTTCACTGCTAAAGTCGTCGGCTGCTACACTTTTGGTTTGTGTATTTTCTTCCTTTTTCGTTCAAAAACATTACCATAGTAACAGACAATTCAGATCCTGGTGAGACGCCGATTTACTTGGCGTCTCATCTGGATCCAAACCAATTGCCGAGGTAATCACAGATGCGACGATGGCAGCGAAAGAGTTAAAGCGTTATTTTGTGAATGCTGGGCTAATATATGTTGACTGAACTATGTTTGTTTCCGATTAGGATGCAGTCCATCTTCTTACTGCTTTCTGATATATTAGCGAGTATCAAACGTTTTTAATCTAAATCTGTTGCAAAAGTGATTGTATATTTGCTCATAGCATAAGTACGCTTAATCACGAGCACATTTTTGAAATTCCTTTAAATATACTTTATTAAAAATATATGCTATGATCAGCGGATGTTTCGGTCACTATACATAACACAGTGCATATATATAATCATTAGTATGCTGCGGGAAATGTTAATGGGCAAGCAATGCTGCTTAGATTTAAATGGCTATTCTGCTAGCTTAAAAAATAAAATAAACGATTCTGACATTATCAAAACTTTCTTTGTTAACCATTTCGCTGAAAACTTTGTTGTCTGTTATAATTTTATCTTCATAATTTTGATTCCTGATGGGACGTCGAGTATCTCGGTGTTTCATCTAGTGCCGAGGCTTTTGGATGAGTAACTATATCGAACTGCATGAGTAATTACAGGTTCGCTATTTGCAGCGAAATTATACTAAGCGCGACATGCAACAAATCTTAGTTTGAACAGATACGTTTTAATATTGCCAGCTAATAATTAAATAAATAATCATTATTTCTAATATGAATATTCATAAAGTACAGCGATAATGTTGTACGAGTATGTATCAGGATGACATATATACGAACGTTTTGCATACTTTCGGCCTTAATTAAGCTATCATTTATCTAAAAAGGCATTATATGTCTTAGTAAGCTATACAATGTCTTAACCCTTCGCTTGCTATTCGCGTCAATATACCTACCTGTAAATAGTGAAGAACCAGATGAGACAGCTCCTGCAGGATCTGTCTCATCAGGGTCTGCACTATTTACAAGTTGATTGTGCAACCAGTGCACTTCACAGCAGTAAATGCACAGAGAAATAATTGTAGACAGTGAAAATACATGTAATTATACAACAGGGCATGGGTAAAGAAGGAGAAATGTACTTTAAAATTCAGCAAGAGAAGGGTTAATAATCTATCATCTGTTTGAAAAGGTGACTACTGGTTTTAATATGCTGCTACATACTTAAGGAAGCTACCGACTGTCTTAGTAAGCTAATACCTGGTACCTACCTATGTAAGTTACTACCGGCACCTGTCGCAATAAGGTACTGCCTGTATCAATAAGGTAAGACATGTCTTAAAAAGCCAGTACCTGTCTAAACAAGCTACTGTCTGATTAATTGAAAATAAAACTACACACCCAAACACACGCACATACACGAGATGAACACAGAAAACATTACCAAACACACAAGTACTAGAGAAAAACACTTCATACATGAACAAATGCACAAGTATAAAGACAAAATACAAACAAAAGTAAGGGTGACAAAGAGAGTATCGCATTGGCACGGTCAGTAGCAAAACCACCAATAGGTGTTTAAACCGTTAAGTTAGCTACTACATGTCTCCGTAATACCCCCATTCCACTGAGCGGCGATTTCGCTATGCTTCGGAATTTTGGTAAAAACGCCGTGAATCGTAGCAGGAGCGGCAACAGCGCAGTAGAAGCGCCCTGGTCGTAGTAGAAGCGTAACAGAAGCTTCTTGATCGCCACTTCACGGCGATTGTTTTGACCTTGCTCAAAACAATCGTAGTGGCATCGCCGTGGACTCGAATCGCCGCAAAAGCGTAGTAAGAAATTCATCATTGCAGCAGTATCGTAGCCGCAGCGTGAGCAACGTAACGCAATCGCAGTCGCATCGCAACAAAAGCGCCGAGATATTTGTCCGCATACAAATGCTTTTTCACACATTTGCAAACATAGTAGACCAAGATCAGACAGTTCCTATTGGAGCCGTCTGATCAGAGTCTGCTCTGTTTGCTTATAACATGATATAGATATGATTCTACAGGTTTTGTCAAAGCAAAAACATTTCTTAAAAAGGTTAGAATTTAAAAATGCAGCTAACAAATATTCATAAGATCATTCTTTCTTACATGGATATTGAACAGGGAAAATGTGGAATGGGGGTATAAGCAACTACCTGGCTCAGGGAGCTATAGACCGTCTAAGTAAGCTACTAACTTTCTCAGCAAGCCTTTACATGTCTTAGTAGCTAGTACATGTCTTAGTAAGCTAATACATGTCTTAGTAGCTATTACCTGTCTTAGTATGCTAATACCTGTCTTAGTACGCAACTACATATCTTAGTAAGTAACTACCTGTCTCATTAGGCGAATCCCTGTCTCAGTAAGGTTCTTTCGGTCTTAGTAAGCAACTATGTGTCTTAATAAGTTACTATCTTATCTTTCTTAGTAAGCAACGACCAGTCTCAGTAAGCAAATAGCTGTCTCCGTTAGCACCTACTTGTAATAGTAAGCTACTATATGCCCTAGGAAGCAACATCCTTTTTCGGTAAGTAACTACTTGTCTCAGTAAGCATCTGCCGGTCTTAGGAAGTTATTATCTGTCTTAATAAGCAACTATCTATGTCAGTAAATATCTATGTCTGCTACTATCTGTCTCTGTTAGCTATCACCCGCCTTAGAAGCTACTGTCTAAGAAAGCTATAACATGTTTAGTAGGGACCTACGATGTGACTCCCGCCAGGATGCATAGACGTATATAGGGGGGGGGGGGGGTGTCTGTATTCGTTAATCTTTTCAACAAATACGCAAATTATGGTGAAACACTATCGAACAACATTAAACTAACCGCAATTAAAACGGTTCTGGCTATTCCAGTCAGCTACGAGACGCCAGTTTTCCTTCTCCTACTTTCGTTTTGAACGGAGGTGGCCATTTCGCTGTGGCCCGGAAGTAGTAGTCAATTTTCATATCGAATAGGTTATGAGCCGGGTCACAGCAACATGGTCGCATCCGTTCAAAAGAAAAGTTGGGGAAAGTACGAAAGAAAATGTATGGCAGATTACGATCGTATATATTATCCCAGATTTTTATACGATGAAGCTTTGAATCGGCATAGAGTATCATTCATAATCTATCTTCAACCCTTTAGTTACGGACAGCAATCGGACAGGTTGATAAAAAGGCCTGTTAACCTGGTGAATATTAATGTTAAAATAATGACGTCATGATTATCAATAACATTATTTTTTATAATGGCATATGAGCACAGGACATTTTGGCTTAGGCAAAAGCTGTAGAATTAGATCTATATTACACCATCTAAACAAACAGAGCAGACCCTGATCAGACGACTCATATAGGAGCCGTCTGATATTTGTCTACTCTGTTTGCAGATGCATGAAAATGCGCTTACATAAGGGAATGGGTTAATCAGGGTATGCACTGATTATAATCCAAACTATTCTCGAGGTCTGGTCTCAGTATTTCTTACATAAATGTTAATTGGTAAAAGGGTTAAGGGATGTAACTCCTGAATGTCAATTCCATTTAAACGAAGGAGTTATCTGTATACCATGTTGATAAACAGCATTTGAATGATAGTTAGATAAGTAGGTATTTTAAACTGAGCTTTATACACATTGCAACGAATCAATTGGGAAAATACCTAATGACATGTTGAGTATAATCAATAATCTTAATATCTTTACTTTATCATATATTTCACACATATGTGAAGCTTGCGAATATTTGTCACATGTTAAATGTGGCATATGTACTACGACTACTACTATTACTACTACTACTACTACTATTTATACTACTACTACTATTACTACTACTACTACTACCACTACTTCTACTACTACTACTACTACTACTACTACTACTACTACTACTACTACTACTTCTACTACTACTACTACTACTACTATACTACAACTACCACTACTACTACTACTACTACTACCACTTCTACTAATAATACTACTACTACTTCTACTACTACTACTTCCACTTCTACTACTACTACTACTACTACTACTACTACTACTACTACTACTACTACTGATACTACTACTACTACTACTACTACTACTACTACTACTATACTACTACTACTACTACTACTACTACCACTTCTACTACTACTACTACTACTACCACTACTACTACTACTACTACTACTACTACTACTACTACTACTACTACTACTACCAATACTACTACTACTACTACCACTACTATTACTACTACTACTACTACTTCTACTACTACTATAATAATATTACTACTTCTACTATTACTACTACTACTACTACTACCACTACTACTACTATTTCGTCTACTTTTACTACTACTACTACTACTACTACTACTACTACTACTACTACTACTCAAAGACTACTACATTGTCATTATGATTAGCAATAAAATCAAAAGCAGCGTCATCATCATAATCAACATCATCATCGTCATCATCTACGATAATCATCGTCATCATCATGAGAGAATGTTAATTTTGATGGTATGTTTGTGCTAATTCAGATAGTGATGATGATGATGTGATGATGATGCTGCTGCTGATAATGATGGTGATGATTATGTTATGATGATGCTGTTGTAATTATGTTGATGTAATGTTGATATAATGATGTAACAATAACGCTGTTGCTGATGCATATGATGATGATGCATATGATGATGATGCATATGATTGATGATGATGCATATTATGATGATGATGCATATGATGCATGTGATGATAATGATGATGATTATGATGATGATGATGATAATGATGATGATGATGATGATGATGATGATGATGATAATGCTGCTGATGATGATGATATTATGATGATGTGATGATGATTAGGATTATGATGTGATGTAATGGAGATTATGATGATGATGATGATGATGATGATGATGATGATGATGATGATGATGATGATGATGATGATGATGATGATGATGATGATGATGATGGTGATGGTGATGATGATGATAAGACGATGATGTGATGATAATGAAGATGTGATTATGTTGATGTTTCAATGTATTCAGTATATTAGTTTGATGTTAGGTCTTTCGTTCAGATAGCTCATATAGTAGCCATCTGATCAGGGTCTGCTCTGTTTGCTTAGTGGACTTTGAAAAAATTGTTTCTCTGTATTCTAATATAGCTTCATTGTTCTACCTTCCACATTATTATCCAATCATTTTGTTCATGAGTATTAAGTAGGTTTGGATCACGACTAAATATAGAACAGGGAAAGGGTTATGTACACCGTAGATCAATGAGGATGACTTTTCCTGTATGTTCTTATTACGATCATCGCTTACGTTTTTCGATATTTATGTGTATGTGCAAATATTAAACTGAATTAGTAAACAATAAAAATAGTGCAGAACCATACACAGACATTGATCTATTACGCAGCTACATATTTAAGGACCATTTTGATACCGAGTATAAATACAACAATGTTAATGGTATTTCATTGTTTGCATATTGTAAGCGCAATGCATTTCTTAAAACAGGAAAATGCGTTTATGAGTAGATGAAAGACCATACATATGACACATGGGACAACACCAGGATAATATATATTATCTGCACTTCAAGGATAATTTCCTTATGTTGGCCTTACTCAGCAGATTTCAATTAGCATATCTCTTAACGCTGTGAAGAGAACTATTTTCAGCTCAAATATAGTTTTTCTCTCATTTTTAACCAAGTGTCTTTATCGGTTTTAAGACATGTGGCAACTTAAAGCAGGATGAATGTCCTCTATTAGTTTTTTGCATGACTTTCACCCTGTACTAAAGGGGAAGTCCCTACATTCGACGCGTTTCAAAAATACCCAAACACAACTCATTTGTTTATAAGAAAAGAAGTTTATCGTAGAAAAACCTATCAATTAAACGTTGGAAATGGCAAAACATACATGCATTTGATATCGACGATCCTGCTTTTATTCCCCGATGTATCAGTTTTGTTCGAGTTCGGTTTTAGTATCGTATCTGTTCGCGTTATTCGCGTCTCTCCGACCACTCTACAATGGAAATATCTGGTGCTCATCAACAAAACGCGGAAATATTGAACGGAAAATGTCGATATTATTTTGTTATAGTATGCCTTATCCAAATACGCTCCTTCATTACTTATGTAAAACGTACCGGTCCCTATATTGCAATAGTTTCCGCTGAAACATCATTTAGTGCCCGCTACGCTCAATAGTTGCCGGTAGTTTGCGCGCACACAGATACGCACATACCGGTAAATGAATTATGTAAACAGTATACTATATCCACATACGCTCTTCTCTTTCTTTACTTATGTAGAACGTACCGGTCACTAAATTACGATAGTGCCCGCTGGGACAGTATAAGGACCGCTGCGCTCGGTAATTTCCGGTGCTCGGTAATTTCCGCGCATACTGAAACGCACGTTTATGTATTACCTCATTCTAGATTATATATTTATTAATAAATAAATACTTGAATAGCTCTGATCTAATATTTCGACCACTAAGGGCTTTTTTTTCAAAGATTATCGCGTCAAAATACAGTTCTTATTTCTTTTATATGCATTCAGCCATAAAATCAACGGAAATTTTGTTGATTCAGTGTAATGGTGCCATTGGGTTGTTATTTAAGATGTCATGCCGTCATCAAATGACGTCATGAGAGCAACGGCATCATACATGCATTAGCGCATTATTCTCCTTGACGTTACTGCCAAATGGTATGTGTTCCATACCCAATCAGTTTCATGGATATGTCTGTCAATTTTACATGCATTGAACATCCGTTTCAAACCTACAAATCTAATATTGTCACTGTTATGATCAATCACTCCAGTGATGATAACCCGACCACGCTTTATTGGATTTCGCACATTTCAATCCAAGTAATGAAGATTATTTAAACAATACATTTTTCGAATTTGTTTTGTAAAATAATGATTATTATTCAGTTTGATTAAATCGATACTAAAACGGCTTTTTTAAGTTTAGTAAAGGCAGTAATTGATTTCCCGATTAATACGACTGAAAGTAGAACTTATTAAAGGGGGGGGGGGGGTAATCACGAAGCGACACAGAACTGCGGGGTAGACATAAATGAAATAATTCTAAGGGGGAAGTTACTGGCCGCTACGAGCATTCGAACCACAGACTACTGAAACTACAAGTCCGACACTCTAACCATGTTGCTAATGGGTTAACACAACAGCAACGCTATTAGCGACGCCTTACACCTCTATACTCCCCTCCTTCTTAACCTTTTGGTGTCAGGCATATACTCATGTCCAGCAAACCAGAACGCCCCTAAGCCTTTATACATGCATCCCGCATACAAACCGATTTATTCTTCACCAACGAAGTACACGTAAGTCTAATGTGTGTATGTCTGTCTGTCTGTCTGTCTGTCTGTATGTCTGTATGTATGTATGTATGTCTGTATGTATGTATGTATGTATGTATGTATGTATGTATGTATGTATGTATGTATGTATATATGTATGTATGTATGTATGTATGTATGTATGTATGTATGTATGTATGTATGTATGTGTGTGTGTGTGTGTGTGGTGTGTGTGTGTGTGTGTGTGTGTGTGTGTATGTATGTGTGTATGTATGTATGTATGTATGTATGTATGTATGCATGTATGCATGTATGCATTTATGTATGTATGTATGTATGTATGTATGTATGTATGTATGTATGTATGTATGTATGTATGTATGTATGTATGTATGTATGTATGTATGTATGTATGTATGTATGTATGTATGTATGTATGTATGTATGTATGTATGTATGTATGTATGTATGTATGTATGTATGTATGTATGCATGCATACATGTATGTATGTTTGTATTTTCTAAGTATTGTTATATATTCTATTCCTAAAGGATCATTAATTTCAAATTTATTAGAAAGATATCCCTCCTTATTACTTTTGTGTGTAGTTCCGAACTTGAAAATACATCATCAACCTTGGCATATGAAAGCATATCAAGCTAGAATAGCCAACTTTGTTTGAACTTATACTAAGGCATATCAAAATGGTATAGTGAACAGTGTGTAGATAGTGAGGAATGCATATTTAACATTGACATACGAATACATCTCATGCTAGTATTACACATTTTATGTAGAAACTTCGCATACTAAGGCATATCAAACTTATCTAATCATATCTGTGTAGAAACTAGAGAATACAGCATTAATTTTGGTATACTTATGCATATCAAGTACAAAAATGAGTCATGCAGGAAACACCACATACAGAACAAACAGTGGCCCGAACAACAACACAAGGAAACAGCAAATGTACATAACTATAAAAATAACAAGAGGCGCACGAAGACAAAACAAACATACAATAGGAGGAAGATGGAAGTACCGCCTTGAAACGGTCAGTGACAAAAGTCACCGGGGGTTAAACCGGTTTATGGGCGCCCAACCTCATACTTATTCCATCCCCACCTTAAAAGACAAACAATGTAAATAAACGTATCCCCTCTCCGACTAATCTACAACAACCGCGACGGCAAATACAGTGGTAAAGTGCATGTATAACGAAAACGTTTCAGTGAATGTACTGTATCCACCTATCGCTAGTGTACTCAATGATTGAGTTGCAAACAGAGTAACTGTAGAGAAGTAATAAAGGGTACGACAAAAATGAAATAGAGTAGTGTCATCCTTGTGTAGCAATTACAGAACGCACCATGCACCATGGATAACAAAAGCGTATGAAGACAGTCAACTTTATGAGAAACTAGAGAATACACCATGAACCTTGGCACACATAAGCATACCGAGCTAGTTTAATCATGTTTTTAATCTTAGCATAGTGAACCATATCTTTAAAGGCTTGTTAGACATGTTGGACCCCCAACGAGACATTTATCTAATATTTATTATCTTCCGATTAATCAATATTTCCTTTCGAAAACAAATCAAATTTAAATGCCATGACGTGCTTGCAAATTCGGAACTTGCTAAAATGTAGAACAGTCTATTACTAAACGCTTATTTAACCCTTTCTTTCACAAATACGGCTTTCTACGCCTCTGTAAAATTCACCTGTTGAAACCCTTTCCTTCATTACTACGCCTGTCTACGCCTCTGTAAAAGTCACCTGTTGGAACCCTTTCATCATAAATGCGACTTTCTACGCCTCTGTAAAAGTCACCTGTTGTAATCATTGTGCTAAATAAAGGAGCAAATGCTCTATTTATCACAATGGTTTCAAACTACAGAATTCTATTTTTTCTAGTTAATGCTCCTTTTCAGTAGATTTATTTACAGTGGTTGGATCTAAAACTTGCATATGGAGGAAAGGGTTAAGTAACAGTCATGAACGTTTAATAGTTGAATGTTGACTTTGGTATATGAAACCGAAATGTGTTGGCTTCTATATAAAAGCGTTATCATTCACATACCCCCTACATGCACCGTCTGATCTGTGTCTACTTTTCGCAAAACAGATAAAGTGTGTCTCTATCAGGTATAGGGTTAAGCGTCGGTCCATAAAACCTACTCCCTAGGATACAGTAAAACCTCTCTATCATCAGATATTTTGTGTTAAAGACAGGTGGCTGCTTAAGGCAAGGTGAAAGTAAAACAGAACGCTCCTATATAAGCTGCCACCTGCCCTAAATACCACGTTATCTACACAATTTAATGCCGCCATAGAGAGGTTCTACTGTACTGGGATACTGGTAAACAAATTGTTCACAGCGATTGGATGACGGTAAAGAAAGCAATGGCGAGAATCTCATAATTTTCTAGCTTATTTGAAGATAACATGTATACTAAAGTTTAACCAGGGTTTCACTATGAGGGCATATTGACAAGCATGAAAATTAATGCATGAAAAACTACATCACGAATATTAATTAACTTATTTGTATAATGCATTTGAATAAAGACAACGGTGCTATGACAGACATCGTAAAATCGAATATATCATTCCATACGCAATACAGAACTGACACTGATCAGAATGCTTCTATATTGCAAAGGTGTGCTTATTGTATACAAGAGGTTTCAGAGATTCAAGTATATTGCTGTTAATCGTATTGAAAATGAGTTGTCACAACTATATTTAGTAAATTCGGAATATGATGTCCAAAGAAAGACCCTGGCATGTTTTGATCGGTATATTATATGGTGTCTGTGGGTATTCGGATATGGTCTGTTCCTAATCTTGTGATACAAGATTTGAAACAAGGAATATTAGACTAGGAAGAAAATACTCATACGAATAATACGACGTAATAACAAAATCACAGTGGAAAATGATTGGTCAAACCAACTAGGAAGTTAATGCACGTTGAAAAGTGTTTGTCTTATATTCAGCATGCAGATACAATGAGGTTAGTTTCCTCCAAGATGACAGAAGCATGCTGCTGAAAATGTTTTTGATATACACATTGGTGGCTGCGGGAAGTTTGACAGTTTCCAAAGGTATGAATTCTACGGTATACATTTTCATTTCATTAACTTAGATGAAGCGTTTGCAAACAGAGTAAAACCAGATCTGACGGGCCCGGTAGAAGCCATTTGATATGGATAATTATGCTCTATGTATTTCTCTTTTGATATAGAGTTGAACTGCGATATATCGAACTCAAATAATTTTGAAATTCGGGATAACTCGAAGTAAAGGTTCGGTACTTCCCAAATTTACAATACAGAATTGTTATAAACTGTATCACTACATATATCTAAAAACACATGTGACAGCTTAATGCAGGCCGAAAGTAATGCTGAAGGTTCCTATGGGGAACATGCATTAAGGTGTGACTTGAGAAATGTTTCAGATAACAAATGGAATTGCTCGAACGTCGTTATATGCATGTGTTCATATATCGCCTAAAGTTGATAAAGGGTCACTTATGTTTTGGCAAACAGTGTAGTTGAGATGGGAGGACTCTTAGGGGAGCACTCTTCTTTCACCATGGTCTACACTGTTTGTCATGTTAAACGTGTTTTTAAACATAAAACCTGAATATTCAAAATAAGCTGAACATGTTTGCAATTAGAAAAATCCGCTTGAAATGTCAACGTTTGAATTAATCATAGTAATACTTCTTGATGTAAGTAAGGGGTCTTGGAGTAAAGGCATAACACATTATTTTCTAATCACCTTTGTCAGAGATAAAAGATTATTGACCGTTCATATTTACATATGACTATGACACGGTGAAGCATTACACTAGTTCGATTTGCTCCGATGTTTGTGAGTTACCGGCCATTCTGTAGAACAATAGTTTTGTGCATTATTGAAATTGTCATATATTGTCAAGTTATTGCTATTCCCAAGGGTCACAGAACTGTTTTGTGTTGCTAGGAGAGGGACTTCTTGCTGAGTCTAAAACCTGATAAACATGCATATGTCATCACGATATTTGGATGACATATCTAATATTGATAATCCACTTTCGATATCATGACTTTTTCTATATACCCAAACAAACCTTTGTCCAATCGAACGGGGTTTATATATCTAAACTTATTCGTTTCGCTAGAGCTTGTTCTTCTGTTGACGATTTTAACAGTCGAAATCGCATTTTATATGAAAAGCTGCTTAATTAAGTATATAGATATCATTAACTTTCTCTGAATTTTATTATGGAAATCTCTGTCTTATTGTCAAGTACAAGTGTAATTTTAAGGTGGTCCTGTGACATGGTATTTCACATCCTTAATTTTATGGTGATGCAATTTACGAACTTTGTCAAATTATTTTTTAACTTTGTTCATCAAATATTTTACAAAATTCATCAAAAAGGGATATGATCCTATAGTACTACAACATACTGCATGTATGGTTGTCAACCCATTTACAGTTACCATTCCTGAATAAAAATTATTATAATCCAATCACATTGCAGCGTATTTCCTGTATGCGTGATTAATTCTCGTACAATTGATTCCTACGTTTCCGTTTTGTGTGATGACAAGTACTCTATGATTAAGAATTCCCAAACTGCAGATGGAAATAGGACGTGAAATGCTTGTACGCTGTTCTGTCTGAAAAAAATCCCCGAATGGCTTCGCCAACTTCGTACAAATAATACGATTGTGACCGGCTTCTGAGTTACATATTTGATTTCGATGAATAAAACAGTTGGCGTAATTTGTAAATGGAATATCACTGACCCTACAAATGCAAAAGTAAACTGTAATAAACTCAGAAAAGATAAAGAGAACACCAGTAAATGCTGTATATAGTATACACAACTTTTCACAAGAAGGTTTTGCATCAACCCTGGTGTTATTCATATATTATTCGTATTGACACTTATTGCACGACAACATTTAACGGCTTACGGAGTCTGATTCCCATGCGCATATGCAGTTGTAAAATTGCCAATTTGCAAATCATTTGATATTTCATCGGGAAATTGTATGGAATACTACCAACTGGCTTTTTCTCTAAACCAAGTTGGTTGATTAAACTGATTTTAAATACATATGCATATCTGGTTGTCTATCCCTTTACAGTTTGGCAATCACGCTGCAATTCTTTCGTCTACGCGGACAGGAAAGGCTTTATACTCTATGGAGACAGAATACAGACGTGGGGTCATATGTCGAATCAAATAGTACCTTTCTAAAGTACTCTGTTTGCAGCTCACTCATTGAGTACACTGGCGATAGCTGTGTCCAGTATGTGTCACGGAAATGTGTTTTCATTTCACATGCTATTTACCACTGCATTTGTCATCGTGGTTATGGTAGATTTGTCAGAGAGGGGATATGTATATTTACACCGCATTTTAGGGAGTAGGGTTGGACTAAGTGTGCGGTTCGGCACCCCTTATCCGATTTAACCCCCCAGTGACAATTATAACTGATCGTTCCTAGGCTGTACTTCCATCTCTCCCCTATTGTATGTGTGATTAGTCCTTGTGTGTCTAATGATGTCCTTTGCTGTTCTTTTGTCATGGTGGTGGTCGGGCGACTGTTTTGTATCAGATGTTTCCTGCATGGCTCACATTTATACATTTAAACTCTATTTCTATATGCCAGTTTTAATTTTTTTTAAACAACAAGTACATATTTCAGACTAACGTCATAGCAATTGACAAATACGTACATAACTAGCATGTCAGGGGATCTGTGACATACAATTTTTATATCCCCCCGCTGAGGAGTTATGCAATATATTCGTTTTAACGCTTCGCTTGCTATTCACGTCAATATACCTACCTGTAAATAGTGAAGACCCAGGAGCTGTCTCATCAGGGTCTGCACTATTTACAAGTTGATTGCACCGTGAAATGCTTGTACACAGTGAAGATATATGTAATTATACATCAGGGCATGGGTAAAGAAGGAGAAATGTATTTTAAAATTCAGCAAGAGAAGGGTTAAGACCCCTGACATTCTTCGTCAACCAACCCGCTACGTTTTTAGGCAATGCATCAACAATATGTGACACAGGTTTTATTGCCAGTTTCTCACAAATCACCCTTTAGATAGTCTATCTAGTCACTTGACCTGCATTGTTTGAGGATATTGCTGAATTGTCGACTGTTGTTTTATCATGTGCATGCTCAAATTATAACCCCCTAGGTGCCTCCAATACGCCCATCCTTATAAAAGTTGTTGACATGTTAAGTCCGAGAATTGCTGTGTGGTTTTAAGGAAAAAGAAATTTACAAGACTTCAGTAAGAGCTCTAGTGGTATTTCGTTAATACAATTATTGGTATAAGTGAGTTTTGGTTATCCATTAATACAAATGGGACTATGCAGAAAACTCCTTTAATATGCGATCACCTTAAGATATTTAATCATGGAGCTTAAAGACTGACAGATGACTACTAGTGCGATACGAAGGTAAGGTAAGCATATTGCTCTTTCGGTGGACTTTCTGCATTACTTTCGTTATGCAATTTGTTGATATGGATTAAGGGTTTTTCCTGTGCCTTTGTAATTCATATATGATTATGTTATCGTTTGGGTTTATTGGTACAGTATAACCCCTCCAAACCGGACACTCAGTAAACCGGAATCCTCTCTAAACCGGACAAAATTCTCGGTCCCGTTTTATTCCTTCTTTATTTCTATACCAATTCCTCTCAATACCGGAAACCCATCTACTCCGGAAACCGGACAAATCTTCAAATATTTTTGAAAGATATGAACTAAAAATTTCCCCTACATACCGGACAGCAGGCTAAGGGCTTGTCAGTTGACACGTCCCTTAATCACAGCCTGGGGCAGTAAAAGTTAACACCTTATCGCAAGGTGTTGAAAATCATGGTCTATTCGGACTCGCGATTATGACATGTCGGTGCCGTGAGATTAACTAATGTGCAGAGCAACAGATAAGCTTCGTTTTTATCGTTTTAACTAATTAATTGGCAGGGAAAACGAACTGATTTCAAATTCTTATCGTTCAAAAACAAAAACAAAAAAGGAAAATGAATCCTGCTCGGAGATACCGTCATTTTGTGTAGGTTTATTTTTCGTATGTTTACTATCGCACCGGTAGCAAAGGGAGGTTACTGCGCATTCACAAACTGGCTCCTCATACCATTATCGCATTGTTACGGACCCAAAAATCTATGAACGATAAAACCCGAGTTCTCCGCATATAGCGTTATGGTCGAAAAATCCGCAAACAAATGTCAAAATCTAAGCGTAGAAGAGTTAGAAAAACGATAGAAACTGCTGGCATAACATCCGTTTCAAACTTTGTTATTAAAAAAGGAACCAGTGCCAAAGGAAATCGTCGGCAGTTTGCTTATATTATTTTGAACGTCGTTTCATCGAGAAAATCGCTGATGGTTGTTTTTAACTATTAAAACGAATTATGTGAATTGAACAGATAAGGTATTCAAACTGTGAAATGTGTTTTAATTAGTGATTTATGGATACTCTTGATACTATTTGTTTGGTTATTAAAATAGGTCTATATGTGCACGTACACTGGATGATAAATATGGTCATATATTTAAAACCTCTCCAAATCGGAATCCCCTCTAAACCGGAATTTTTACCTGTCCCCAACCTTGTCCGGTTTAGAGGGGTTTTACTGTATACCACTTTAGGTGTATTGTCGCCGCTGGCATTTCACATATAGCAATGTGTGAGTTCGTATATTTAAACCTAATTATATGCACGGAATTTTATCACAAGAGAGTACTGCATTTTGAACAGAACGTTGTTCTAAATGCAGTTTGTGTTTCTTCCAGATGAGCCTTGTGAAAGGTCTACACTGTTATTCATTCAAAATCCTCATCCTCTAGAGAATTAAAGAATTTCATACTAAGTAGACTATACAGTGATTGGCCATTTCTCAGGACCCAGCTTCAGACCTTTTTAAATATTTCGGGCGTTCTGTGAGGTGACAATGTCTTGAGCCAAACACAGTACAAGGCTTAAAACTATAAATGAATGTGGCTGGGCTATGCTAGCCGATGATGATAGTATGGTGTTCTGGTGCTACTTTGAGACAAACACCATGAAAACATGAAACTATACACATAATTTTATGGTGATCAACAATATCTCAGCTTTGGGGCCAACAATAAAACAATAAATTATAACTGTGAACAACTACTACAGCCTCGAGCCAACGAGACGGCTAGTCGATGCCTCAACTTCAAAATGGTGCTCGGAATACAACCTTCAAGCTATGTCATGAAACTGTATACATGTGAGCTATATAAAAGTACAAAAATGAGTCATGCAGGAAACACCACATACAGAACAAACACTCGCCCGAACAGCAACACAAGGAAACAGCAAATGTACATAGGTAGAAAAAACAACAAGAGACGCACAAAGACAAAACAAACATACAATAGGAGGAAGATGGAAGTACCGCCTTGGAACGGTCAGTGACAAGTCACCGGGGGTTTAAACCGGTTTATGGGCGCCCAACCTCACCCTTATTCCCTAGACTATGCGAATTGAGACCCTAAGCATCAAGCCATGTTGAAACCTATGGTTTGAAGCTATCTCAACGCTACTGTGACTTCAAACCTACGTCTCAAACCCTGTCTTAAAGCATTATGTAACACTACGATCTGAAACCTATCTTAAGCCATGTATAAAATTTGCTTCAAGAAGCTTATAAAACCTAAAGCTTTGAAGCCAGGCATGCAGTATGGTCTGAGGCCGTGCTCGAAAACATTGCCTCAAAAAGACAGCCTAAAAAGACGGCTTTAAATGATAACCTCAAAAAGACGGCCTCGGGAAGACGATTCAGCAAAGTTCCTAACCCTGAGCACGGTCTTCAGCAAACCTGCTTCAAACCGAATATAAACCCATGCTATATCAGTCTGAGTAACACTATCACAATGCTTCAGCTATTATGAGACCGCTATGAAATAGCAATGTAATATTATTAAAGGCTGGTTAGAACAGTCTAAACGTGTAATGTTCATGCCCAAAGAGAGAACTCAGAGGACGGTTACTTAGCCCATGCAAACGAACAAGTAAATGCACAATTACAATGCCCAAGCAGACAATATATTCACCAGTTATTAACCTTAATGAATGCAATACTCTATCGGTCAAAAACCATATAGCTTCTATACGTATGTACATAAAGCCATCACTGAAGATTCCAATAAATATTCAATGCCCTGATCACACAATAATCAGCAGTGATCGTTGAATAAGTGTGTGTCAGCCTCAGCATTTGTATATAACTTCCACTAATTTAACCAACTTCAGCAGATTAGCATATAAACAGTTTTTATTCATATCAATCATTTCGGTTTACCAACCGCCTCAGACATTTGAATATATACGCAGTACTACTTTTTATAAGGTATAAAACACACAAGATGAAGTTTAAAATTGAACTAAATTTGATACGCGACAAATTAATCAAGTTAAACAAACAGTCAAAAAGGGAGATCATCCTGTATATACAAAACTACAGATAACTCAAATCGCTTGCCTTACCAGGTCTCGTAATTTAGGATTATAAAAGGTGAATCAAATTGTAAAGTTCACTAAAAATCTGGCTAGTCGAATTCTTCGTAATAAATCCGACCCTAGTATAATGGTTAAAATGGTTATAAACAAGTATACAGGACGTAAATAAAATAATGAAACCTTTAATTGACCACGTTATCATTTCATTTTACTCTGAGCTTATACATTTAGATGCAATAAGGAAGGGGTGTCGTCATTTACTAGATCATTATCACAGAAACGAAACAGAAAGTAATACTACCTTCCGTTGTTCTGCTTTGATCGAATGCGGTTGATAGTCAATGGACAAGCTTCGGTTTTTAAACAAATGAGTTTGAGTCTTGAATTCCTTCCCAAGTATAAGACTGACCAGACTGTAAATTTCACTCAAATTCTGACCATTCAGATGATTGATTTGAAGTATGCTAACACCTGACCTACAGACCAATAATTAAACGTCTTTTATGACGTAGCTTTAGGCAGTTTCTACTGGAGCAATTATTTTGTCCAGTCTTATACTTATTATCCCAATACCGCATGGGCAAATTTAGATCCACCCCCTAATAGGCTATTTTTTACCCAACTCTACTGAAAAGAAGCATTTCGTGGTTTTGAAACCATTGTGAAAAATCGATTGATAAAGCAAATCATACAATGGCGTCAAAATGAGGGAATGGGTTAAAATGCTATCAACGGGACAAACCAATATGTTTAGGCACACGAATGGACAAAATATTGCAATTTCCACATACCACGTGTGCTTAGAGACCCTAACTAACCACATTCCCTCATGCAAATGTTTTGCCATGCAGACCTAGATTAGAAGGCTCGTGTAGAGGTTGTCTGATCAAGGTCTAATCAAGACATACCTGAAACAAAATGGCTAGCGTTAATATGTTATTACAAATAATCTAATAAAAATGATGATGTCATTGTTCCTAATAATGTATGAGTACAATCCAAACTGTCTTAGCCACCATCCCTTAATAGCGACTTCCTGTCTTATGTGACCCCAATATTTCCCCCAACGCATTTTCCTATTTATTGAGGCTGGGGATAGCGAACAGCCTGTGTTACCCAACTAACGACCGTAAATGGCCGCTTCCGAAATCCAAATCCGCTAATTATTGTGCTTGTTTATAGCGACCCTGTAATTGCAGGTCATTATCGAGTTTCTCAGTGTTGTTATACCTTCTGATCCTTCGAGATCATGAATTTCAGTACTTCTTGTTATGAAAATTGAATACCGCTTAAGCCGGTGCTAGGGGGCGTGAGCTATTTGCATATATATAGAACCACAGATAACGGAGTGACCTCAAGTTTAAATTTGCAACATCCTATAACACTTTGCCTGTAACGAAGGCTTGCACACGCCTCTTTATTAAAACTTCACAAATTCGCTTATATTTCTTGTAGACATGTTGACTGAGTATCAAACATCTTGGATCCAGATCAGGCCCCGAGTTACTCATCCGGATCCAGTTTGTTTGCATACGTGACATGACGCTCATGACAAGCAGGTTAAAGGGTTAAAAGTATCAGTTATGCCTTGCGAGAAACACCTATTTCTAACACGAGTGAAACAATCAAACAAGATGCGTTACACGTTTACAGAGGTGTATGTGATACTGGACGTGAATTAAACACACACACACTCATGTATTATTATGATGTCCACGGAATTGAGGAATACATACGCAACACCAAAAGTCAGTATAGAATATTTGTCCAGTTCATTCTTTCTTCGAGATCATGAATTTCAGTACTTCTTGTTCTGAAAATTGAATACCGCTTAAGCCGGTGCTAGGAGGCGTGAGCAGTGTTGCACTATCAATTACTGTTCATGAACTGACTCAATAAAACCGAGTCTGCAATTTTCTCTTTTTGTGTTGCAATTTTTGCTCTCGGGGATCACCCCCTTTCAGAATTTATAATTTTCACAACAGCAGGTGTTAAGTGCTTGTGTGGCGGCCGTAAAACGTCGCCCCGTACTTCATTCTCAGTGTTGTTATACCTTCTGATCCTTCGAGATCATGAATTTCAGTACTTCTTGTTCTGAAAATTGAATACCGCCTAAGCCGGTGCTAGGGGACGTGAGCAGTGTTGCACTTTCAATTACTGTTCATGAACAGACTCAATAAAACCGAGTCTGCAATTTTTTCTCTTTTGTGTTGTAACTTTTGCTCTCGGGGATCACTCCCTTTCAGAATTTTCTCTCTTTTTTTTTTAAAAAATGTCTCCTCTTACTTTTGTCGTAATTAAGATCAGTCAAATGTTTGTTACATTAGGAAACTCATAAGGATGGGTGAATTAAAACTGAACAGTACACATACTTTTTGCTGGTTTTCTCAGCAAAATTTCGATTCTGAAAAAAACAGACACCTGAAAACCGGACGACTGATATATCCCTGAAGGGGTCCAGTTTTCACAGGTTTCGCTGTATATAAAATGATCAAATATTAAATGTCCAAGGTTATTACTAATATTTAGAACAAGTAACATCTATTCCATTTATGTGTAATTTATTCCAAAGACACATGCATAATTATGTTAACTTTTATAATATAGAACCACTGAAATGAAGCTATAAAATTTGGAGAATAAAACTACATGACTGTCTTATGTGACTACCTGTCTTATGTGTCCTCTTGGTTTTCTCCCACTGAAGGTCACATAAGACAGGTTTGACTGTATTCAATAGGTAGCGGGTTGGTATATATTTGATATTTTATTTATTTACTTTCCAGTCGTTTCAAGCCCTTGTGATGACAATGACCACCTCACACTTCCATTTGAAGGTCAACGGAGTTTTGAAAATGTTGAATCGCTCATAAGTGATGCATTCCTGGAAGAAGGCTGGTATAAATCCTCCACTCCTATGCCCACAATACCACCAGGATCTTTTTTGAAGTGCGGAGCTACATTTCCAATATGGTTGATAGGTAAGATTTCGATACAAACATCTTTATATTTCGCAAAATCTATTAAACGCATCAGCTGCAGAAGAAGGCTCATATAGTGTTGCTGATATTAGTGGTGTAGTTAAATAAAACCACTTTCAATATTTTACACCATATCGACTCTATTTGTCGCCTTTGAAAACAACGATCAGGGCAGAATATATCGTCACAATCTGATAACGATATGCTGTGTTTGTTTAGGGTCCAGTCCCACTTGGCCTTACGACCCCTTAGCAACTATTTCGGATTGCTAGCGACCTCTGGTCGGCGATATTCGTACGAAGGTAGCACGACAAGTCACTGTTAATCGCGTTGGTAATTGTCTCCAATTGTGCAACCAATTTTAGTCGTATTTCAGTCGTAGAGAGGTTGTTGATCATGTACAACAGCCTCAGGACCCAGTCTCACTAGGCCTACGTCCTCTTGTGACCTGTTTATGATTTTCAGCTACCACTTGTCACTGAAATTCGTACGAAGGTCGCACGACAAGTCACTGGTAATCGCGGGTGGTCTTCATAAATATTTGGTTATCGTTTCTTGTCGTGTGATCAATTACAGTCGAAAAGAGGTTGTTGATCAAGCACAACAACCTCCTTGTATTATTTAATAGGTAACCTTAGAGGGTTTAAGCTAATCGTGCAATCGTCATACGAAGATCTCCAACAATCTTTAACTTGTACATTGGTGATCTTCCCTACAATCGTACAACTATCAGCGACCTTTCTACAATTACCTACGACTGTCGTGTGATCACCAGGGAATGCTTAAAGATTATCTGCGACTAGGCATAGACCACGTGAACACACAACAGGTCGGAATTGATTGTCGAACCTTCGTACGAATACCAGTGAATTGGCGCATTATCGTCAACAACCTGTCTTAGATTGGTCGCAGATGCATCGCCAATGTGACTGCGAATCATTTTTCTGGAATTTGGTCGCCAACAATCGCAGGCGATTGCCGGTTTCAGAGGTATCAGGTGTCTCAGAGGTCTCCAGTGGTCTTTAACGATTGCAAGCGGTAACGGGACTGTAGCATAAGGGCCAATTCTCACTAGGCCTTACGACCACTTAAGACCTTTTTACGATTGCTAACGATCTCTGATCTCCGATATTCGTACGAAGGTCGCACGAAAAGTCACTGTTAATCGCGGGTAGTCTCCAGTAATCGTTGATAATCATTTCCAAACATACGACCAATTTCGGTCCTTCTGGATAACTTCTGCGATTAAATGCAAAATTAGAAAACAAAAACGCGCATACAAACAATTTACACGTACCAACTTTATTTATCATTTGCAAACATTAGGTAAATTAGAAATGAAACAATATCCATGATGAGAAAGTGTAATTCTTACATTTATATTTTTAATCTGTCTTCTAAATGCTGGTGGAATGTCCTCAAGCAATGTATCTGTCCTCGTTGTAAGACGAACATATGGAATTCAGATGGTAATGAAAGATACTGATAAAGCTAACCATTTAAACGATTTATTTTCAAGTACATACACAGATCGATGACACACATGCTACTCTTCAATAGTTGCCAGCTCCGGAATTTAGTATTTCGTCATTGATAATTGAATCAGAAGAGGTTGAAGAAACACTGCGCTCCCTATTAATACAGAAATTAATAAATTAATAACCGTGTATTAAAATAGCTTGCGAAATAGCTCGACCTCCTAGTTATTTGTTTAACCAGAGTCCCAGACATTATAAGGTATCTAACTGTTGGGAAGAGGCGCGTGTCTCCTTATTAAGTGCTATTGACAATGTGTTTGAAATAATTGTATTTCAGCATCTTTACAAGTTCTTACTGGCTAACAACCTCATTTCAGACATTCAATCTGGTTTAACTTCTGTTGACTCTACCACCAACTAATTTGCCTATTTCTATAACACCTTTTCAAACGCTGTTAATTCTTGGTTGGAGGTTAGGGTGATCTGTGACATCAACAAAGCACTTGACAGAATCTAGCATAAAGGTTTAATAGCAAACCTTAAGACAGCGGGAGTTGCGGATGAGTTGTTGCACTGGTTTTCTTATTACTTATCCGACAGAAAGCAACGTGTTCTTTTACCTGGTACTTTCTCTGACTGGAAATACATCACACCTCGAGTACCTCAAGAGTATATACTTGGCCCTTTGCTGTTACTAGTGTATATGAATGAGATTGGATGTAAAACTCGTTTGTTTTCATATACCACTGATTATTTTATTGTAGGTAACCTTTTGTAATGATATATTTAAAATTACCTCATTCGCGGTGAAATGACTGGTTTGCTTCGATCCAAAGAAAACCGAGTCGCTAATTATCTCTCCGAAAAAGTCTTGAAACGATAATCCACCCGTATAAATGCAACATCATCAAATATAATCAGAAATAGACTCACATAAGCAAATCAGCGTTTATCTGTCACGTGACCTAACTTGGCATTGTCATGTTGTATATATTGCAACTAAGGCATAGGCAAGAATAAATGTCATGTGAAAACCCAAATTCACGTTGGACAGATCTTCCCTTGAAACAATCAATCTATATATCTTTCATCAGACCTATTTTATTATACGGTGATACTATATTTGACAACTCTAATAGCAGATAATGTAACATCCAATATGAAGCTGCCCGTAATGTGACAGGGACAATTAATAATCAATCTCTAATAATAAACTATTGCATGAAGTTGGATGGAAACGCCTTGAAACCAGACCACTTATCCTCTTCTATAAAATAGTGTTCCATTTAACTCCCTTATACCTCACAGAGTTGGTTCGGGAAGTGGTCGTGAGGGTTTCTTGATACAATCTAAGAAATGCTGGTTACATTCAACTCATGCCTGTCGCACATTCCCGTATAGCAAGTATCCCCCCTGTAACAATATAGGAACGGAACATCTTCCAGAAAGTATAAAACGCTCGTCATTTTTATATGTATTCAAAAATTAAATCACGGTGTCAGAAAATAACAACAACTCTTTTTCTTGCGGCTTCGTACAAACAGCAGTTCCTTGAATCAAAACCTCTTCTTAAAGAAAATCTCTGACACTGCCTTAAGTAAATGTGGTCAGGTTGAAAACGCATCGCACTTCTTCCTCAGGTGTTACAGATATAATGACCAAGTAAGATTTTCGATGAAGTTGCAAGATTCACTACTCCATCTCTCTCTGTTTTTCTCTTTGGTGATCCACTTTTAAATTATGATACAAACGTCAGTATAGTTCAAGATGTTCATCAGTATATCACAACTTTTCTAAGATATTTTCTAACACTCGCTTTCCTCTGCTTGTGCTGGTTCCACTCGGTATCTTATACCTCTCTTCATTTATTCTTATAGTATTTTTACACTGGATTATTCTGCTGATATAACTGTTTGGTTATTTCATTGAAGTCATTCTTGTTTAAAAGTTTGCATTATGTTCTGTATAAAGCGAGTGTATATGATACGTGTCGGGAGAGAAACATAATAAGCAGTTTTGCTCTCGTTTCCTTCCCCCTCCAAGCAAATATTTACAAAAAAATAATTATGTTTAAACAAACTGGTCGCCGGTGGTTTTGATGAGGTAACCTGAGAGAGTAATCATGCGATCATCGAACAAAGATCTCCAACAATCTTTAACAGGTCGTTGGTGATCTACCCTACAATCGTACGACTATCAGGGACCTTTCCACAATTACCTACGATTGTCGTGCGATCACCAGTGACTGCCTAAAGATTACCTACGACTAGGCATAGACCACGTGACCACACAACAAATCTGTAATGATTGTGGAACTTTTGCATGAATACCAGTGACTTGACGTGAGATCGTAAACACATGTCTTACTGTGGTCGCAGATGCATATCCAATTTGACTGCGAATCAGTTTGTGTATTTTTGTCGCCGACAATCGCAGACGATCGCCGGCTTCAGGGGTCTCAGTGATCGCAAGCGCTAGTGTGACTGTAGCCTTATAAAACTGGACTGGGCTGTAGAATTTATGCCATGGCCAAATATCCTAATGATGTTTATGTGCACTGTACAAGTCAGTTAATAAATATATTATCTCATTGTCATTGTTTCCTACGTATATTTATACTGTGTTTTGAAGATGTCGTCTGATCAGAAAAATTCCTTTTGGTCTCAAACTCTTTTTCTATATATGTGTTTTATTCCTTTGAAAGGACAAGGTCGACGAAGGGTCAAAAATGGCCCAAACTCAGATTCGCATCAAATTTGGTCTATTTATAGCCAACAGTATATATCAACAACTTTTGTCATTTTTATAATGATTCGCCAACTCATGTTGCCATGACAACCATGTGCGTGCACAGTCTGAAATATGCATGCAAACTATAACTATTATCCTCTTAGAGCGTTGCAGGCTCATAACAATAGAAATTTCGAAAGTGTTGTTTTGAAATGATTTTTAAGTTTCAGAAATGTTCTTTCTTTTTCCTGTTTAACAATTATACTAATAATTACCATGGCAACGAATGTTAATAATACAAAATAAACTACAATTATCATTCTCTTACATCATTGTATACTCTAAAAATAAAATTTTCACCAGTGTTGTTCTCAAATGATATTTAAATTTCAAAAATAATAAAATTTCTGTTTAACAATTATTCATGTAATTACCATAGCAACGAATGTTCATTATACAAATAAACTGTAATTATCATCCTCGTACAGCATTGTGCATACGTAATGATAGATTTTCACCAGTGATGATTTAAAATGTTATTTAAGTCTCAAAAATGTTAACTATTTTTTAAGATTTATACTTATAGTTACCATGGCAACGAATGTTCATAATACAAAAATAACTATATTTATCATTCTCTTACATCATTGTGTTCTCTTAGAATAAAAAAAATCACCATTGTAGTTTTAGAATGATATATAAGTTTCAAATATGTTTTTTTCTGTTTAACAGTCATTTTTGTAATTACCATAGCTACGAATGTTCATAATACAAATAAAATATAATTTCCATCCTCGTACAGCATTGTGCATACGTAATGATACAATTTTCACCAGTGTTGTTTTAAAATGATACTCAAGTTTCAAAAATGTTCTTTCTTTTATTATGTTAAACAATTATTCTAGTAATTACCATAGCAACAAAATTAAGGTTCATACAATATTAAACATTAGATATATTGATAAATGTAATCACACACAATTTAGAAAAAATAAAGCTAGAAATGTAATTAAAGTATATAAAAAAGCAAATATTTAAAATGTCAAGGCAACAAATTATGGAGACTGTTGCCATAGCAACCAAACGTTTCTATATATATATTACTAGTGTTTCAAACCTTTGCATACAGGACACGCTTGTACTGTCATTTACAAACAGTGTATACCAATTCCATCAGGGTCTGCACTGTTTGTCGTTCAAAATCATTATTTCATCTAGCAAGGTTGATCATTTTATACTAAGTTAAACACTGGTGAGCTATTTCACTCTGAAACGTTAGTGTAGATAGGACTAAATGTCATTACTTTGCTAGAATGTACTAACAACCCGTTCAGTCAACATGAGATATAACCAAAGTCTACACAATACCACAATACTAACAGTAACAGATTAACAAATGAGAATCTAACAATGTAGACCAAGGCAAGTTGCCTTGTGTAAGGCAAGTCATCTGATATGAGTCAAAACTGTCTGCATGGACTTATGGTCGGTTTCCTGATAACAGGAATCAAATAGTCCTTAACAGTAAGTTC
The DNA here is from genome assembly GCA_963576725.1 of Azorinus chamasolen. Taxonomy (NCBI): domain Eukaryota; kingdom Metazoa; phylum Mollusca; class Bivalvia; order Cardiida; family Solecurtidae; genus Azorinus; species Azorinus chamasolen. The sequence continues at coordinate 37,886,602 of OY755250.1, read as the reverse complement.
ATAAGAAAACATAACCAACACTGAATGAAACACACAATGCTGTCCCAAGCCGTAATCCGGATGGTTTCAAAGAGATTGGGCTATCCCTACCATCAAGATCCACCACCCAGCACAATGCGACACATATATCGAGTGCCTGCGAACAGTGCCCAACTAAATAACTGACAAGATACTCCTCGACCAATATTTTGCAAGTAGCAAATGTTCGAAATGGGGGTTCTACTCTAATATGATTATTTGACAGTTCGGTTTAGTTTTCATCCTCACTGCTGGAATCAGACGAATCTACTACCTCAGGAACCCGGTCAGCGTCCATTATACTGGCACCCCAATTTCGAATGCCGATCTTTTCTGGCATGAATCTATATCGTGCTTACCCATCGGTACCAAACCATGGCCGCGATATGGGAACAGACACCGACTACGCGTGCACCAGAATGACATTTACAGTACCAGGATAACACTTCAGTTGAATTATATTTGAGCCAGAGCATATATATCTATGATGAAATGTGTCTACTTTGAAGTTTCACTCGCATTAGAATGTGATCATCCATGTAGATATGAATGTCACAATTTCCACCAAGATGCTCTTGAATATACCTTTTTGAAAGCTTTAATTGGTAGACTCCACATGTAAACGCTCGGATTTGTTCCTCTGTCATTTGGGGAAAGTCTTCCAGATCACCTTGATCTATTTGTTTCCAAACTGCAGTCCTCCGGGACGGATTGAGCTCTTCAACAAAAGATTGCAATGTGTTTGGTTGTGATGACATGTATTTCATGTGGGCTGCAATTTGCGAATCCTCCTGATTGTTGCTGTCTGAAGCAAGGGAAGTTAAATATTTGTTGCAAACAGCACATATTTTTCTAACATAATCGTCAATGTAAGGCATTTGGTTATTGGGCAAAACTCGCTCCAAATACTTCCAGCGTTTTATTCTCGCATTGGCTGACTCTACAATCCACCGGATCTGAAACAGCAAAGTGTTGTTAAAATATTACCACAATGCTAAACATGTTTTGTTTACAGTCTTTCATAGCTGAACGTGATTCTGCACTGTTAATCACACTTATATTAACCCATTCTTCCATATGCTATTTTTAGATCCAACCACTTTGAATACATCTACTGGAAAGGAGCATTTACCAGGGAAAAGGAACATTTTAGAACATTTTAGAATTTTGTAGTTTTGAAACTATTGTGATTAATAGAGCATTTGCTCATATATGAGCAAATGCTCTATTTATCACAAAGGTTTCAACGCGTGACTTTTGCAGAGGCGTAGAAATGCATATTTATTGAGGAAATGGTTAAAAAGACTATATAGCTGTGCCTAATAAATGCATTAATTAACAGTATGTTTACTACTAATGGCCCTTAAAATACAGGAAAACCTCTCTTAAACACATTTCTTCATATAAACAGATGTTCATGCCTTTGCAAACAGAGCAGATCCAGATCAGACGACTTCTATAGGAGTAATATGATCAGGCTATGTTGTATTTGCTCATGAACTTGTAATATATCTGATTCTACCGTATCCATTACTAGTGAATACTAAAACATTACAGACGTAAAGGATAGAAGGGCTTACATACCTTTGTCACCAGCCTGCTGGAATTGGCATCATCTGTAGTCAACTGTGACTGCCCCTTCGCAAGGAAGGATGGCATTTCCGCCTTTATTCCAAGACCTTCGAGGAGCATTATTGAGTCCCTGAACCCTCTGTCAAGAAAGAAAACATCCCCTGGCTGCACAAATGATTTTATATTTTCTACGTTTGTAAGCAGCATATGGTTCAGTATCTTTGCATCACTATTTTGGCATCAGCAAAGAATGGTCCAACAATTGTTATAAAATATCCTTTATTTATCTCATATCCTTATTTTACTACGAATAATGTAACAAAATTTGTTCGCAGACGACAATTATGATGTGGCACAAAAGGGTTATATAAACTTGTTACCCTCCAAGATATTAGTCTGAATGCTTCTGCAAACACAGTTGACATAAATGGCAAGGTCACTTTTTTTGGAACAGTCAGATTATGGTCTGTTGTGTTTGCTAAGGAAATAATATACAATTGAACTAACGTTCGAGTCATCTGATTCTAATCCAAGTTCACAGCTTAAAGTAGATTGAACGTAATGTTGAAAGCTTGTACTTTAGACCTGCATGAAGACGTTACATGTGTTTCTGCTTGATATTCAAAGTGATACATGTTAGAAAAATTATTTAGTGCAAGGACAATTACTACGATTTATCCCGACGTTGGAGGTATTATATATCGACGGTCAACTGTAGGTCTGCTTCATCAGTTTCTATCATGGTCATTAAATGCATTGGTCATAATTCATTATTAAGTCCTTTAACCCCCTTGCATATTTATCTTGAAACGGTTTATGGAATTTCTCAAAAGGTAAATGTCTGAAGAAAAAGCCACGATGACATATTTTTATATTTTGTTTTGTTTGTCCAACGTAGGTGGGCTAAAAACACGAGTTTACGACTTAACTGTTTCAGGTACCAACCCTGAATCCTCTTTAACTGTACAAGGGAAAGCTTGTATCGGCATAACAGAAGATTGCTTCTTTGAATATGACATTCAAATTGCCAAGTGTACTGATCATTATTTGTACTACTTGGTACCAACGAATATATTCGACAGTGCATACTGCTTTGGTAAGTTTTACGCCTTTTGCTGAAGTAGTATACAAAAGTTGTGAATCTCACTTATCAAGTATTCACGATTTGTCATTTACATGAAATTACCGGAACTGTTCAGGCTTTTTTTTAGATTTCGATCACTATGGAAGTGTGTATTGTTCCGAGAATCTAATTAAGAATCGACTCTCGTGAACTTAGTGTGCATTCTATAATAATATACGTTCCCGTTTCAAACTGATTAAGGCATTGGCATTGTTGATTAGAACACTAAGAATATAAAGTAACTAGACGGATTGCTATGTTTAATCGAAATATGTGTTGACCGATTTAAACACGAAACAATGGAACTTTTTCCATGTGCATACTTTACATGTATGTATGTTTCTTTTACTTAACGAGTTAACTAAACAGCTTGATCGGCTTTCCAAAGTAAGTAAATGTCTCAAAACATACAACTAAATACGTGACATGTAATCCACATGTGTGTAGGTATTTCTGTTTGGATGGCCAGTCAATTGATAAACGCCTTGTCAATTTTTTGCAAACAGAATATGTCCATGTAGGAACCGTTATATATAGGTCTACTCTGCTTGCTTCCTGGATAATACAGATTTGATCCTAGAGTAATGCCATGGCCAACGCTGTTTTTATTAATATGTCATTATAACTATTAATCGGATTATTATCCGTGACTTCAATATATCTTTTAGAAATATCCATGAAGGAAATGGTTAATATCGTTTAATAGTGCATTCACTCATTATGTATTTACTTCTTTGCTGCAGGTACTGAAACGGAAGGTATGTAATTTTATATTCTAACACACCTCGCGCACACATCTACATAAACAAAGAAGGGACGTATCTATGTTTGAATTCTCGATAAAACACCGCACGCGCTGTAACGTCTTAACGTGACGTAATATGGCTTCGAAAATTCGTATGACAAGAAACGTAGTGCCGTTGTGGCGGTGCAAATTATAGTTAAATTGAAGTGTTAGAATCGAAATAATAAATTTATACCAGTGTTTTATCTGCAATCGAACACGGGTAGTCGTTGAGATGCTTATAATTGAATCCCTCGGCCTATCGGCCTCGTGATTTAATGACTACGCATCTCAACTCCTACCAGTGTTCGATTGCACGATAAAACACTGGTATGAATTTATTATTTCTTAAATAAAAATTTCTTGAGCCGAGCAGTGTTGCACTACATGTATTAATTACTGTTCATGAATAGACTTAATAAATCCGAGTCTGCAATTTTCTCTTTTTGTATTGCTGTTTTGGTTTCGAAGGACCTCATTTAATCAGAGTTTATTTACCTGATAAATATTTATGAGTGCGTCTTGCAAATTTGACTATTTTTTAATGTCATTGTTTTTGTGTGATATTGTATTGAAGTATAAGCAATATCAATGGTAAGAAAATTCAATGTAATGACAAACAACGTGAAGCCAGTTCCATGAACCGGCATAAAACGACACACATTGTTGACAGCTTCTACATAGTAATACTTAACCCTTTCCCTGTTCTATGTTTATTCCAATTTCAATACATACTGAATGTCCATGAACAAAATTGTTATACCGAAATGAAGGTGTAACGTTGTAGCCATTTTAGAAAGTAAACACACAGATCTTTCAAATTCCATTACCTAACAGAGCAGACCCTGATCAGACGGTTCCTATAGGAGATGTCTGATCTGGAGCTACTATGTTTGCAACTGCGTGAAAACACGTTAACATGAAGGAAAGGCTTAACTACGAACTAAACAAATAAAATGAAAGTTGTTCACGCATACTGCAACTTGTGCAACATGTTGAAGTATTTGCACGTAGGGATGCATGTAAAGGTTTAAGCCCCGTAAACCATGTTTATCTATTGTTAACATTTTTCAAGTTGCACACTTCCGGATAATGATGTCGAATTGAATGTTCAATGTTTACACGGAAAAGTACAGCTGTTAGGAATTTGATATAATATAGGAACTGCGTATATTATATAGATATCTGTACACAACCCCGCTTTTTATGCATCTACATGTGCATTTTGTGATAATTCAATATGTTCTAAACACTATGTCAGCCGAAATTTGTTGAAGCAAGTAGTACGTTAAATCTTGTTCATAGCCATAGAGTGTATGTATATACCTGTTGTCTTCCCTATTTGACAATGCTTTAGTTGAAATGTCAAAATGTTGTTGGTTTCATTTAATGTGCACAAACTAACAAAACCATTGCGTTAATTTAAAGAATAACAAAATTTCATTTCGACACATGCATGTACTTGCATTTCGTCGTTAGTTCATGTAACTGAATGGAATCATATCGATTGAAGGATCAATGCCAACTTTTGAACCGCAAAAACCTGAGATCAGAGTAGGTGTCAGCCATTTAACTGTTGCAAACATCAATGCCACGAAGCCCTTCATCAGATGTGTTTTTGATGAGTCGAAGGATGAAGACCTACAGTACCGAGTTCACTGGTACATGAATGAAATACCACAGTATGACACCCCACTGGCTACAGGAGGTAGTGATAACACAACACTCTACTTAGAGGAGGATACATTTACTGACAAACAGTTTAGAATGGGAACTGATGTAAGATGTTAACACTACGAGTATAGTATTAATCATTAAAACATTAATGTTGTCCAGTTAACGCGTTAAACCTGATAGATAGATAGATGATTATCAACAATATATGTTTCGTATGCACAAATGCTTCGTCCGAAACCAAACTGCAATATCTACCTTTAAGGGTATTCATTTGAATAGAAACATTGGAAACATTGACGTTTATTCACAAATATTGAGTGTTCGGGGTATTTCAGACAGGCGAGTGTATTGTATGGTAACAGATGACCATGAGGTGTCGACGCTTCATCCTGTAATCAATAGGCTATGCAAACTATTGTTTAAATGTTTATTATTTAAGATCAATCAACATTAACATATGCAATGTCTATGCACTGAAAAGTTGTATTTACAGCGGCTAAAATAACGTCCGTTCTATTTATTATATAATTTAATCAAGCAAAGCAGTATTTTCAGATACGATTCAGTCTCAATGTGCATGTAGGATGACAGATACACTCGCTTAATTATTAAAAAATGGATTTCCGCAGGAACATTTCTGCTAAATTGTTGGTATTAACGTTTATTCCAGAGATCTATAATTATATAAAGTCTTACAAGACAAATTGCCCCTACCCCTGGTGGTACTAGACAATGACAAAAGTTTAAACACGCTATATATATATAGGATAAAAAACAAGAAAAAACCGGTTAGTGTGTTTAAACTTTTATATACATGTGTATGTCCATTACGCCTTCACAAACACAATATAACCATAGAACCGTCTTATTTGTTTGCAAATGCAAAGATATCGAGTATCGCGTTCACCTTATTAAGACAATGTAAAACTAACAGTTTATGAGGTTAGCAAAATAACTGTATTGTGTGATCATGTTTAGTAAAACATTTTGAAACGATGTCAAGGTATCAATTTTGCCATGGATACATTTTGGAAAAAACAACACTTCATTGTACAGTGGATTCTTTATTTATTGAACTCGTACTACCCGAACTTCGGGATAATTCGACTAAACATTCGGTCTTTCTAAAATTTACAATACAGGCATGTTCTAAAAGATATTCTTACCTATACCTTGAAACACATGTGGCAGCTTAATTCAGGTCTAAAGTAATGCTGAAAGCTCCTGTAAAAACATTCAATATTACTTTTGATCTGCGTTGAGAAAATGTCCAGATTAGAAATGGAGTAAATCGAACACCTAATATCTCGAAATAATGTGTTTAGTGCCTTCACGGATTTTTACAGATTACCTGCCGCGTGACACCGTTCAGTAAAAAAGGAGATATACCTGGGAAAACGTCTGATGTGTCCGACAAATTCTTCGTTGGGATAAGGGTAAATATATTTCTTGTCCCAAAATGTTTGTTTAAATGTTTGAAAATTTATCTCGAATACTAGTGAAACAGAGTTCGTTTAACCTTTCCTTTGTACTGTCTTGCAGATTCTGACTCCAGTCCTACGTTTCAGTGCGAGAGACGTTGACCCGACAAACAGGACACTCCGTTTACAGGCGACTGTCCCAATAGGCTGTTTTCTCCCACCTTGCTCTCTACGTATCACCCCATCCGTTCCACCATCAAATATTAGAGGAGTGTGTCCTGGTCTTGGAATCAGTAGAGATTCGTGCTTTTATGAGATTCCAAGCACCAACTATGACAAAATACTTGAAATTGAAGTTGTTTCCAGAGACAACGGGCAGACAAATACGAATCTTATGCAGTATGAAGTGCTTATAAGTACAGTACATTCACCTGCGACTCGCATATGGGATAATTATCAACTAAAAAGCATACCGGTAAGTCATAAGTGCGTATTCATATGAATATATTTAAACGAAACCAACCTTTTAGTCTGAACTAAAATAATCAGAGATCGAAGTCTAAACCTAACCTAACAATGAACAAACTACCAGACCCACAGATTGTTCGGTCGTTGGACTATCCTTCCCTCGGATTATTTGGCCTATGGATTATTTGACTTTTGGACTATTGTGCTCTCAGGCTTTACTACTACTACTACTACTACAACAACTTATAGTAATAATAAAAAACTTATAGTATTATAATAGTAATAATAATAATAATAATATTAATAATGATAATAATAATAATGATTATGATGATTACTGGTCTTCTAAACATTATTTGTTTATGCAAATGAACTAACGGGGACTATTTTCCACTCCGCAGGTTACTGTTTTTAATGATGATACAAGAATAACTGACCGGATGTGCAGACTTTTGAATGATCCACACATTATAACATTTGATGGAAGGTAGGTTACAATGTGCACCCAGAGGAACACCAAAGGAATAGCAAATGACACGCACATCACTAAAAGCACTACATGGCATATTTTGTAAATATTATCTCTTATCCAGAACTGTTTTCATGAACTGTCACTTAAACTAAAATGCTAGATAATTCAAAACAGATAGGTGTAATTCCGGGTCCCGTCGTGTAAAGTGTTGTTTATGTTTCTTCTTAGTCGTGAAGCATGCATCAAGTGCTTCGATGTTACATTGTTATAGTTTCAGGACCTATTTAATAACGACCGACCTGACTCACATTTACAAACAACTAGGATCATATACATATCATTTGTTTGACAATAGTTTCTACTAAAAAGCTTAATCTTATTCAGAAGCAGTCAAAATCCAATCAGGTGTTTTTACAGAACAAAGTAACGATAAAGTTAGTAGCAAATCTGGATGCGAGTATTGAAAGAAACTACTGCTTTAACCATGATTATTCTTAAACTAAAACTGCCATATCCGACGGTTGGTTAATCTTAATAAATTATATAACACCAATTTGATAACTTCAGGAAAATCTAACATGGCAGCCAATTTTTACAATCCTGACCAAACTGTTTATTCCTGTCTAAACTATGTGAGCAACAGGGATTAGCGGTTAAACCAATTGGCCTGGATCGGAAAGAAATGAGTTAAACACATTAGAAAATACTTTTGTTTGCTTAGATTTAACACTGACGACAGATATATTCATACAGAAGATATGTAAAACATACGTGTGGCTGAATCTGAGGTCTAGGTGTTCTATGACTGTCTGGTATGAACGACAAGAGATAAGTATACGTAGTCCAGCTTCGGAAAGAAGCTTTGTCCTGTTTAAAGAAAGCTGTTGACAAACCAGTTGCAGCTAAATATAGTATGAATATATTTCTCAAAAGATTAAACTGTGGAATCGAGAGATAGGGGCAAATATACTATTGGCTATTAGCCACTGAAGTTACTAGTTCAAATAAAATCACAAGATATACTCATTATTATTTATTGGGTTTGTCACTTTGCGTTTGTAGGATAGATAGGGAAAGAGGCGGAGTCCGTACTGGGTCAGTGACAAAACCCAGTAACTGGTTTATTTCATCAACCACTTTCCATCATTTTTTATCCAGATGATTACATTGTTATTATAACGGAAATGAGGTTGCCGTTAGAATGATGTCAATTGAGAGGTTTCGATTTATTACTTGTACGTGTGCGTGTAGACACACGCACACGTACAAGTTCCTGAATTTTCAAAATCATGTTTCGAAATCAGATGATGCGTACGCGTATGAGTAATTTGCCATACGATACGACATCTTGCGGGACAATGCCATTTTCCTTAAATAAATGAGATTAGAAAGAAAACAAGAAATTGTATAATGCTAGGGAATTACGTCACAAAACGAACATAGAAAGAAAATAAATATACCAACGGACAGACAGGCTGACAGGCTTGCATGGAGACCGATAAGATAGACAGGCAGACTGATCGACAGACAGATAGATATACAGATTGATAAACAGGCAGACATACATATATATATATCGACAGTCAGATCGACAGACAGATCGATAGACAGACATTAAGTAATTCTAAGGGGTAAGTTACTGGCTTCTAAGTGGACTCGACACCCTGACCGTGTTTGGTAAAGGGTTAACCCAACAGCAAGGCTGTTAGAGATGCTTACATAAGCCGATCATTACTCCCCCTCTCTTTTCACCTTTTAAGGAGCCAGGCTTATACCCATGCCCTGCAAACCGAATACCACTAAATGGAAAAGTAGTAAAGTCAAGCAGGCAAAGCCACATGCAAGACGCAACCACCACCAAAACACCGATAGACAGCATGACACACACACACACAACCACGCACCCAAACGCACACACACACACACGAAATGAACAAAGAAAACACCAAAAGACACACAAGAACCAGGGACAAACGTTCCACAACATGAACAAACCACAAGCACAAAGACGCAAGGCAAACAAAAGGAAGGGTGACAAGCTTTACATGTATCCCGCATACAAACCGAGTTATCCTCGTCGCCAATGAGGTACATGTAATTCTTAGGGCGAATGAAGTTACTGGTCTAAGATTGAATAAGTCCGACACTCTAACCTTGATGCTAAAGGGTTAACACAACAAAATACCTTACATAAGCCGATCACTACACAAAGAAAGATAGACGGATACAAATAGGCAAATGTATAGACAGATATACAGATTGAAAGATAGACACATCGATAGATAGATACATAGACAGACGGGCAAACTGACAAGCAGAAAGACAGACAAAACACAGCATGATTCGGTTTAAATGAACTTTTCAACTGGGTCACGATAAATGAAATGAAACACCTTTACTGTCATTTCTCAAGTAAATTACCTGTAGTGACATGCCGAGAAAGGTTGATACTTACATTCTATCAACATATTTTACTAAAAAAGGTGAAAATAGGCATTAAACGATGATAAACTTACACGTTTTGTTACAACTTCTAGAAACAATTCTACACGTTGAGAACGTCAAAGGCTGATGATATTTTACACATACATGTAAACTCCCCGAAAACCGGACCCCTTCCGGACTTGGACAAAAGTCCGGTTTTCAGGGAGTTGACTAAAACTGCGAAGTTAACATATCCATAACCTTCCTTCCAAAATGTAGTGGTCTAATCATAAGGGATATCTGTTATTTATGTCTCTTATAGTTTTATCTTATAAAGTTTCTCTATTCAAAATGATTTTATTTTCATTGTTCATTATAATCTATCCAATGAATTAGATCATTATATTCTCATTTTCAAATGAAATCGTCGTCATAATTTTCACTGTCATTATACAATATTAATTTCAAACTGATAGAATCATTAGATTAGTGTTTTTCACACCTAGATAAGTAATATAGTTTCCACTTATATGAACACAATGGTGCTGCAAAGCACCTGTGGTTTTCACACCAATGAAACATCAGGCCTTAAGCTAAGTTTACAATACACACAACTCTGACATGTTGTTTGCATAAGTCCTGTCCGGTATTCAGAGAATTAATATAGAATAAAACCGATCCGCAGCTATAGAAATGCATCCGGAATTCAGAGAGTCCGGTTTTCAGGGAGGTTTTTGCATTGAACTTATAGGAGAAGAATACGGGACTTCGAAAATCGTCCGGTATTCAGAGAAATCCGGTTGTCAGAGAGTCCGGTTTTCAGGGAGTTTACTGATGTATATTGATGACGTCAGACTCAGAATTGATGACGCAATAAGGCTTACACGTATACGTACATGTAGAAGTAAAAAGTCGAAACCTCTCTGATATTGATATTATACAGAGTTGCAATGTCTAGATTTTACGTAACTATAACAGGCCAAGTGAACAAACAGTTTCTTTAGATTGCGCCGATCCGTTGTATCTAGTGAATATTAGTGAAAATGGGTACTATCGGGTATCAAAATAATGATTAAAAAATGAACTGTTTTGCATGACAGCCATTTTGTTGTAGTATACCAATAGTGGTCAGCTACTTACTCTATATAGAACTATAGATGGTCATAACTTGACTGCTCTCATCGAATTAAGCAGCCAGACATTAGTAGGAGATTAACTAATTTAAAATGATAACTGAATGATTCTCACGGATTTGCCGGATCTGGTCTATCAAAATTTCATAGACTTGATGACCAGATAATCTGAAAAAGGGTGATCTTTCGAACGCAAAGGTAGAAATGCAAAACGAGAAAAGTGCAGACTCGATTTATTGAGTCAGTTCATTTCACTATATAAAGTACAAAAATGAGTCATGCAGGAAACACCACATACAGAACAAACACTCGCCCGAACAGCAACACAAGGAAACAGCAAATGTACATAGGTAGAAAAAACAACAAGAGACGCACAAAGACAAACAAACATACAATAGGAGGAAGATGGAAGTACCGCCTTGGAACGGTCAGTGACAAAAGTCACCGGGGGTTTAAACCGGTTTATGGGCGCCCAACCTCACACATATTCCATCCCCATCCTAAAAGACAAACAGTGTAAATAAACGTATCCCCTCTCCGACAGCCTAAGTAGCCATGACTTGAGATCTTGAATTATTCCAAATACCAGTTCGACCATTCTTCTGTATGTGGAGGGTAGACGCAGACGTCCAGCTGGACATTTGATACATTTCGAGTACCGATGACATGTGTGCCTGTCTTATTTGTAAGACAGCATAGGGATACAGGTTTTCACACTCCTTCATCCTTGTGTGTTTCTCAAAAAGTTGTAGTTTCTAAGAATAAAAATAAAAGATTTGTGTAGTCGTAGACAAGCTCGACCCAATCAGCTAATCAGGCATGATAATAATATGGACCAGGGCGAATCAAATGCGAAAAAACATACAGCTCCGGATTATGTCGTTGAGGTGATATAGAAGTAATCATTTACAGTCCTGACAGGATAACTTTAATGACAGTAGCGTTCGATATATTATATTTGAGAAACAGCGAGAGCTTGCATTTAACTTTCATCTAGAATGGCAACGATACAATAAACACATCGCTGACGTAGCCAAATTACGACCTCACTTCGGTAAGGCGACCAAATATATCCACCTCAAACTCCGGGAAGACTGCGAAGCTAGTCAAATCTTTTCCTGACAAAAGGTATAGGGTGCTACATATGTCTGACTGCTAGAAGACCTCGTCAAATGGTGCAGCATCATGGAATCGTTCGTATAAGAATCATAGCAGATAGGAAGATGTGTGTCTGGCAGGAAGATCTTGACGTATTGGCTTAAGACACCCATCAACGCGGTACGTTGTTGGGTTCCCTTGTCCTCACGTTCAGTGACGACCAGAAACCACACTACATTCCTCTGATAGTAGTATTGCTGGTTTATCAATTATGCATGCTGTTTAGATTTCAATTCCAGTACAGTGTTGCAACCACGTCTACGTCCAGAATACAATACAAATGCTACAGGGCGTTGAACTATGCACTTCAGTCTCGAAGTTCATGTATTGCGGTGAGGAATTTTGTGCAAGAGGCTTGCAATTATACCTATCACTACTTAACACTAGAATGTGCGATGACATGGATCAAATACAAAAAATGATAATATTAAATGGTGATTTAAAAGCGGAATTGTCCTATTCGTAATACAATGGGGGTTAAGCAACAAACAGAGCAAGCAGGTCTTTTGTGCTGTTTTATGACAGAGGTGATGTCCAATTGCTTATTTGTAAACACATCAAACTCTGATAACTGACTCGCGGTGATTAGCGAATAATTTCCGTATGGCTGTGTGGTTCGGCTAACGCCCTGTTCGTATTGGGATTGGGAGCAGGGAACCAAACTGAATAGCTACCTAGCTGTCTATGCAACAGCAACATATAAATAAACCCGTCATAACGGCAGGGAACCAAAATGAATAGCCACCTAGCTGTCTACACAACGGAGACTTATAAATAAATCCGTCATAATGGCGAACGATCTTTCACAACTGTGTACGGATTCGTTCAAAGGACCCTTCCTAATAAGCCTTAATGTAGTTTCTTCCCATCAGCAATATTCCTAGAAACATCGTAGCTTATATTATTATTATTATACCATATTTATATAGCACTCTTTTCATATCTAAATACGTTCAAAAGTGCTTTACAATTAAAACATTTATACATACTAAAGCAGAAATTAAAGAAAATATAAGATATGCAATAGAAATAAAAACATAATGAACAAAACAAAAACATTTACAGTGTATTTCTAAGGTATAAAAAGAACATCGCATAACTCAGAATTTAAAATCAATATGCCTAGTAAGGTATAATACAATTATGATAAGAGAATAAAGCAATGTTGATGGCATACTATTTCTATAGTTAAAACGTGCAACCGCTGTTTGGGCCTAAAATATATATCAGCCACCATAATACTTTAAAAAGGAACGATTTTACGAGATATTTTAAAAGATTCAAGTGTAGCTGAGTTAAAACATGCAACAGCTATTTGAGTTTAAAATATACATCAGCCACCATATATCTTTAAAAAGAAATGAGTTTTAAGAGTTCTTTTAAAAGACTCAAGTGAAGCTGACTTCCGTATTCCCACCGGTAGTTCATTCCACAATTTAGGAGCCGCCTTTGCAAAACTGCGATCACCATAGGTAACTGTACGGGATCTTGGTATCACGAGGGCCATAAAGTCATTTTTTGATCTTAAATCACGCTGTGGTTTATATATCTTTAACATGTTTGTGATGTAACTTGGAGATTTGTCATTCAATGCTTTATAGGTGTGGGTCAAAAGTTTAAAGTTAATTCTGTGTTCCACTGGGAGCCAGTGAAGTTCCTTTAGCACTGGTGTTATGTGGTCAAAACGAGATGTCCTGGTAATGATACGAGCTGCAATATTTTGGACAGTCTGCAGTTTGTTCAAAGTTGTCTTTGGTAAACCACAAAGCAGGGATTTACAATAGTCGAGTCTGGATGTAACAAGAGAATTTACTAGGGTTTTAGTAGCATCAATGGTAAGATATTTTCTGATATGGCCTATTTGTCGTAGCTGGGCATAACAAGACCTACAAACAGAATTCACCTGTTGTTCCATGTTCATGTTGGAATCGAGGAATGCTCCTAAATTTCGAACCCACGTTGATGGTTTTATCTCAGCATGTTCAACTTTGATTTCTATGTTTGATACACGTTCTGCATTACGTTTGGAGTTAAACAGCATAAGTTCTGTTTTATCTGCATTTAGTTTCAGCATATTGTGGTGCATCCAGGAGACAACATCGTTTAGACAGGCTTCCACTCGCCTTATAACTTCCATTTGTGTAGTAGTGTCAATGGGTTCAAATGATATATATAGCTGTGAGTCGTCTGCATCAAAATGATGATTAAGTCCATGGTTTCTACAAATTTCGCCTATGGGTTTTGTATACATAATATAGTTTTTCGGCCCTAACACTGATCCCTGTGGTATACCGTATTTCATTAGGACTGGCTCAGAGAGTTTTTTGTCAATGCACACAGTTTGATAGCGATCGGTGAGATAGGATGTCATCCATGCAAGTGGTGTACACCCTATTCCAAAGTCATGTTCTAGGCGTTCAAGCAGTGTGCTGTGATCAATAGTGTCGAATGCAGCGGAGAGGTCCAGTAATACGAGGACAGTAACCTTGTTTTGGTCTAGTGACTCTAGAATATCGCTTTGTACCTTGAGTAGAGCAGTCTCAGTTGAGTGAAACTTTCTATATGCCGACTGATGTTCCTCATGAAGATTGTTTATTGACAAGTGTTGTTCAACACGTTTATCCACTACCTTCTCCAAGATCTTTGAGATAAATGGAAGATTTGACACAGGTCTGTAATTTTTAAAAGAGTTTCGATCCAGATTTGGCTTTTTCATGAGAGGTCTGACATGTGAGATCTTAAATGCCTTTGGTACATATGCTGAGTCAAGAGACAGGTTGATAATTTTCATTAAAACTGGAAAAAGTTCATCGAGACATAATTTTAATAACCATGTTGGTATCGGGTCTAATATATGTTTATACTAATTGATTTATTGCAAACATTTCTATTCGTAGCCATTTATTCAGTTGTTAGTGGGCTAGGTGCCAAATGTATCGTTATCGTTTCGTTTCAGATCTGTGACGCAGCACATAAAATTGAATTCACTGGTTCGGCTTGTGTAATGAATGGATACTCCTGATATTTTTATGTGTGGAATGCTTAAACAGATTCTCAATGAAAAAGTAGTAATGTCAAGCAGGCACAACCGCATACAAGACGCAACCACCACCAAAACATCAATAGATAGCGTGACGCACACGCATAACACACCCAAACACACACATACACGAGATGGACACAGAAAACACCAACACACACACGAAAGGACTGGAAATAAACATTCCACACATGAACAAAAGCACAAGCACAAAGACACCAGACAAACAATCGTAACAAAGGATTGGTTGAACGAGTCTAAAATGATCACAAACATGTCGCAAAATCAGAAGTGTATGGAATTGCACACTGTGTTTCATACATTCATCTATATTAAAACAATCACTAATATGTATTAAACAAATCATTTAATATAGAAACCCCAGTCGCGGGACGTAAATATAATTTTGTCTTAGTCAGTTGTTCACATTATCCAATAGTTGTGCCAGATTGCGTAGAAAAAAGAGGGATGTAGTCTAAAATTTATATTCTATTTCATATTGCACGATATTTTGTATTATTCATGTACGAATAAATAATCTCAGCAATACCCTCTTTCCATTGTAGTGGTGACAGCAACGATAAAACCAGGAAAACTACCACGCTCTTTAAGAACATACACCACCATATTCACACAAACTTACCATCTGATCAAAATTTTGATTAAGCCTAAACTCTACCATAGCTCCAGCCGCACAAACTTTGCAAATTGGCGTCGACACCATCATTCTAGAGATGTTTCTGCACTGATCCGACTAATAAGTCGTCCAGATCAGCTTCTCCGGGTATTAAGTCATCTGCCACCATTCCCTTGGACGAAAAGGAATATATGGCATCCGGAGCAGGGCAATTGTAACGAGGAGAACGAGGTTGACCATAGCACATTGAATTCTGCCTTCCTGAAACTGTGCACCAAGTTCTAAAAGGACAATGTCTTGTGCCAGAGAATACAAACTGCCCTCTCCAGTTACTTCAGATGGGACATATGTTTGTTGGAGTCTGAAAGTCAGGTGACTTCATCCTTATATCACAATATGACATCCATCCACAACCGAGCGGCTCAATGAAGCCTTCTCAGATACTCTGCAGGGAGAAAAGAACAGCGATCATTTCGAGCCTTATGAACGTGACAATCGACGCTGCAAATGGTAGCCTTTACAACTGATGATTTGCAAATCGGATGTCCTTTTCAGAGTTCCTGAGGCCTTAAGATCAACATGAAATGTTTGGATCCTCGACTGACGACTACATCCAGTGGTTCAACAGTACCAACCATTGCCGTCACAATGGTTGAATACATGTTCAAACATAGCCCATGTCCTGTTTTCCATCCGTCCAAATCTAGTCACGGCTCCGAAATCTTATCACAAACAAGGTCATGACTAGGCAGGTAAATTATTTCGACGCAATCCTCTGTGGTTCTGCAGATTTACAAAACAGCACTTTATTATTCTAAAATATTACGCAGGAGAATCCTATGAACTGCAACAGTTGTCTTCAAACATTTTACATTACTAAGCAATTATGTAACTAGCTGGGTTGTTTGTTCTATCTAGTTTGGAATGTCGTTTCCAAATAATTGTGTACTCATTTTGAGGAAATGTGTCATTCTCACAGAGGCACACTGACATGTTCTACATGTTTGGTGATCCATTGTGCCTACACGTGTTCCGTTTAGTATCGTAGTACATGCCTCTTCACCTCCAAACTATACCTTGAAGTGTCGCAATGCCCTAGACACAGCCCAACCGATATATGCTCTGCAATAAGGCATTATGTAATGATATGTTTTGTCATACTATTGCATTATTGGTATTAGTTTTTATGGCGTTCGGAACGCCATGTAGCAATCGGTCTCTTTACGGCAACGTGTTCACTATTCTAGTGAACATGCGGAAGACAAAAACAATCAAGTCTGCACTGGTTTTGTTGTAATATGTTCATGTATTTGTTAACGCTTCGTGTATTTAATAATGTTGCGCTATGTAAGATAATTAATACTTTTAATAAAATCCAGAGAAGACGCGAAGGAATATTTTTACCGTAGTTTTCGCAACATCATGGCGTTCTAAAGTAGAAGGAATATCGCCGAGGTTTCCGATTGCAATTTGTTATACACATTTGTAACTGATTAGCATGTAGACCTACATTTTCAGCCAATTAAAATGTCTTTTGTGTCGTTTCGGTCATTACCGTTTGACCCGTACTCAAATTAGAAAAAAGGAAGTTTTATAAAGGACAAGGGTGTTCTGTGGTTTCTGTATGATTCCTTTATGTTCTACATCCTTCGGCACTATATGACCTTTTAGTACAACAGTGCACTAAATGATCTTGGTGATGAACAGATCAGGAACAGTCTAAGTAGTTTGTGTTTGTGCGATCAATTTTCATTTGTGCTTCTGATATTGCTGTGCCCTGTCGCGTGTCATTGTTCGATTTCCTGCCTAATTCCCGTACTATATTTGAATTTATTTCTCCTTACCGTCTATCGAAAAAAGCACGTTTAAAGAGTATAAATTCTGAAAGGGGTTGATCCCCGAGAGCAAAAATTGCAACACAAAAAGAGAAAATTGCAGACTCGGTTTTATTCAGTCTGTTCATGAACAGTAATTTAAAGTGCAACACTACTCACGCCCCCTAGCACCGGCTTAAGCGGTATTCAATTTTCAGAACAAGAAGTACTGAAATTCATGATCTCGAAGGATCAGAAGGTATAACAACACTGAGAATGAAGTACGGGGCCACGTTTTACGGCCGCCACACAAGCACTTAACACCTGCTGTTGTGAAGATTATAAATTCTGAAAGGGGGTGATCCCCGAGAGCAAAAATTGCAACACAAAAAGAGAAAATTGCAGACTCGGTTTTATTCAGTCTGTTCATGAACAGTAATTTAAAGTGCAACACTACTCACGCCCCCTAGCACCGGCTTAAGCGGTATTCAATTTTCAGAACAAGAAGTACTGAAATGTCTATTTTCTTCATCGGTTATTTTTGCGCAGCAATAATCGACAATGTTTAAAATCGATTGCCACTCAAAACGCTAACGGCTGAAAATTTAACCTCTGGATTAGTCCATTTTCACCATCGACTGTTGTACGTTGAGTATAAAATAGATGTTGCCTCCTGCATCAAACTGTAATACTGCAGAATGCAGGTCATCTCGAGTGTGGAAGACATAAGACGAGAACGATATGTTTGTCAGATTCGTAGAACTGATCGCGTTCTATTATCCACTGACCTATGGTCTGACCAATGAGTTACCACAGTCACCTCGGAATGTCGATTGAAACTGCAACGAATGCGGTTGGGCGCTACACTTTTAGATGCGATTGGTCAATAACAACTCGATTGTGACATAAAACGTCAGTAATTTTCCGTGTTTGAGAAAGCCTCACTGCCATAGCCATTTCTTTGGTCAGCAAGGCGATTTCCTTTATACTATGCAACGATGCAGTCATTGTATGAACATCTTTTACTTTTTTATGTTAAAAAATTGTCCATTTTTTATGTGACTATTTTTTTAAAAAAAAGATTAGTCACATACCACTCAATCCGCGAGAATGTCCGCCCGTCTGTCAGTCTGTCTGTCCATCTTTTCTGTCTGTCCGTCATGGACACCATTTTGTCTTGGCTTTTCACCACCCTTCAGAATTTCCTCTTTCTTAGGTTTGCTTCAATTTTGTTCAAAGTTTATGGCTATATACACCTTTGCATCGCATATTTTAATATGATCAGACCACCTCCTCCTAGTCTCCTACTTACATTTTGCGGTTGTCTGGATTTTTATGGGAATGGTTGCAGCTATCAACCCTATTTTAGTACAAAACTATACCTGGATGAGTTAGAGCTTCAGTTTTAATCTCAGTATAGTTAAATGGTTTTGCAAGACTTATGGCCCTTGAATTTGATTTTTTTTTAAATTTTGAATGTTCAGAACTGTGTTTTTGGAATGGTTGTAGATGTTAACTCCATGTTCTGTATGTGGTGTTTCCTGCATGACTCATTTTTGTACTTTCATATTTGACATAACGCTAAGTCTAGATGAGTTACAGCTTAAGTTCGAATATTGGTCTGGTTGAAAAAAAATGTCAGAGTATAGAACTTGATGTTTTTGTGAAAAGGTATCTGGTTTTAAGCTTTGCAGTTGAAACTTCACAACATAAACAAAACTGCATGGCCATAACACTTCTATGCATCGTAACAGAGTTATCCTCCGTTTCGGACTTCCAATATTTGGTAAAAATCGTTTTTATATCATACATATAAAACAAGGTATAGTATCATAAAATACCTTTTGTCGTTTTATTTTATTGCCTATCGTAACAAATATACATTTGAAGAAGGAAAAGTATATACATGCACATCTTTATTAGCCTTTAACATAATAAACATAGACTTACTTGTTCATTTGTACATCATTACATGTTTAGGAATACAAGACCAATGTGGCTGCATTATATGACCGGCTGTCTTATATGAACTTATCAGCTGCCTCCCATTGAAAGTCGTATAAGACAGTCTCGACTGTACTAAGTAAAGAAAAACAATGCTCCATACATTCGGTAAACCATTTTCAAATAGTCTATATTAAAATATGTTTTAGTTCTGTTGTATCGGAGGTTAACGTCGCTTTGGGTGTACAGTGCTCCCTCCCTCCAACGGCCCTCTCAATAACGATTCTCTCCTTAAAACAACGCATGTCACTGTTTCCGAAATAACAAGGCTCCAGAAACAATATTTTTCCATCGTAATTTCTTTATGCCTTCATAAAACCCTATGTTGTGACCACTCTTTAGAATCGTCATTTTGTGACGATTCTAAAGAGTGGTCACAGCATAGGGTTTGATTGAGGCATAACGGTTTAAGTTCTCGAAATACAACTTATCTGGGGATCTGCAAACAAGCTAATTATGTTTGATTTTCCCTTAACAACTCCATCTGAACCACACATACACTATTCGTA
Source organism: Azorinus chamasolen (assembly GCA_963576725.1). Lineage (NCBI taxonomy): Eukaryota > Metazoa > Mollusca > Bivalvia > Cardiida > Solecurtidae > Azorinus > Azorinus chamasolen. The sequence goes on along the minus strand of OY755250.1, from coordinate 37,866,348 downwards.
TCCCAAAGGGTGTTGTTGTAGAGAGGAAGCGCTGTACTTTGCGCTTAAGAGGTGCAGGGCTACCCCAAAGATTCTTCCATGCACGAGACAGATTGATGTTTGAGCTTAGAAGAACATCGTGTAGAACCATTTATACACCGCAAGCCATCTAGAAGTCTTCCCCACATGCAAAACACCGATATTCGAACAAGAGAGGCAACAACAAGAAATTATGACAATTTCATTTTAAATAATAACTGTTGTTCGCTTTATATCGTTTTGAATATTGATAACAACATATACATACATTATGTAAATGGGGTCATTAAGAACCAACACAAGACTGGACTATGAGTATATCGGACGAAAAAGCATATATAAGATAATGAGACTGCTGCTAGAATAGCAAAACCCAAATCAATTGTCATAAGGAAACACCTGCGTGAGTCTTAGCAGCTAACGTTTATTCGGCGTACGTATTAAAAAATAACAGAAACGCTAAGACTAAAGACCACAACGATTGCAAGTTTAATCACACAATTACAAACACATAATGAAAATTATTTTATTACAAATCAAACATAAGTTCCATTTTATTAATAATTTCGTGTTTCATGTGATAAACTGTAGCTATAAATTGTTTACTTGGGCGCATGCTGAATCACTGACTGTACTCACGCTGATGCATAATAATCAACTATATGTTTCATCTATTCAGACGTTTCGACGACCACCAACATTTTGGCAACGACAATCTTCAAATACGGACTGTGTATCAGAACGTAAAAAAGGACACTGAGGTTGGTACAACTAGAAACTAAATTTAAAATGGAAAAGTAGTTAGGTTAGGCAGCCTAAGCCCCATACAAGACGCCGCCGCTAACAAAACACGATAGATAGCATGACACAAACATACACCCACACACACACAACACACCCACACCCACTCCCACTCACACCCAACCACCCACCCACCCACCCACACACACACACACACACACACACACACAAACACATACACACAAAACACACATGTGCGCGCGCGAGAGAGAGAGAGAGATGAACATAGAAAACACCAGCAAATGCACAAGAACTAGAGACAAACATTCAACACATGAACAAAATCACAAGCACTAAGACACAAGACAAACACAAGCAACATTCCGAAATACCTATTTGCTCAACTGATTGTTTGTGTGGACGGTACAACCTTTCTATAACGACCACTAAATTATGTCAATTGGTTTGTATACAGGGTAGGTGGCTACTTAAAGCAATGTGAAAGTAAAACATAGCACCTTTAAGCAGCAACCTAACACAACTTTTTTAAGACAAATTACTTCATGTAATTTAGTGGCCGTTATAGAGACATTTATTTTAATTGTATGTTGTTGGCATTTAAAATGTGTAATTAAGTCCCATTCGTACGATGTAAATAACATTGGGTAGCACTTTCATTCCGAATAAGTATCCGAGAAGAAGTGTTCACTGCAAAGTTCGACCGGAATATCATCTGGAGACACTAAACCTTCTTAGAGCAATCTTTGTACATGCAATTTAAGCATACATAACTATTTCTTAAAACAAAGGGCGTTCATTTCATTTTGTCATTGAGTGTCAAGACAATCCCCTTCTTTAACCCTTACTGAACCCCCAAAAAAATAAGTTTGACAAACTTGTTTCCAAACTGACAAACAACTTGTGTCCTACTGAGCCGTTCAGATAACTGGTGTCACATTTGTCAAGTCGCACAATGCTGTTAATATATAAAAGCTAGACGGCGAAACAGATGCAATTTGATCTGACTATAATTTTATGAAAGTGCATTAGCAACATCTCACATTAGATGAATGTTTTATTCGAAATAAACCTGACACAAATGTTTGAAAATCTAAGCATTATGAGAAAGGACGACTGATCGGTTTATATCTAACGAGCTCTTAATTTTAACGAGATTTCCCGTCATAACTTACTACCTACTATATATTGTATTCATCTAGTAACCGCAACATGTTTGTGATACTTACCTTGATCTAGAAGCATTATTATGCGGGTTTCTGTCTGTTCTTTCTTTCAGGTTCAAATTGCCCTGAAAAAGTGCAACAGACCAAACATAAAATGTATTTGTGGAGTAGCAGTGCGTGCAGGCTATGACGTGTATGTGAAATCTGTATGTGACAAAATCGTATTTGGATACAAATACTGCGGCGAGGAGAAAAAAAGCTCTCTTGTTGTAAAGGCAATCAATGACCGCGAAATAAAGGCTGGTATAACTTGTCATTTCATGATTGATTCAACCATTAACTGTTTGACTCAGTTTCAAGGATCATTACCATATAGTAGAAGTATTAACTTCGAGGCATCCTATATAAGATGTCCAGATCAGATGTGTTAATTAAATGTTAAGGAGTAACTCCTTTAGTTCTCTAAATAAACCGTATGTTTTGACCTTTTTTTAAATCGTCTCGAAGAGTGGTCAAAATAATTGGTGGAGATAAGTCGATGTTAGTATTTGAGGTTAAAATGTATTATGCGCATTTTAATGTTAATCAGTTAACACTAGAAGCTGTACACGTAATGCTTACAACCCATTTTTCGACAGGATATATTTGTACAGCTAAATATTATCGCTATCCGAATACTGCTAAATTGTTAAAATTAGCCTCCTTTTCAGAAATGGGGATTTTGTATGAAAATCAGCGGCCAAGTTCTGAATGACTTCGATGATATTTTGGAACAACGCTTTGAATATTAATTAGGTTGATATCACATGTACATTGGCTAACACGGGTTATTTACCTATGTATACACCGGCATGTAAATTTGAATCTTACGACAGATTCAAGCCGTTGGTTTCCGTAGAAATCATTTGTTTTTTTATTTTTTCGACACAAACAACCATTTACTGTTTGGTGTTAAGTAAGTGTAAAGGTAGATATATTCCGATTCTGAAGTCAACTTGAAACGCAAATTTGGCGAAAGTTTGCGCAGCGTGCATTTTTAAAGGTTCCAACCACTGCTAAACCGATTAAATGCTTAATATTTACCATTGTTTGTAATGGCCTCGAAGAGTGGTCAAAATAAAGGGTTTGGTAGAGATATGTTGATGTTAGTATTTGAAGTAAAGGTTCCAACCACTATTAAACAGATTAAATGCTTAATATTCAATGTGCACTGATCCATCTTTTTAACGATAGCGTTTAATCAATATGAAAAGGTGTATACTTTGAGATATGATTTTGAATAACAAACAGTGCAGATCCCGATCAAAAGTTTCTTCTGGGAGCAATGATTTACGGTGCTCCCTCTCTACAACGACACCCTTTGGTATACGAATATTGTATGTATTGTTCGGAGGGAGTTGTTATAGGGAGGGAAAATCAAACATAATTAGTTTGTTTGCAGATCCCCGATAAGGTGTATTTCGAGAACTAAAACCGTTATGCCTCCATCAAACCCTGTGTTGTGACCACTCTTAAGAATAGTCACATAGGGTTTGATGGAGGCATAAAGAAAATACGATGGAAAAATGTTTCTGGAGCCTTGTTGTTTCGGAAACAGTGACATGTATTGTTGTAAGGAGGGAATCGTTATTGAGAGGGCCGTTGTAGGGAGGGAGCACTGTATGTCCATATTGCTTACAAACATTATGTTGATATTTAACACATCAATAAATCTGAGTTATATATCTGAAATCACTTTTCCCATTTCATACATGTATTGGCGAAATGCATTTTATCAATTGTGGTTTCATAGTCTGAATGGTATCTCAACTATGGTTTTAAAAAAGCAGTTTGAATTTATTTGTGCATTATATTGTCTAAACTATCAGTGATTCTTCAAAAAGTTTGAGAAATACTAAAGAAACTATTTGCAATAATTCCGTATTTTGATTTTCTAGATTTACTTTACACACGGCACATACGTTCACGTTTTTCAAGATTACTATTTCGAAGATTTCTTCCTGCGAGCATATATTTATGCCTCACCTATAGACAGATACAACACTCGTGGTTTATGTGGAACGTTTGACGAGAACATTGATAATGATTTCCATTATCGGGATGGTACTAAAATGAGTACAGCCATCCATGGAAAGTACTCCAGCGGTTTTCGGCCGGATTTACAACCAGTGGAGTTTTTGAGCGAATGGAGGTAAGTTTATCTTCACCTATAGCTACTCATGCACGACTGTATTCATAATGAATGTTAACACATTTGCGTCTAGTGGATTCTTTCATCCTTATATATTGGATTAGTCAAGTTTTTATCCAAGGGACGCCTTGCCTAAAATTTCAGTTTCGTTTTGTTTTATACCGGAAGTCATATCAGCAAACGGTGTAGACTCTGATCAGACGTCACATTATGTAGCCTCTGATTAGAGTATACACTGTTTGCCTTTGTCCTACATAAGGGACGGTGGGCAAAATTTGGTAAATTGTTCATAATAGTTATTTAGAAATAACATGATGATTTGGCAGTGGTAGAGGAGCAGATCTATAACACTTTAGCAAATCGACTAGACACTGATCACTCAGTTCCTGTAACAGATGTTTATCCCATCTCTATTTTGTCCTTCACATCACCAATTAAATTACTAGAATTCAGAGTTGTGTATTCAAAACTGAACAAAAAAATCAGTTTGAAACCTGATGGGACTGTGAGCTACAACGCATTGCATCTAAATGTTATCTCGTTATCTGCCCTCGATAGGGTGAACTTACTATTATGCAACATCCTTTCCAAATTCATGAATCAATTACTTTCTATCAACCTATAAACTATATAACATGCACGAGTGCTACAGTTTTACTACCTCCCTGCTAAAGCATTATCTCCATAAATTTTATGTAAGATATAATACCATTATGACTATTGAAAGCTAAATCAGTATGATTTAAACTTTTCAAGTCAATTATTTGCTTTGACAAAACCTTTAGGATCAGATCTGTATCATGTGAATAGATAACCAAACAAACCCCGATCAGACGGCTCTTATAGGAGCCCTATGATATGGGTCCATTCTGTTTGTAAATACGGAAAATGGTATAACGTATATGAGGGAAAGGATTAAGCTATGTTTGTAGTAATGTGAAAGACCGATTGTCTCGTGAACTAGAGGTCTTGATTTCTCAAACCCGGTACGGCCTTGAAATTTTCCTAGGATACTTATTATACTATCTAACTTGAAATTACTTCTGCTACATCTACATCTTGGTAACACTACCGACTACCGAGGTCAAAATGCATTGGTCAAAATTGGACATAAATATTTGCAAATGCTAATTAGGTCGTGATTATCATTTGAAAGATGAAAACTATGATTATCCGTTATTAACAAGCACTTTTGAAGGTGTGATACATTCGATCTCGCCAAAGGAGGTTGTTGATATAGCAACAGGGACGGATAAACGTTCATACTGTTTGACTGTGCATTGTTTTTGTGGCAACGTGAATTCCAGGTTGTGATGTTGACAGATGGTAGAACTGATACTGCTATTAGCGACGCTCTTCCCTTTGAAACCTGTGCTTAATGTGTCCACCTTATGTTTAGGGTTTCAGATGACAGCAAAAACTTATTCAGCCCTAACTTTGACGGGAGTGAGCTACAACCGTGTTTAACGCATATTTGTCTATGTACAAGTGACCAGAGGGGACCCACATCTAACCAACCAGCAATCAGATGTGAACAAACTGGGGAAAATGAATGCATCAAGGGTAAAGTCCTTAAAGCTCAGCACTGTGACATTCCAATCAGACGACGAAGGTCTATAACTACTAGTTCAAGTGTACCGCTAGTGCATATACAAAATATACGAAATATACACAGAAAGAAGAACTTAGTAAAGGTACAGATAAGAGGACATTTTCATTCATCGATAATCGGTTGTTTTACGAAACTGACAATTGTAAAATTCGCGTTGGTATTTATTTACACCGGGTTTTAAATGATTGCACAAATCGCATTAATTGATAGATTGCTTAGTCCAGTCATATGTGTATATATTGTCCCTACGGAATAATTGTAAACATGAACACTTTTGACCAACAGCGGCAAACTGATGACACTATTTGGACACCAGAAAGTGCGACAGCGGACTGCCAAAACGCATTTGAGACGAACGAGGTCTATGCTCTCTGTTCAAACGTCCAGTCCGCAGATTCAAATAGTTCAATTGAGATTTGCAAGGCAGATATTCAGGTATATATACGTTTTGATTAGATACAGTTTATGATAAAACTTGTTTCAACTGTGAATATGTTTTCTTAAATTAGTATAAAGTTAACTGCATCCTATTTTATCAATCTTGTAAGAGTGTCAAAAACAATGTATTCTAATGAGACGCTCAGTTAATATGGTTTCAACTGTTTGCAATTGTAAATCAGGTCGGTCTGGATAGCGGGAAAATGGCAAGCTTCAATGATTTGGGCACGTTATATACAAAGAATATTTCAACGTCGCTACGATATTTATAAGGACTACAGCAAGTCGTTTTTACAATACTGTTTCACTTATTCAAATTGTTATTCTAAATATGCTCCACCTGCCAACACTCACAAATATATAAACCAAAATCAAGTCCAGATCTCTTCAAATCATTGCTCAATCAACTTGCAAATCGTGCAGATCCTGATGAGACAGCTCCTGCAGGAGCTGTCCCATCTGGGTCTTCACTTTGTACAGGTAGGTATATTGACGCGAATAGCAAGCGAAGGGTTAAGTGCATGGCATGCACTACAGATGCAATAAATTGGTGCGGAAGACACGGGTGCATTATCTTCGATAGAAATCAACGACTAAAGTGAGAAGATTTCTGTATTACTCAGCCACTTAACATTTGGAACCTGTACTTGAAGAACAGGGCCAATCGAATATAAAATCCGATTAGTGGTTTTACTTAAGTAGACAAAGAAAGATATTTCAAACTCATAAGTGTATAAACTTCTCTTTTAGCATTTCTACTTTTGCTTTCGAATGATCACCCCTTTTTCAGAATATATGTACTTCACAACAGCAGGTGTTAAGTGCTTGTGTGGCGGCCGTAAAAGTCGCCCCGTACTTCATTCTCAGTGTTGTTATATTTTCTGGTCCTTCAGTATCATTAGTTTTGATGGTATTAGTTTAGGAAATTGAATACTGCTTAAGCCAGTGCTAGGGGGTGTGGGTAGGGTTGCACTTTTAATTACTACTCATGAACAGACTCAATAAAACGAGTCTGCAAGTTTCTCTTTTCGCATTTCTACCTTTGATTTCGAAGGATAACCCCTTTTAAGAATATATTAGACGCTGGTTAAAAATGTACATCCAGATTTAATAACCTGGAGCTATTCCGTCTAAACGACGTGGATTACATTTATCACAATTTTCGATTTCTGTAATTCCAGTGCGACCATTCTGTTCATCAATAAGTAAATGGCAGACCGTGCGGGCACATATCTTTCGCCTTATATCTTATAGTTCTTCGCAATGAATGTCAGTTGTTTTTGCAATCTCTTACACTGTATATCGTGTAGTTTTATTAATGAACACTTGAGTACTGAAACGTTCCTTTTCGTCCCAAGAAAAACAGGCCCTTTAGCTCAGTATATGATACCATGCGATGAAAACTCTTCGAGCGACTTGCACGGATATCAAGTGAAACGCTTTATTTCCCACCATTCAAACGGAGACAACGTATATTTACATTTAACCACTAGTTCTGTGGAATTAAGATGACCCTCGTATAACATGTAACATCGATCTGTGTGCTTATAGCTTTATAAATATGCATCGTTTGCCGACTATTTATTATTAATGCAACCAGGGACACGTCGTGAACTACGATTATCAAATACTACAAATAACAATGAATCCCATATACTGGTAGGCACGGATAATAATACCAACACATAATACAGTGTTGCGTCGTACACTGTCAAATCAAATCTGCTTAAAACAATGTTTTACAACATCCATGATCTACCATCAATACTTAAAAGATATCAACCATGGCAACATTACCAATAATTGAATATGTCACTGAATTTAGTAACGAGGGTATTTTTCTAACCACGCACGCACAACATATACACAGATGCACATACGCAGGATTAATTTAAAAACGGACACACCCACTCTACTGTAAATATCTTTAAACTGAATAATGGATATAAATTATTTCCCTAAGCTTTCTATATTACAGCATACATAATCAATCGTCTGGAATCTGTGCAATTTATTTCTGCAACAGTTTTGTCAACTACAGCCATGCACGTGGTGCGGGCATTACCAAAACGCAACTACTACAATGTTATCAGAATCCAACTTCTGAATCTCTTTAATAAGTATTGAGATTCTGTGCTAATACAAGATGCGTTCAATGTGTCGTACAACCCTATGCTTTAGTCGGTGATTTATATTGAAAAACAAATACACAATTATATATTTCCAAACAGCATTTTGATTGATTAATTTCGATATTGTCTGGCTACTAGCTTTTACCCGTGATGGCAAACGATCGCTTAAGAGATAAGCTGCATGTTTACTAGAGTATTGCTATACGAAAACCTATGTTATAGGCATCCGTATGCATCGTGTATTTGAGGTTTAGTGAGGAAATTATCATATTGATGTTTGGAATGCACATTTTCCATGGATATGTGTTACGTGTAGGGGAACAGATAAAGGTGAATACTAAATTTGTCATTTCTCCAGCAAACCCTATTCTGTGACCAATGTTTGAAGAGACGATTTCTAGCAGTTGTTAACAGTATAGAGTTTGGTGGAGAAATAAAGGAGCTATTCTTGAAAATGTTAAATTTACGCATCCTATCTGGAAATCTGTACGTTGACTAATTCCAATGAGTAAGAACAACGTCTGCACACTTATATACGAACTTTGTTTGATAATAGCTTACAAACGACACTGGCTGGACACAGTCCAGTCTTAATGGCATGGCATCAGGATGCAAAGAACAACTCAAAAGAAATGTATCCATGTTAGCCACGGAGGGAAATGGAACAGCATTGTCGGAACAGGTGGAAGTACTGACATGTGCCAACAACTGCTCTGAGAATGGAGTATGTCTTCAAGGTTAGTAATTGCTTGGACTTTTGAAGTGATAGTTCAGTGTATAAATATTTTTTCTGTTGATCAAGCTAATGTTATAGTTTGTTTTCTAGCCATATTGGTATTCTAATATTATTGTTGGCAATTTGACAGAAAATACGTCTTTAAAATTGATGATTACCACAGTCAGTCCGATTTTTAACAAGAACGTGTATATATTTCCTTGAAAGGAATATGAGAAATTATGTAATACACTTTAACCCATTTGCACCCAGTGGATTCGTCCATGATTATATATTGCGTTAGTCCATATTTTATCTAAGGGATGCCTGGCCTAAATTTTAAATTTCATTTTATCTTATGTTGAAATTCCTGTCGGCAAACAGTGTAGACTCTGATCAGACGCCGCAGAGTCTACCCTGTTTGACTATGTCCCATATATGAGATCGTGGGAACAAATGGGTTAATGATATATAAAATAATATGTGTTCTAACAGATTGTAGCCGGTTCTTCAAGTAGAAAATATTCTTACCAGGAATGACATTGGTATGGTGTTTCAAATTATTACACATCGATAGAAAATAAGTTACACACATCCGTAACCGCGTGTACACACATATATACAAACACGATGTGACCTATTCTTAAACCAACAAACGGTACAACTACAAATATGCAAATGCATCAGACTAACATGTAAGTAATTGTGGCAAAGAGAGTACCACCATAGAACGATCAGCGGGGTTTAAACCTGTCTACTGGACGTCCTAACCTCACCCTAGTTTAACAAACAGCTTTAATAAATATATTCCCGCCAGACTTCCCCACAAATATTGAAGACGGTCAACACAGGACAATATATAAAACATACCATGAATAACAAACGTGAAAGTCCGTCAAATATGTAATTAACGACTTTGCTTAAGTCAACGCAAATGTAGGGAATCAATTAAGAAAAAGGACAATGCCTGTGTCTGGGAAACTCATCCCGTTTCCGGGTTTAACAATGTATCATCATATAGCACTACCCTCGGCCTGTCATCGCAAAAGCCAATGTCGAAGTGTGACTACCGAATGTAAAAGTGTCAATAACCAAACATTCAGTGCGTTGCGATATAATTGGGTTACACCATTTATTCCTAGAAGTTTTAATGTGTTTTATAAACAAATCATGAAAATGGATATGACCCGAACTATAATTTGAGTCTGGCGATTCTACTGAAATAGCTATCGCAAAGTCCGACATTAAAACTCAGAGTCCAATTATTTCACATGTGCATCTAGATCACTGTCCTTGCACTAACGTTTTTGTTCCTCTATCATGTTTTGGGTACTGTATGTGGCACCTGCACCCTGTAAATATAGGCTGTATAAGCATGTAGCTGTGAGATTTATATCCATGCTGAAACTATTTAAGAAGGATTTGACAACACTTTAAACCACCAACCAATCACAGAAAATGATCGAAAAACACTAAACACTCAAGTTTCCTTTCTGTCATAAATCCCAAATCTTTTCAAAGAAAGGTCTGGTTTGACATAACCTTGAATTTTGCTCTTCGTTGTAGGAAAACCTAAGATTTTTGACAAAGGCATATTTTGTTTTTCACCATGACGAGGCTGGCGTTTAATTTTGTCAGATAGCGTATGGCGAACTCACCAAATCAGAAAGGTGATATATCAAGGACAACGATTCATACATTAAGAATATATAATAATCGGGAGGAAAAATGTCCTGTAAATATCTGAAAATATACCTGGCAAAACTGCACCCGGGATCGAAACACTTAAAAAAATCAAAATGTCCGGTTATCAGAATGAAGCCAGCGTCGGAAGCTATAATGCCGACTCGTCCGACACTCAGAAGCAGCAGTAATCTTCAAATATGCAAAGGCAGTCATTTACTAAAAAATCGCCCCAACCACTAGATCACTCGAGGGCTCTTTGCAAATTCCAAACACGCTAGTAAATTGTCGCTCCAGACAATTTCCATTTGCACGTCCACTTGGCCTATCATCATATTTATCAAAAACATCAATCAAAGAAGTATCTTAAATATGCCGCCAGTTCCACATTGCAAACAATTTAAAATAAATAATTCCATTGTCCATGTGCACAATTATTATGAAAATTTATTTACACCGCAGCAATGTTGATGCCTCGCTTTGATTCATCTTTGGTTGTTTTGAAAAGGACCTACTATTAGAAATTCAAAAGGACGATGACATAACGATGTTCAATTGTTAAATTGAAAGTGTCAAGTGAAGACAACAGTTCCTGGTATGTTGAATTGAAGCACAATTGCTAGGTTCCGAGATAACTCTTTTCTGTATGCGTATTGTGGAGATAAGCGGTGTTTCATGACGTCATATTATGACGACATACAGACAATATCAAATGACTTAAAGTGTTGTTTGTTTTTGGTCATCTAGATCTATTGTAATTAGAATAGAGGTAACTAAAACTAAGTCTGCGACATATAAACCACTGATATACTGTTGCAAATCTTAACATACGCAACCGTTATCGCTTAAATGTTGTGTGCGCATTTATATGTGCACGTTCACTTCACCTGTGCTTCTGTGGGTTGTTGTGCACTTCCAGGTTTCATCTCTGATCCACATTCTTTTCTGTTTGGAGATGCCACGATGATGTATAAATCTTAATTTGCTCTTTAAGTTAAAGACCTATAAGTGGTTTGCAAATGCATTCCTTATAACATTATTCAATTGCATTGAGATGAAACGCAATGAAATACGTTCATCCAATATCACCATTGCCTTGAACGTTGATTACACAGGGGTTTGTTACAAACTACATTGATCCTGCTCATAATTATTCTGTATAATCAATTTTGTATATATATGTAAGCGAACAGCATAGACCTGAAGACTCCACTCTTAGCGGCATAATATTTAGTTCGATATACACCAATTTGAGTGTTTAGTACTCGACAAGAACAATACTTCTGTTTTGTTTTATACATTTGTGTTTAAACCTGACACAGGCTCCTAGTAGCCTTTATGGACTACTGACCTTTCCAAGGCGGTACACCTACTATCATTCCATAATCCACTTTGTTATCTTATATGGTTAATGCTTAATAATTTATGTATTGATATGCGTTACGTCATGTTTTGTCTTGTCATTGTGTTGTTCTTGTTTGATGATGCTTATTGCCGTGCTCTTTTGTGTGGCTCTCTAGGTTTAGCTTTTGTTTCCAATTCCTTTGAAACACTCGTTGTGCTTGGTTATTTATTTGCTTAACATGGAGACATACAATGTACATTATCGATTTTATTTGTATTAATTAACGCCCATTTCTGCTCACCATGTGTTATTTGAACGCCCCAGAGAGAGGGAGAGGATAAGGGAAAAACGCGGGCACAATGCACTACTCGTATCATTGATATAGTTTCTCTGGATCTTTAAGATGTACAGTGTAAAGCACTGATACATCGGACATTGGGTTGTTTATAATCGCGTCCGAATGAATTGGTCATGCGGGGTATTTAAAACGGGCTCTCTAATATTCTACAATTTTAAACGTGAAAAGGTATGATTTATCAGGATATAGTTGCTGTAATTTGGTACCCCTTGTACTTACATCCTGTCGCTGAAATAAAAACGCAAATTACCTACTTATAGTCTACTTGCAGTCCAAATGACCGCTCAGCCGACTGTACATTTACTCCCCTGGTCATTGAGCCATTGACCTACAATACTGAGCACTGCTAACATATGGCGCAATCATGCAGCCGCAGTACCGGCGAGTGACCCTCACAGATACCCATTTTAATCCCTGGGTGGAAAGGATGTGTGGGTGGGAGACACCGAAAAGCGTCTCTGAAATTTCCGGGAGGGACCGGGATTTGAACCACCGCCACGTTCTGATGGAGAAGTATTTGTTATTCCCGCTAGATTTGTAACATTTATAGAGATAGAATGTTCATGGGCATCTTTGAATGAATCTGGAGGGTTTGACACTGGCTACAGCGTATCCATAACGAACAATGGACAACATTACAGCGAGACTAAAGTGTCAACAATTAATTTAACATAAAATTACTCTCACAAACAGAAACAGTTACGTAAGAAATCATCATATTCTTCCATTCGTCTACCACCTTTAGAATTATTTTATGCGTGGATTTGTCTTACAAACATATTACAATTTTAAAAAAAGGTATCGTAAACTTCGTCTTGGCCGACCTAAATTGTAGGCGTTTGCAAATGTGACGATGGCACTGGTGGTGATGATTGCTCCATTGACATGAACGCCTTGCCGGATTTTAGTGGTCTACTTGGCGATGGACTCTGTGACAAGACTGAGAGTGAATGCACCAATACGTTCGTGTTTGGAGGTTTTTTCGTAGAGAGTGACAATTTACTCTGTAAACTACAGAGTTTTCAGGTGAAATATAACAACAATAATATTCCTTTTGTCAGCATGAATATTACACAATTTCGTTTACTAAGAAAATATGGATGATTTACTACTTTTATCAGTTTGAAGATATCGTTTTTATTTAAGACTTATATCTCCAAAAACCATAGTCAAAATCTATAAAACTTTGTTCCAAATGCAAATGCAATGAACAAGGAAAACACGAAAGCAGCATAGAAGACGAACCGCTTCAATTTTTCCATTCATAACTTGTATTTGTAATTACATGCCCTTTAATATTATAGGTGGACGAATTCGGTACACGTTCTGATGGAGAAGTATTTGTTATTCCCGCTGGATTTATAACATTTATAGAGATAGAATGTTCATGGGCATCTTTGAATGAATCTGGAGGGTTTGGCACTGGCTACAGCGTATCCATAACGAACAATGGACAAAATTACAGCGAGACTAAAGATGTCTTCATTTTCAATTCTGAATGTCAAGTAGTGACAAATGCCAACCAGACCTTAAATGTCAATCTTATGGTACGGATTTATATTGACAGTTGGTTGAAGTAAAAACCTTTCCCGACTATACAGGTCCCCAAAGACAGCCATTTCTATGACTTCATATCATAAATAACATACTTCTTATTGGAGTGGTAGACTTTAATAGTGTTGCTAACTACCAGTGTACATGGACCAAAATGGTTGATTATTGACTTGCTCAATATGTAATACCAAATTTAAACTTTAATCCAGTGTGGACTCAAACCAGAGGGCTCCTAGAAAATACATCTTACAAGGATGGTCTGCTTTGTCTGTCACTCAAACTAATCTAACAATTTAAAGCCTTTCTACTGAGTAGAATTAAACCTCCATTAAACATTTTATACTGTGATCACTGTCTTCTATGTTGTTGGGAAGTCTGCCGGGGATACCTTTATTAGAACTGTTTGTTTAGCTAGATGGCTTTGAGATAAGTGTGAGGTTAGGACGTCTGTAAACCGGTTTAAACCCCAAGTGGTGGCTTTGTCACTGACCTTTCCAAGGCGGCACTCTCCTTGTCGCTCTTGCTCTTGATGTATTAGTACTTATCTGTTTGTTCGGGTTTGTGGTTTCCTCTCGTGTGTGTGCGTGTTTGTGTGTGTCCGCCCTTGCGTTTGAGTTGGTCTGATGACTTTGTACTTGTGCGTTTTTTTAAATATTTCTATCTCATATGTGTGTGTGCGTACATGCGTATGTGTGTGTGCGTGTATGCATATGTGTGTGCCTGCGTGTGCATATATTGCTTTCTATCGATGTTTTGGTTATGGTGGCGTTTTGTGTGTGGCTATTCCTGCTTGACGTTACTATTTGTTTCATAAATGGACTACTGGACTTTCCTAATTCATGAAACACATCAAATTATGTATGATAAATTTCCCACTGAAGCTTGTAACTGTCCAAGTTATATTGGACATCCCGATGATAAATACAAGGTGCCAGAACAGAGTGTCCAGTATGCTACGAGGGAGTTAATATAAAACCAACAGCTATCAAGAATGCATCCATTATTCCTCTACCAAACCGTATGTGGTAAACTATATTTAGAACTATTTCTATATAGTTTAGTGAAAACATGATGAGTTTAGTATTGTGATACACCCATTTATCTCTAAACAAACCGGCTGTCTCTAACTGCCTGTCAGTGTTTAACTACACATTCCATTTCGTATGTTAGGCTTAATTCCAAATGAAAATATTGCATATATTCTATCAGTAATTATATATTCTCTACAATTATCAAGTGCCAGTACATTCGTTTCCTGCATCCAAAGGGTTTATTGCAATATCCCGAACTTTTGTAATTTTGTGATTTTAAACAAGTAACATTCGTTTATGTATGGTTTTGCGATTAAATTCAAATTAATTAGTGCCATACAAAACAGCTATTTGATGTACTGAAATACTACTGTATGTATCGGCTTTTTATTGAATATATTTATCTCTTATACTAAGCAGATATTATGTATGAAATTATTTGTAATTTATCCTATTTAATATCAATTTCAGGAAGGGTTTTGCTACATTGGAAATCAGTGTGTCAGAGATGGAAAAGTGAATCCATTGAAACCTTATCTCTACTGTAATACAAACAACTGTTCATATGATTGGTCCATAAATGCTACAGCTGTTGGTATGCCATTAAATTTTACCCTCTCCAATTTTTAAGTCCACATGTTTTCAAGTTATGTCCTAATATACTCTGCTTAGCGCGAAATGCAAACAGCTTGGATCCCGATGAGACTCCCGGTATATTGGATCATAGCGGAATACAATATGTTTTACACTCGGTCAATATTTTTTCCCCAAAAGTTTAAACGAATAGCAACCCAGAGTATCAAATTTGAAAAATACATATTTTGACTGGTCAGGAGTTAAATGTCAATACCCTGAAATATCTTTAGAATTAGACTTTAGGTTTCCGCAATATATGATGGCTGCTCAAATGTCAATTTTTTATAGAGGTTTACTTAATGTCAATTAAATTAAAAAATACATTGACCGTGTGTCAAGCAATTTTGATCACGATGAGACGTCTACATAGATAGCGCTAAGAATGCAAAGGATTAAACGCGCACAATTGTCATAGTTCATAATTATAATTTGAATTATACTTTATGTCAAACTAATATCTATTCTATGTTTCCGTATATACATTATATCGAGCTGGCTTAATTTAGGTATTTGATTCTACCGGAATGTTCTACTATGCACTAAACAATGCAATTTGTTCCGTGAAAAAAAGCTTAGGTTTTCCGAACCCTGCACTTAGCTAGACGTTTTGATATTACTGAATTACTGTTAAAGCGACGCAAAGCTCCGATCTAAATCAAAGAACAAACGTAACCACTCATAAATGCGTTCACGGTAGTAGGAGAAGTCGCATGGGTTGTAATTGTCTAATTAAAACATGTTCTTGTGTTTCCGAATATATAAGTAGTCATTGGTGCAATATGGAATGAACTATCCAAACATTACTTTTTCGGGATAAAAATAGGACAGTGCAATAACATATACGGTGCCACGTGCAATTCATATAGAATTGCTCGTCCCACAGTACGAAAGTGGTGTCAATGTATGATATGTTTGATAGGTACGGATGTGTGAATGTTCATATATAATGTCGATGTCAACTGTCGGATAATGCTGTGTTTAGACACTATTATTTCCCTGTTACCTTCAGCTACAAATTTTACACTGTTTAACAAACAATGATTACAGTTAAGTCATTATCCTCGTTATTATAGTGATGTCGATTTATACCTGAGGATGTTTATGTTTATACATGTATACATATAACAGTCACACACACACATACAAGTACACACATACACAAACATACATACACATACACGCGCGCACACACATACATACATACGCCATACACATACACACATACAAAATACATCTAAGAACAACCTCCTTCAAAGATGTGGGTCTACTTAAAATATTTTCTCTAAAGTGTTTCCCCCTTTAAGACGCTCACAGAATAAGAAAACAGGATTAGTACAAACATTACAACAGATGAAATTACTATAACATTTCAGTTTGTCCACAAGGAGTGTTTGGATTGGAATGTGATACAAACTGCACATGCACTATGGAAAACACAGCACGTTGTGATCCATTTTATGGTAGCTGTTTTTGCAAAAATGGCTGGCAGGGAGACACCTGTAATGAAGACGTTAATGAATGTGTTACCAAAAACGTAATTTGTCAAGCGAATGCAGAATGTGTCAATACAGTCGGATACGATTTTTGCCGATGCAAAGTTGGTTATTACTTGACAGACGGCAATATTTGTGAAGGTAAGTAATTCCTGTACATAATGATGTGTGAGTCAGAATAAATTGTCAATACTAACACTTTCGCGAGCTAAATGTTTGCCTGTCATCTGTGAGAGTATCGCTTACTTGATATATTAAGCCAAACATTTTTAAACTAAAGGTCATACTACTCTCAGGAACTTGCATTGATAAATTTACATGTATTATTCATGCAGGAAACATCACATACAAAACACACAGCCACTCGACCAAAACCATGACAAGATAGTACTGCAAATGGACATGTCTATCAAGTACGAATATGTGTCATGAAAGAAACACCACATACAGAACAAACAGCCGGCCGAACAGCAACACACGAAAACACAGCAAATGTACATATATAGAGAGACAAACAAAGAAAAAAACCAATAGGGGGTGGGAAAATGGAAGTAAAACACAAAACAAAAACACACGAAAACGTATTCCATCCCAATTCTTAAAACCGTGTAAATAAACTTATGTTATATCCTACTAAATTCTAGTCATTCCATTGGTCACTTGAGGTCACGAGAAAACCCCCTAGATTCCTTATGTGGTTACTAAAATCTTTAGCATGGCTTTACAAGAGTTACTTCCCTTACTTGACAACCATATGATTTTCTCTTGCTTATAATAATCATTTATGTTTTTATATGTTTCCTTACAGTTTTAAAAAATGCATACATATAATTTATGCTTCAATTGGAGTTGAAATATAAACAGTAATTAGTTTTACAATGATAAAAAAGAGAAAAACAGAATATATAAACAAGATGTGAGGCAAAAAAGAATATTTCCTTGAATTCTATTAAAGGGAGGTAATTTATTCTGCTCTGATTGTAATATCAAGTTTGCAAGAGTTAATTCCCTTGTTTCCCCACTAAAAGCCATACATAATAGGCATATGATGCAAACATGCGTATAAATACTTGAAATTAAAGGTAGTCAGTAAGATAAATTGGTTATGATTCGCCTCGTCGCATATTAATATTTGTTGGCAGTGTATAGTCCATATTAGGGACACTAAGCACTGCAACACTACTACTGCAGCGTCTTCATAGAGTAATGCGCATTTCCTGCCGGTGTTACATTAAATTTTGACCCTGTTGAAAAAGGTTGTTATTCAACGACAGACGCGTCAAGTTTTAACTTTGAGAAATCATCCGGGTCATTAAATAACGGCCCTACCCACACGTGAAAAAGTGACCTTACGTTAAAAAGGACAGGCAGGCTATTATTCCACGACAGACGCGTCAAGATTCAACGTTAAGAAATCACCCGGGTCGTTAAATAATGGCCCTACCCACACATGAAAAGGTGACCTTACGTAAAAAGGGAACCCCGCTGAAAAATGACCCAGATGCTGATAAACAAGCAGGATAGTTGAGCGTATGATACTGATCAACTTATGCCATCAACTATATGGTTTAGAAGTTTGCATTATTATGAAGACGTTTCGATTGAATTGTAGGTGTATGTTTGGTGGGGGTGAAAATAGCAGTCGAACGGCTCCTATCATTGAAAAGTCGGGTGCCACGAAATGTTTAAACGGCTATATTATAAAACGCCCAGGCAATCGGTAACCTAATATACGTAGTATCGACACCAAACCCGCTTGAAAGAACACGCAAAGAAATGGGGAAATTCCAAGAAAATAAGGAATGAAAGGATATTAACCGAAATATGGGATTTTGCTGTACTGCATAGTGAGCGGATATTAACATATCGTGACCTAAAGTCATTTTCAAACAGCTTGAATCCGCATGAGACACCAAGTAACTCGGCGTACATCCACCTCATCGCAGTCTAACAGTCAGTCTATCTTTCGTAATTCTACAAACAAACAGATAATTTTAGTGATTTTTATATTAGTTCGTTTATTACAAACACTAACGATGTGCTTAACTAAACATTTTATACAGATTTAGCTCAAGCTGTACATGGTTGCTGTGTTATTAACCATTAGCACATGCTCTATATAAACCATTAGGACATGCTCTACACGTAAGACCCCCCTTTCCCGGAAAAAGTAAAATGGACTTACAAAATATCTGGATCAAATCAGTTACTACTGACGGAACGACCATCGTTTCAGACAATGTCAAAACGTGTGAACAACTTGGAACGGATATCAAAATTACACATTAACTTCCTACAATGCATTGGTTACCACAACTACACAAAAACCATATAAAGCGCGTTTCATTGCAGATTCTAGCTTATGTCCAACTACAAAATTGTTTATACGTTTTACGTCTAAATTCTATTGTGATAAGACTTATGAAAATGCTGGAATAAATCTCTTCTGGTCTATAAAGAGCTCTTCAGAAGTATTAAACAAACTTAAGAACAAAAGATATCTTGCATCCACTGTAAACACGTACGATTTGTCTACTTTGCACACAACTCTGCCTCATATTTTATTATTTAAGAAATTATTTGCCCGGGAAAAACACCATTTCTGACAGATAATGCTGAAAAAGCTTTCTTTACTGACGGGCAAATGAAATATTACACTAATTGGACTTGCTCAGAAGTTTGTGAATCACTAACCTTTCTTTCGGATAATATAATTGTACGTTATGGGAATGCTATATACCGTCAGGTAATTGGTTATCATATGGGTACGAATTGTACACCATTTGTCGCAGATTTGTTTTTGTACTGCTATGATTTCATGTTACGTTTGAATCCACAACCACAAGACGATGTTATAAAAGCATTCAATGAAACGTCTCGATATTTGGATAATATGTTTAACTTCGATAATCCTTTCTTTGATGCTCTGATTGCTACAATGTACCCTGAAGAACTCAAATTGAATAAAGCTAACCCGTCCGACAATTATGCAGCTTTTCCTGATCTTGACCTTAAAATGGATAATGGAATGATGTCTTCTAAAACATATGACAAATTCTTGAGATGATTTTGATTTTAATATTCTTAATTTCTCTCGTCTTGGTGGAAATGTTCCCAGTGCACCATATTACGGGGTTTATATATCTCAACTTACTCGTTTTGCTAGGGCTTATTCATCTATTGGAGATTTTAACAGTCGAAATATCATTTTAAATGAAAAGCTGCTTAAGGAAGGATATAGATACCATAAACTAAGAAAAACTGCCTTTAAATTTTACTATCGAAATCTCTCACTTATTGACAAGTACCAATATAATCTCAAAGCGCATCTGCGACACGGTGTTTCACATCCTGAATTTTATGTTTATGCGATTTACAAACTTCGTAAAATTATTGGACATACTGCATGTTTGGTTGTCAACCCTTTTACAGTTGGCAATCACTCTGACCTCTTTGCATGTACGCCGACAAGAAAGGTTTAGTACTCTATGAAGGCGACCTCTTCAATCCAGAAACGGAAGGAGAACGTCGGATATCTGTACTATTTCATTTTTGTCGCACCCTTTATTACTTTTCTACAGTTACTCGGTTTGCAGCTCAATCATTGAATACACTAGCGAGAGGTGGATACAGTTTGTTCACTTAAATGTTTTCGTTATACATGCACATTACCACTGTTTTTGCCATCGCGGTTGTTGTAGATTAGTCGGAGAGGGGATACGTTTATTTACACTGTTTGTCTTTTAGAGTTGGGATGGAATAAGTATGACGTTGAGCACCCAGTTTAACCCCCAGTGACTTTGTCACTGACCGTTCCAAGGCGGTACTTCCATCTTTAACCGATTGTATGTTTGCATTGTCTTTGTGCGTCTCTTGGTGTTTTTTTTATAGTTTTATATAGTGCATTTGCATTTACTGTTTTCTTGTGATGCTGTTCGGGTGGCTGTGTCCTGTGTTTGGTGATTCCTGCATGAATCATTTGTGTACTTTTAGAAATGTATTCAGGTTTTGCTATTTATGATATATAAAATCAGTTATCGCGAAGTGTCCTTTTGACAATGAATGTGTATACCTGCGTGCGTGCGGATGTGTGGGGGTAGGTTTGTTTCGGGGCTTTGTTAGTGATGGTGGTGGTGGTGGTGGTGTGTGTGTCTGGGGGCGTGGATATGCACATTTATTTCAAAATCTTTCAAAGGGTTGGGACATAATTATGGGAAGGGCACGAACGTATTACGGACGAACAGACAAAAGGAATGACGAAAAGACTAAGAGCATTCCCATAACCCTCTCCCCGTTTTGCGGCGGGTGATTTAGAATTTGTAAATGTAATCCGAATTCGAAATTGTTCTAAGATGTTAACAATGGTTTGAGCTAAATCTCAATTGTACTAATTAGGCTTACTGGAGAATGACTGTATAACGTCAAGCAGATTCAATCCATATAAGATGGAGAGTTAACCAAAGCTGTTTCCGTAAATATTATCATTGTCATGATAAGCAGGCAATGGGAACAACTGAACTATTGTTTGGGTCAATATTTAATGTTGAAAATTGACCTGGTGTTGAGAGGGGTGTGTATTGATAAGGAGGGGATTAAAGAGGATCTAGACATTTCACTGAATCGACCCCCCCCCCTTGCTGTGATGTTCAACAAGGTTTCAACTAACAGTGAAAAAAAGACACGGGAACTGATCAAAAATTAACGGTTGGCACATTTTCAACGGCTGTTTTTATCAACATTTGGTGTTGATATTGTGTCCGGGTCGATTCTCCACGTTGAAAATTAACCCGCCGGGTCCTTTATCAACAGGGTCAATATTTAATGTGACAGCGGCTTACATAAAAAGAAGGGAACGTGATTACCAACTGAAAAAGGGTTGACAACCAGCCATGCAGTATTTTGTAGTACTATAGGAGCATATCCCTTATTCAAAAAAATGTTTAACATATTTGATGAAGAAAGTGAGAAAATGGTTACATGTATGTCCAACACTCATTACGCTGGTAAACAACATCATCATAAAATTCATGATGTGAAATACCGTGTCGCAGGAGCGCCTTAAGGTTACACTTATTCTTGCAAATGAGTGAGGGATTTCGATCTTAAGATATAAAGGCCGTTTTCCTGAGTTTGTAATCCTTGCCTAAGCAGCTTTTCATCTTAAATGTGATTTTGACTATTAATATCATCAACACAAGTTCTAGCGAAACGAATAAGTTGATATCTCTAAACCCGTACGATGGATTACGGATAATAATTCCGTCAAACTGAGGGAAATTTACAATATTAAATGTACATGAATAAATAATGCAGGATAAAAATACAAATTGTCACTTTGGTCTATATAGTGTACAATGGTATTCGTAATTGTGATTGGTGTGTAATTGTGATTGTCCCATCTGTTACTTTTCTGTGTGCATATGCATATAAAGGCATTTATATGGGAAACTGTAAAAGAATGGCTATGATTTGTCATCGAAACTGTCCTGTGCAAGGTAATCTTTTCTGTTGTTCTATAGTAGCATGTTAACGAAGTAACAACAACGACACAGTGATATAGTTTATTTTAATAATTTCGTTTTATTAGACTTTTTGAGATGGTTGTGACAACTCTGACCTTTTATGACAAAAATTATATCTGATCGATTAGTTATAAATATTTAATGGAACTCTGGTTATACGAGAAGACTCCATCTTACGACCTTCATCAGCGGAGAGCGAACTTTGGATTAACGATCAAACACCATCATACTGTCCTTCATTAATTGAAGTGTACCTTAGATCTACAACAACAGTCAATATAAAGGGCATATGATCTTATTTCTATTATATTTTGATTAATTCTATCCGCAGTATGAATCAACCAAGGGTTTATTCTTGACGAGTCTTGATATTACAATGCTCCGTCGCAACGATTGAATTTGTATGCTGCATATTTCTATCATATATAGGTGACAGAAACACTTGTATTCGAAAGTACTAGCTGTGTGCTGGTAATACAAATAAGAATAATACAGTAAACTCTTTCTAAATTTGACGTTCTATTTAGTATCAATATTCTGGAGAAATGTGGCAGTTTAATACAGGGTGAAAGTCATGCAGAAAGCTCCTATAGAAAATTTCTGCGAGATTATCAAACTGCATATTTACTGAAATTCCGTGTTAGAGGTGTTTTACTGCACTTACTGTTTCGGTCGTCTGCTAAAACTGATCGCAGTACTGACGAGATTCGGACTATCACTTTAATGCCCTGTTCAGGGTTACATGATGCGTTATTCGTAAACACTGGCTTTATCATAGAATTTTTACTTGTATTAAGAATATCCGCGGCTTTATGCGTCAGATAGGAATTTTCTTCAATTCCATTTGAAAAACATACTGACTAACTCGTCGATATATCTCGATCTAAATATCATAATGGTTTCGTCTGTAGCGACGAACGTGTTAAAACTTGAATATATGTTAATCTAATATTTATGCTTATCTGCAAACGTAAATTAAATTCATATATGCCAGCTATACCTTTTTAGAATAGTGTCGTATGATACACTCTTATCTGTTACGAATCCCAAAAATACATATCTAAACTACGTCATTTAATTATCGAAAAAACATTCAATATATCCTGAAAGTGGGAGATCCTTCAAAAGCAAAAGTAGCAATGCAAAAAAGTAATATACAATATTATTATATTCAGAATGTTCCCAAGAGCGTTATGGAGATGAATGTGGAAACAATTGTAGCTGCATTATGGCATATACTGAAAGATGCGACCATGTAGATGGAACATGTACCTGTATGAGCGGGTGGGAAGGACAAATCTGTGATACAGATATTGATGAATGTGACTTTGGACAAACATGTCAGGAAAATGCGGAATGCATCAACACAGACGGATCATATATTTGCCATTGTGGAATCGGCTATAACGAGACAGCCAGTAAAACTTGTGAAGGTAGGGTTCTGTGGAAAATTTGCATGTACATGTAGTTTATAAATACCGGTTTCATCTTATCAAAGACCTTCCTACCTTGCAGTGGATATGGGGCTTAACTGTCACATGGGTTTATTTTGCTTATTTGACGGAGATTATCCCCTCTGCCAAGAACTTAAAGGAAAGCAGGTCGGAAGTTTTGATCCCATGTCATGCATTGCAGCGAATCAGATTAGCCGAAACCGTCTTCCTAATATCATCCCTTATCTTTATGTCACCTTACCATTCATCGGCGCTGTATGACCTATTCTATGTCGCAGTGCCGTAAAACCAAACTCACTCATTCACTTTTATCAATTCACTTCCGATTAATTTCTGCATTAGGTTTCAAATTAGAAAACTTCATTCCTTTTAAAATACGTAATTAGTGTGTTAAACTGCTTCGATCTTCGTGGACACACCTAGATTTGCAAATGCCATCATGCATTCTGCAATACCGGGGTAATAGGTCAACCCTCCATGTATCAATTTCCCTAAAACCAGAGCACAAAACAATATTATATTTACCTGATATATGATTATTATATTTCATATCATATATTGCATTGTTATCTACTTCAAATCCCAATAGTTGACCCCTTACCAAGAACATAAATAGTGTGTTAAACGGTTTTTATCCTCACATGACATCGATTTACTCTTCTTGGTCCAAACCGTTTGCGAACGGCACCAGGGTTTCGCCAATGCCGTCGTAAAATTTCGAATTTGATCGTTGCTATTGTTCTTAACGTTATAACCATACTAGTACATATACCAGATACATGTATATATTTATTATAATAATGTCACATGCTTCATTGTTATTTCTGTCAAATCGAAAAGATAAACATCTAAATTGTGTCATTTAGCGATTGGATAATCATTCGTGTACTATTCATATATATTCAGAATGTTCTGATGGGCGTTATGGAGTGGAATGTGGACTCATTTGTAGCTGCATTCCAGCAAATACCGAAAGCTGTAATCATGTAGATGGAATGTGTACCTGTAAAAGAGGTTGGACAGGACAAATCTGTGATACAGATATTGATGAATGTGGCTCAGGGCAAACATGTCAGGAAAATGCGGAATGCATCAACACAGATGGTTCCTACGATTGCCAATGTAAAAATGGATTTAGGGAGACTGACAGTAATATATGTGAAGGTAGGGTTCTGTAGGAGTTTTACGTGGAGTTATATTGTTCGTAAATAATGGCTTTATCATATGAATTCTACAAAAATTATAATCTTCTTCGGATGTCAGATATGATTTTACACTTGATCATTTCCATTGGTCTAAACTGTTTGCGAATGTCAGCATGGTTTCGCCAATGTCGGCGTCAGATTTTAAACCTGATCGTAACCGTTTATATAAAGTTATAAACATATACGAACATATACCAGAAATATATTTTATTATAATGATGTCATATGGATGCTATTCATATATATTCAGAATGTTCTGCCAGGCGTTATGGAGTGGAGTGTGGAAATATTTGTAGCTGCATTCTATCAAATACCGAAAGTTGTGACCATGTAGACGGAATGTGTTCCTGTAAAAGAGGTTGGACAGGACAAATCTGTGATACAGATATTGATGAATGTGGCTCAGGGCAAACATGTCAGGAAAATGCGGAATGCATCAACACAGATGGTTCCTACGATTGCCAGTGTACAAACGGCTATAATGAAACAGACAGTAATACATGTGAAGGTGGGGTTCCGTAGGAATTTTATATGGAGTTATATTGTTTGTAAATACTGACTTTATCTTATGAATTTTACAAATGTTATAACCTGCTTCGGGTGTCAGATTGGACTTTAAACTTAATCATTGCTATTGTTCTAAACTGTTTGCGAATGTCAGCATAGCTTAGCCAATGCCTGATCGTAACAATTTATATAAAGCTATAAATATAATATAAGAACATATACAAGACATATATTTTATTATAATGATGTCATATGGGTACTATTCATATATATTCAGAATGTTCTGCCGGGCGTTATGGAGTGGAGTGTGGAAATATTTGTAGCTGCATTCTATCAAATACCGAACGCTGTGATCATGTAGACGGAATGTGTACCTGTAAAAATGGTTGGACAGGACAAATATGTGATACAGATATTGATGAATGTGGCTCAGAGCAAACATGTCAAGAAAATGCGGAATGCACCAACACAGATGGTTCCTACGATTGCCAGTGTCAAAACGGCTATAATGAAACGGACAGTAATACATGTGAAGGTAGGGTTCTGTAGGAGTTTTACGTGGAGTTATATTGTTTTTAAATACTGGCCTTATCGTATGAATTTTACAAATGTTATAACCTGCTTCGGGTGTCAGATTGGACTTTACACTAATCAGTGCTATTGTTCTAAACTGTTTGCGAATGTCAGCATAGTTTAGCCAATGCCCGCGTAAACCTGATCGTAACCGTTTATATAAAGCTATAAACATATTAGAACATAAACCAGAAATATATTTTATTATAATGATGTCATATGGGTACTATTCATATATATTCAGAATGTTCTGAGGGGCGTTATGGAGTGGAATGTGGAAACATTTGTAGCTGCATTCCAGCAAATACCGAAAGCTGTGACCATGTAGATGGAATGTGTAACTGTAAAAGCGATTGGACAGGACAACTTTGTGATACAGATATTAATGAATGCATAAACACAGCTGGCTCCTACGATTGCAAGTGTAAAATCGGCTATAGGCAGACGGACAGTAATACATGTGAAGGTAGGGTTCTGTAGAAACTTTACGTGGAGATATAGTACTTATAAAATGGCAAGTATTGTTGACGGATTTTCACAGTTGTTATGTTGGGTTTGGGTGTGTGGTTGTGTGTGTGTGTGTGTGTGTGTGTGTGTGTGTGTGACATAATGTCGATCAAAGTGTTGGTGGTGGTTGCGTCTTGTATGTGGCTTTGCCTGCTTGAAGTTACTACTTTTTCATTTAACTTATTGATTATATCTGTCTTATTGGAAAGTATAAGTACAACATTTGGGCTCTCTCGAATACCGAAAGCTGTGAACATGTTAATGGAATGTGTGCCTGTAAAAATGGTTGGACATGACAAATCTGTGATATAGATATTGATGAATGTGGCTCAGGGAAACATGTCAGGAACATGCGGAATGCATCAACACAGATGGTTCCTATGATTGCCAGTGTAAACACGGCTGTAATGAAACGGACAGTAATACATGTGAAGGTATGGTTCTGTAGGAACTATAAGTGGAGATATAGTATTTGTAAATAATGGATTTAATGTATTGATTATAACTCTGTCATTTTGGAAAGTATAAGTGCAACATTAAGGAATTCTTTCGAAACGGTATCTCACATCCAGAATTTTATTGAGATGTGATTTACAAACTTCGTAAAATTATTAGACATGCCCACTTTTTATTTATTAATCAGATATATTAAAAACTACATTAAAAAGGAATGTGTTCCGATAGTTCCACAACATACTATATGTCTTGTTGTCAACCCTTTCACCTTTGGCAATCACGCTGTCCTTATTTCATGTTTGCGGACAGGAAAGGCTTAGTATTCTATGGATACGCCTTCTGAAATGTGGAAACGGAAAGCTGAGGTCGGATCTTTGTACTTTTAATCGCGTTTTTGTCGTAACCTTTATTAAGTTTCTACAGTTACTCTGGTCGTAGCTCAATCATTGAGTACACTAGCGATAGGTGGATGCAGTTTATTTCGCTTAAATATGTTTCCCTTCTTCATACAATGTATCGCTGTGATTGCCATCGCCGTTGTTGTAGATAAGGGGGAGAGGATATATGTTTATTTACACTTTCGTTTAGGGTAGAAATGGAATAAGTTTGAGGTTGGGTACCCTTAACCGGTTTAAAACCCACAGTAAATATTGTCACTGACGGTTGCAATGCGGTACTTCCATCTTCTCCCTTTTGTTTGTTTTGTCTTTTGCGTCTCTTTGTATTTTGGTAGTTATGTACATTTGCTATTTTCTTGTTGTGGTGCTTTTCGGGCGGCTGTATGTTTTGTATGTGGTGTTTCTTGCATGTCCAATATTTGTTACTATATCTTATTGATTATACCCAGATTATAATCCATATACATTATTAGTATGTAAGACAGTTTAGATCCCGATATCACAACGAGTGACTCATGTCACATCTTGTTCCAAATTGTTTGCAAATTTCACCGTCGTTTCGCCAAAGACGGCGTATGATTTTAAAGTTAATCTTAACCATTTCTCTAAACTAAAAGTACAAAAATGAGTCATGCAGGAAACACCACATACAGAACAAACACTCGCCCGAACAGCAACACAAGGAAACAGCATATGTACATAGGTAGAAAAAACAACAAGAGACGCACAAAGACAAAACAAACATACAATAGGAGGAAGATGGAAGTACCGCCTTGGAACGGTCAGTGACAAAAGTCACCGGGGGTTTAAACCGGTTTATGGGCGCCCAACCTCACTCTTATTCCATCCCCATCCTAAAAGACAAACAGTGTAAATATACGTATCCCCTCTCCGACTAATCTACAACAACCGCGTAGACATAATATTTAAAGCTTTAAACATAATATTACATATACTATATATATATTCTTATATATGTCATATGCTGCACCGTTATCTGCTTCAAATTCCCCTAAAACTATATATATAAACTGTGTCATTTGTCGACTGAATCTTGCTCCAAACTGTTCGCAAAAGCCATCATGATCATCTCTGAAACTTCTTCTGATTAATGTATTGCTTGTGTAGCCTTTTTTCAATTTCCGGTAATAGTTACTCACTGTAACGGTACAATGTTTTATGCTGACAACTACAGCGTTGGATATACATGGACCTTGTCTGACAGTTTATGTCCTATGTATTTCTTCAAGATGATTTGTTCAGGGTAGTACTGGTGACGTGCATCTATGATGTTCTTTGAAAGCCCATTCAATGTTTATCGTAAGATGCATTATATGTTTAACGAAGCTGCAAGATTTGAAATGTCATATGTAAATACGCTACAGCGTTATGCAGTTGTCTTATGTTTTATTGCATTTAATGCAGACTTACTAAGTTTGTCTCCTTAAATATGGACGTCGTTCCTGTGAGTGTGATTCATTGTTTGACAAACATCTGTATGAAAAGACCACGAAAGTAATCATTCACACGACTTTTCCTTAGCTGCTATGACTTATGTACTTCCAGTTATAACATGCAGCCTCATATCGATGTTTTGGTGATCGTTGCGTTTTAACACCGATCTGTATTTTCAAATGTATGGTCACTCATTTAAGAGGATGTCTTAAAGATATGCCTCTTAAATTATGTGGCAATCTCTTTTACATCCCCTCCGCATATTTCCAGTCCTACTATATTACGTCTGATTTTGGTTTCGCCTTCAAATTCAAACATGTTGCATGCTGATCAGGAAATACTCTGCTTTTTTCTTTCTACTTCTGAATGAATATTGAAAGCTATCTTTATCACAAGACACTATAACTTCAAGCTTACTTATTTTCTCGTTTTTCGTTTTCATTCTCCTACAACTCTTTTGTGAAAAGGTAGTAACGTTAAGCAGCAAAAGTCACACACAAGACTCAACCACCACCTAAACATCGATAGAAAACAAGCCATACACAAAACTACATACACATACAAACACAAACAGAAGTACACGCACACACAGTAGATGAACATTTCAAACATCAATAAACGTACATGTACATTAAAGGAACATTTTAACATCAACAAACGCACAAGTACAAAGACATAACACAATCAAAAAGGTAAGGCGTAACAAAGAGAGTACCGCATTGGAACTGTCAGTTACAAAACCACCCCTATGGTTTTAAACCGGTTTACGGACGTTATAACGTCACAGTTATCTCAAAGTCACCCTGGTTAAAACAGGGTAAGTAAAGGTATCCCCGCGAATTTCACCATAAAAATAAAAGACGGTCCACATAGGACAATATGTTAAACAGCATAAACCAGCTGTGAAAAACCGTCAAATATATACAATCAATGACATTTCTGAAGTCAAAGCAACTGCAGATAAACCGTTAAGTGCACGCCAGAGAAAAAGGCAATACACGAGTCTAGTAAGCTCATCCCGTTTCCGGGTTTAAACGTGTACCGACATAACGTACTACCCTCTCTCATCCGGCAAGCAATGAGGAAAGCGTGTCTACCAACTGCAAAGGAATCAATAACGAAAACATGCATTGCGTTGCAATATATGGGATCATAACGCGTTAAGGTTTGAATGCGTTTTATAAACAAATCATGAAAATGGACAACACAGGACAATATGTAAAACAGCATAAACCAACTGTGAAAGTCCGTCAAGTATGTATTTAATGACTTTTCTGAAGTCGGGGCAACTGCAGAGAAGCAGTTAAGTGCACAACAAAAAAGGAAGGCGTCGATTCGCTTTGTTTAAAGTCAGTTGTTTTGGGTAAATTGAAGAAATAATAGTTTCAAAATAAGGATTATCGATCTTCAAAATATCGTCTTAATATCTAGAAGTTTTGTAAACGCATTTAAAATTTAAAGCTTGTGTGTCAGGTTCTAAGCTTAGCATAGCATCTCTTTCATAGCAATAATAAATACAAATATATAACAGGAGAAACACAATTTGTACCCATGGATATATCAACAAC
Source organism: Azorinus chamasolen (assembly GCA_963576725.1). Classification (NCBI taxonomy): domain Eukaryota; kingdom Metazoa; phylum Mollusca; class Bivalvia; order Cardiida; family Solecurtidae; genus Azorinus; species Azorinus chamasolen. The sequence goes on along the minus strand of OY755250.1, from coordinate 37,835,572 downwards.
TGGACGATATATTGTATCTCCATAGCGAACAGGTATATTATGTAGAAAAGTATGTACCTCTGTTAATGCCCGGAATTTAGTTTTACCCGTGTCCGTCCGTCCGTACGTCCGAAATTTTCGTCAAAGATTTCTTGGCTTGCGTGAGATGGAATGCTTTGATATTTGGTCAGAATCATTATTATAGTGAGTTGTACCGCGTTTCATATTGTTAGGCCTGTCCTTCACATACTTACTGTTCGCCGACACTTTGATTGAATTTGTTGAGATTGTTTAATGACAAACATTTTCGTGAAATATTTCTTCGCTTGTGTCAGCTGGAATGATTTGATGTTTGGTCTGAAACATAATTATAGTAAATTGTGCCGTGACTCCACTTTTCAGGTTTGTCGTTTATCTACTTCCTGTTTGCCGACAACAATGAATTTTGGTGACAGCTTAATGACAAAAACATTCCTGAAGTAATTATTCGCTTGTGTAAGCTGGAATTATTTGATATTTGGTCTGAGGCAATATCATGGTGATTTGTACCGTGTGACCCCGTTTAAATCTGTTATTTATCTACTTCCTGTTTGCCGACAATTTGTTTGTATGTTCATGAAATATTTCTTCGCGTGTCTCAGCTGGAATGATTTGATATTTGGTCTAGAGCATAACGATAGTGAGTTATATCGTTCCTCCCCTTTTCAGGTCTGTCATTCATCTACTTCATGTTAGTCGACACGTTAATTGAATTTTGTTGAGTGTTTAATGATAAAGAAATTGTGAAAGATTTCTTCGCTTGTGTAAGCTGGATTGATTTGATATTTGGTCTGAAGCATAGTCATAGGAGTTGTACTGTGGCGCCCCTTTTCAGGTATTTTGTTAATCTACTTCCTGTTTACCGGCATCTTATATTATCAAAATATTGGCCTATAGTTAATTATTGTGTCGCCTGCGTTTCACGGAGGCAACATATATTGGTCATTATCCATCTTGTGCCATCGTCGTCTCCAAGAAAATTGTCACATCTTTCTCAGGAACCGAACTGGTCAGATTCCTGATATTTGGCACTTAGCATTAGTATGGGGAAACTAATTTGTTTAATAGAAATCATATTAATTGATAGAAATAAATATGCACGAGACTAACATGCAAACCTTAAATCAATCAATTTCAATGCAGTTTTGAAAAAACCTTGTGGAGGCATCCGTGTCCCACGGCACATTTTCTTTTATTATTTGTTGCCCTTTTGTATCCATACTCAACTGTCTTCTTGGTCACACATCAGCTCAAACTTGGCAATATATTTCTCTTTTGCAGCTAGTTTTACTTCCAAAATATCTAACTTTCTCATGTTCGTCTTTATAGTGTTTCCTCCAGCACATACTACATTTTTGTCCTATCGTTTATAAAATAAATAGAAAGTCAATGCAGCTTCTATGGTCTCATTTTAGATTTCAGCTTTATGTTCTATTTTCAAATTCTATTTTTCCAAGTTTTCGTTTAATTAACCTTTTCTGCCGATGTGATCTAGATGGATGGGAAATAAGTGATCTATTGTTACTGATTATTTATTATAGTTGCAGTAAGGAAAGGGTTAATTGCAGCTTATCTGTCGTATTAATATAACATCAATAAATGGTTGAATACAAAAGTATTTTAATGTTTCGACATCAAAGATGTATTTACTATTATGTTTGTAGTTTAAGCGACTTAACATGGACTGAAATGGTTTGTGTAAGTCATGTATACTAGTGTACTTTAGAATTCAGTGTTTAAACCCTGCGAACGACATGTCAATTCAATAATTTGAAGTGGTATTTAAACATATAACCAAGTATAATGCAAGTCCCGTCGCTTTCACAAAATCGCAAGTTTACTAAATTTGGAGGAAGACATCAAACGACCCTTTACATGGAACAAATCGCATTGTTTGGTACATAGAAGAATATCCGACAATAACCACATCAATTTAGCTGGTAGGCTTCCATACATGGAAAATCCAATAACCAACGCCCGGATTCAAAACACAGCGTTGGGGCACTAAGGCTACAGTTCCACTAGTGCTTGCGATCGTTAAAAAACACTGGCGACCTCTGAGACCTCTGAAACAGGCGATTGTCTGCGATTGTCGGCGACTAAATTCCAAACCATTATTCGCAGTCACATTGGCGATGCATCTGCGACCACCTTAAGACAGATTGTTGACGATCGTCATTGGTATTCCTTCGATATTCGTACGAAGGTTGCACAACCATTTCCGACCTGTTGTGTGGTCACGTGATCTATGCCTAGTCGCGGATAATTTTTAGGCAGTCGCTAAGAATTGCACGACAGTCGTAGGTTATTGTAGACAGGTCGTTGATAGTCGTATGACTGTAGGGAAGATCACCAACGACCAGTTAAAGATTATTGGAGACCTTCGTACGACGATCGCACGATTACCCTCTAAGGTTACATCTTAATGAATACCGGCGACCAGTTGGATCGTAAGGAGGTTGTTGTGCATGATCAACAACCTCTCTACGACTGAAATTGTTCGCACGACTGGAAACGATTATCAACGATTACTGAAGACCATCGGCGATTATCAGCGACTTGTCATGCAACCTTCGTACGATTATCAGCGACCAGAGGTCGCTAGAAATCGTAAGTGGCCGTGGGCCTAGTGGGACTGGGTACTGGGGTTGTTGTACATGGTCAACAACCTCTCTACGACTGTAATAGGATTGAACTTCGTCGCACGATTGTAAACGATTACCAAACATTACTGAAAACCACCCGCGATTAACAGTGACTTTCGTGCGACCTTCGTACGAATATCGGCGACAAGAGGTCGCTAGCAATCGTTAAATGTCTTAAGGTACAGTAAGGCCTAGTGTGACTGGACTCTAAGTGAGTGCCAGTCGCAAACCATAGCCACTCGGCCATGGCTGGCACATAAAAGGAAACTAAACTAACCATATCACACCAAATCAAAGATGAATACAAAGAATCAATCTGTTACATCCAAACCTTGCTGGTGTCAGCGGACGCCCAGTTACACTGACTTTGATCCATAGTGCATCATGCAAGTAGTTAATTGCTCAAGTCGACACAAGTCAACACACCAATGACAGACTGGTTAACGCCTTACAGTAAATATCAGTGTTTAACATTTTCAATTGGAATTAATTATGTTTCTCACGGTTTTATGTAGCTGACGAATGTTCGCATTACCACGATTTCATTGTAACAAAATGCATCGACCGTGAATGTAAATACTTGACATTTTTGTAAAATATAGTTCATTGTATATAAATTCTGAGATGCTTCAAAAGCAAACGTAGCAATCCGAAAACTAGTAATTAAATGTGATACACTACTCACGTCCCCTAGCATCGGCTTAAGCAGTATTCAATTTTAAAACCAATAACATCAGAAATAATGATCCCGAAGGACCAGAAAATATAACAACACTGACAAAACCACTATGAAAACAAATTCATTTTATATAGGAACTGACTTGTTTAAAGAGATTGCTGATATACAAGTATACCAGTAGGTAAGGAACATTTCGTAGTAGTCCTTTTTATACATTAGGTGTGATAACGACAACTATATACATGTAGTTTATAACTATCCCGATAAAGATTCACGTACACGTTCATTATCAGATTAGTGCTAACCGTCTGTTGCAATTAATATGGTATCTACTAATCTCCGATATGTAACATAAGTATCATATCTGTATTCTTATTATCACAGAATGCACAGGTGATTTGTATGGAGCCAACTGTAAACAGGAATGTCATTGTATTCAACAAAATGCTGTTGCGAGTCATTCAGGACGTTTCTGCAATGCACAGGATGGAACATGCTTCTGTAACGAGTTTTGGTCGGGTCCCTCGTGTGATAAAGATGTCGACGAGTGTGCCAGTGAGGACATGTGCACAAACGACGAGAATGCTGGTTGCCATAACCAGGTTGGGGGATATAAATGTGACTGTTACATAGGGTACATCAGAAACAAAACGAACCACTGTGTGGAAGGTATATACTAGTTTCATCCCTTTACCTTGCTCATAAACTAAGATGCAAAGAAAACAATTCCGATGTTAACCATCGTTTTCTATCCATTCAGGCAATTTTCGGTAGTAAACCATTTTACAAAAAAACGAGCATTTGTGTTTTATTTCAGAAGAACATATAAAATGCGTACTCAAATACTAAAATCGTCATTTATGCTACAAACCATATGTTGTGAAAACTTCTAAATATTTGACAAAACATAGGGTCGGGTGGAGAAATAAAGAGATTATTCTTGAATTTGTTTTAATTTACGCATCAAATCTGGGCCTCTGAAAAATAGAAATCATGATAACCTTATTACAGATAGTGGATATTTTGTTCATAGGAATAGCAGTACGTGCAACAATTACTGTAATACAATGATACCTCGCTAATCCAAACATGCAGTGAACAATAAATGATAAAGACATAGAGTACGTATAATGAATGTATTAGTGATACGTGTGGTTTTACCTAACCCATTGAGTGTGGAAAATATTTAAATTGTTATCTACAAACAATACAGAACCAAACTAGTTGACACAAAAAGAGCCCTTTGATCAGGGTATGCACTGTTGGTCATATAAAGTTATCCAGCAAGGTTGAGCATTTCATACTTCGTGGAATCTAAATTTATAAAACAAGAGGACTATTCCACGCTCAGAATTCTGAATTGAAAGGGTTAGTAACAATAAATGTAAGTGTAGTAGTGAATGTGCTACAATTTCATTACGTTTTCAGAACTGATACTAAAGAGTTATTCAAAAACAATATACAGGGGTTGCTAAACACTTTCAAGATTTGCATCTGCAAACAACCTGGATGTTTCATCTTGATCTGATATGTTGCAAATGCATATGAATTCATGGGTATCTAAATAGGAGTTAATACACGTTGGAAGTCAAAACATTTTACTGTAGTAGTTGTTGCTATATTTATGTACCATTGTGTTTTTTTCATTTTCAGATAACCAAGCATCAAAATTAAATCAGACTATTCCAGGTAAAAATGGGAACATAAGAACCCTTATAAGGCGCGTTTTATTTCCAACCCTAGTTTTTTTACTACTACTAAGATATCTAACATTTCTTCACTGAGCTGTTATGATTTCTCTACACTCTATTCTATTCTACCTCACCATCTTATAAAGGATAAACTAAATTAATAGAAAATACATTTGCCTTTGATGTTTGTTGATCTCTTACCTTTCTTATATATATAATATATTTATGCGTTATGGGGATACAATATAACGTCAAGTTGTTTGCATACCCATGGTACAAATTGTCCCTCTTGTTTCAGATTTGTTTTTATATTGCTATGTGAGGGGGTTTATGCTTAGCTTAAAACATGATACAAAAGCCGACATTGTTAATGCTTTTAATAAAAACTCAATGTATTTAGGCGATATTTTGAATTTGGATAATCCTTTTTTTGAAACTATGATATCTTTAATTGACCCAAAAGAACTGTCTTTAAACAAAGCAAATCAATCTGACATAGTGACTTTTGTCACTGACCGTTCCAAGGCGGTACTTCCATCTTCCCCCTATTGTATGTTTGTTTTGTCTGTGTGCGTCTCTAGATGTTTTATTGTTATGTACAATTGCTGTTTCCTTGTGTTACTGTTCGGGCGACTGTTTGTTCTGTATGTGGTGTTTCCTGCATGACTCATTTTTGTACTTCCTTTATTAGATTTAAATATTTTCATCACAAACATTAAAATTTTGTCCAAAATAAAAGGGAATATTTTAAATTTTAAAATAGTATCCTTATCTAGATGGAGATGTACCCCGTTTTACATCTGAAGGGGTTTATATTTCTCAACGTATTCGGTTTGCCCGAGCCTGTTCTTTGCTAGAATATTTTAACAGTCGTAATTTATTTATAACAGATAAACTTCTTAAGCAAGGTTACAGATATCACAAACTTCGGAAAACGTTTTGTAAATTTTATTATCGAAATGTACCACTCATTAGTAAATATAATTTCAATCTACGGACATTACTGCAACAAGGCATTTCTCACACATACATTTATGGTGAATGTATGTGTAAACTTAGGGAAAACTTAGGAAAAATCGTGGTTATACCCATTTCATGATTTGTTTATAATAGTAATTATACGCATTAAAACTTTTACGAAGAAAGGTTATGACCCCATTATATTGCACTGCATGTTTGGTTATCGACCCTTTTATAGTCGGTAGCTACGTTTTCCTCTTTGCCTGCGTGCTGGCAGACCGAGCGTAGTACTCTATTATGGTATACTCATAAACTCAGTAACGGGATGAGCTTACCAGACTCCTGTATTATTTTTTGCCTTTTCGTGCCCTTAACGGCTTCCCTGCAGTTGCTCTGACTTCAGCAAAGTCATTGAGTACATATTTGACGGATTTGTCGCAGTTGTTATGCTATGTTTTACATATTGTCATGTGTTTACCATCTTCTGTGTTGTGGGAAAGTCCGGCGGGAATACCTTTATTTACACTTTGTGTTAAGCTAGAGTGACTTTGAGATAAGTGTGAGACTAGGACGTCCATAAACCGGTTTAAACCCCCGTGGTAATTTTGCTACTGACCTTGCATAGGCGGTAATCTCCTTGTCAGCCTTACCTTTTTGTTATGTGTATTTGTGCTAGTGCTTTTGTTAATGTTTCGAATGTTTGTCTCTGGTGCTTGTGTTTTGTTGTTATTTTATGTGTTTATTACGTGTGCGTGTGTTTGGGTGTATGGTTGTGTGTATGACATGCTGTTTATAAATGTTTTGGTGGTGGTTCCGTCTTTCATGTGGCTTTTCTTGCTTGACTCTACTACCTTTTCATTTATTAGTGTTATGGTTCATTTTGTTTATACATTACATTGATTGTCAATGGTTATATGTAACAGAAAACTTTTAGCTGTACGTGCATACTATATTTGACAGCTTAACATTTTAACATAATTCTGGATTTGTAAGACGTTATTTGCCGAGCATATGTAAATTTCTCACATACCTTCCCTTATCTCCAAGTTAGAACAACGGGTTAAGATTCCCTTTTCTGTAACACGTGTAAGATCACTTCGGCACATGTATGACGTCATACATCATATATGACGTCAAACCATGGAAACCGATGTTTGCATGTAATGTAAACGGCGAAAATACACTTTTTTGTTATGTGAGAAAAATAATCTGATACTTGTCGTCTTTTAAGATCACATGTTCCTAAACTCACTAAGAAAATGTTATTAAGCTCGCCAAGGCTCGCTTAATGACATTTTCTAAGGCTCGTGTAGGAACAAGCGATCTTAAAAGACAACTCGCATCAGATCCTCTATATAATGTCAATATTTATCACCATCTCTAGGAAAGTCTCTCGTTCGAAACCCATTGATTGACATACTAAAAGCGTGCAATTGGACGTTACAGCTCCATGGCTAATGGCTGGTATAAAAAAGAGAGTGCCGCGATATAAAACTTGTCGATCGATTCTTAATGTATAATGTTGCGGAAGGCCTACTGAATGCTATCACAGACTGGCAAGATAGTATGTCTTCATATATTTGAATAATGTTGATGCGACGTTAAACCAAACAATCCACCACACAAGGTAATATTTCAAACACCAATTTCTAGTGATGCGTTTTGTAAGGAATGAACCTTTTGAGAAAATGGTTGGTAAAGCAGGACTGGATTGTATGGTAAAGCAGGTCTGCTGTGTATGATTGTATCCAGAGAGGAACAGGGTATTTGAAGCTGCAAATATGAGTTTGAGAATGCAATAAAAATATCTACAACGACACACAAACGCAACATTGAAGCTGGTTTATATGTTGTGTATATTGCTTTTAAATACGCAGGTAACTGACTGCATCTGATTTTTACCCTTAAGTCTTCGCACTGCCCCAGGCTATTGTATCGAATCAAACAATGATATTGCTGCTGTTTGCTTAATGTGACGCGAATTGCCCGTTTGAGGGTACCACTCCTGTACATGGACACTACATTATTCGAATAATGCTTTAATTTATTCACATAAAGATAGGGACAAAATACAACTCGGTCGTATCAATCAGTCCCAGACACACAGGATAACCAAAACTATTGCGACTGATGGAGGTCAAACGCGATATTGAATATATGCAGATATTTATTTTTCAAACATCGAACCGTTCCGTCCGTATATCACGCATTGTATGGTGTCTCATTTTATCTAATCACAAAATTTAGATATCGTGTTTAACATGCAGATTTAAACATTTGACCCACGTGTTTGGTTTGATTTATATGCCATATTGATGACATATTTCATCAGAGACAAAGCAATGTGTTTTCCTTTCAGCCTGTCCCATATTACTTCCGCAAAAAGCATTGTATCATCAAACGCCTGTATAAACTCATCGTCACTGAAATTTGAAACTTTTACAAGTTTTACAGATCGCTCGAATAAACCTTTACCCAATAGCCAAACCTCCAAACCCTTATCTTACACTGATATATGTAGGCCTTAGCCGATAATCAATAACCAATATCTATGTGGTAAGCGTAACACACTCTCACCAATACAGTTTACGGGAAATATAGGAAAATAAGTTTGAATCTGACATCTGTCCTTTTCAATCCCATATAACTTCATTTATGTTTACCATTATCATTATAGTGTAAATGAAAAGTATTTTAAAGAATTAAATTCTCTTTTTAATGGTGTATTTTTCATGTAATTTGAAGTATGTATGTATCAGTATAATACACGGGGTTAAAACGAGGCATGTCAATATATTTTCAGAACTTTAATATTATTAACATTAAACTCTCAGTTAAAAAGTTTCGGAATTGAACCTATCGCCTGCTATTAACAATAAAATAACAGGCCTGATCCAGATCAGACACTGTGTAAATTATTCCTCCATTCATTCCGCGTGGACCCAGATCATGCAGCGAGTAACTCAGTGTCGGTTCGGGATCCACGCCCGTATCCATATCATACGCTGAGTGACTCATTTCAGTCATTAAGGTTAGATCCAGATCAAAAGATGAGTATCCCTGTATCTGATCTGGCTCTAGATCAAAACATTGATTCAGATGATATACTGAGTAACTCGGTGTCGGACCTGGATCCAAAATATGATCCAAATTGAATTCTGGGTAACTCGGTGTCTGATCCGGATCCCATTATAGATCCGGATTAGATGTTGACTTTTCCTTACCGGTTTCTGATCTGGATATAAGGTATTGAACCCGTCCAACAGGGTTGGGCCTGGCTCTAAAACGAATGTCGCCAACTGAAAAAATAAACGGAAAATCATGAAATTCTGACACATATGCGTTTACTGTTCTTTGAAACATTTTCAGTTGTATAATGCATTTGAGCCGGACTCAATGGAGGATTTGTTTCATTTCAAACAGTGTAGACTCAGATCAGCTGCATCTCAAACCAGCATCTGCTTTACACTGTTTAAAAATCACCAGAATCGGCTTTGTTTATTCCTCTGGCCCAGCAAACAGTGTTGATCCTGATCAGACGCCGCATGGGAAAAAGGTGCTAGTAATTTGGGACTACACTGTTAACAAAATTCCAACCTGTTTTTCCTGACATCTGTCTCATTTGCATATATTATGCATCAATCAAGATTTAATAGTTACACAAATTCAGTTTGTTTCATTGTGCTATTTTTATTAAATTAATGTTGATGTAGACGAGACGCCACGTAGCTTGCCATTTCATCCAGATCTAATCTGAATGGCGCTTATGAACAAAATATCCTGTTAATATCAGTTCAGACAGAATTGATCTCGATAAATAAATTATCGACATCCACACGAGATCCTAAATGTTTGAGGTTTATGACTGAATTTCCAGACATGATTCGTTTGAATGGTTATTTGATTGATATCACTATCCACCCTCTAATCGGATTATACTTACGACAGTTTTATTGCCCAATATCCACCGATGTGTTCTGAAGTTGATAACGGGTTCCCCATGTGTTATTTTAGCTCCCAGACATGTCGCGCGTGATTTATGGGTTCCGAATAGTCATTGGTCAATTATGTTTAACATATTTAGAATTAGATTTTGACCTTGGCGACAGTGGACATTTTTTCGATTGATCATTTATTTGCAAAGTTCGTACTTTCCGAATAATGACTAACTGCATTAAACCCATGTCTTACGATGATCACCGACCATATAAAAAGAATATACCACTCGACTTCAGCCTCGAATTTTGCAATATATTTCGGTAATAACATTAATATTAGATATGGGATTTCAGAAAATATATTAACACACTTTGTGTAGACATACATATACAGAAATTTACCTCATTGGCAAGTACAAACGTAATCTTAAGGTACTTCTGCGACACGGTATTTCACATCTTGAAATTTATGGTGATGTGATCTAGAAACTTCGTAAAATTATTAGACATACCAATTTTCAAGAAATACATAAAAAATAAAAAGAGATATGATCCTATTGTATTACAACATACTTTATGTCTGGTTGTAAACCCTTTTACAGTTGGCAAGCATGCTGCCCTCTTTGCATGTATGCCGACAAGAACGGTTAAGTACTCTTTGCAGGCAACCTCTTAAATCTGGGAATGGAAGGAGGACGTCGGATATTTGTACTCGTTTTTGTCGTACCCTTTACTACTTTTCTACAGTTACTCTGTTTGCAGCTCAATCATTTAGTACACTACAGGTATTTAACTTCAATATGTTTTCGTTTTACTTGCACTTTAATAACCACTGTATTTGCCATCGTGGTTGTAGTAGATTTGTTGGAGAGGGGATGCGTTTATTTACACGATTTGTCTTTTATGGTGGGGAAGGAATAAGTTTGAGGTTGGGCGCCCCTAAACCGGTTTAACCCCCAGTGACATTGGTCACTGACTGGTCCAAGGCGGTACTTGCATCTCCCCCTATTGTTTGTTTGCTATGTATGTGCGTCTCTTTTTGTCTTTTATATACCTGTACCTGTTTGTCATCGTAGTGCTGTTTGGTCGGTTGTGTGTTGTATGCGGTGTTTCCTGCATGACTTATACATGTACACCTACCTTGATACAACAACAATTGCAGGTATATACCATGAAAGATACAAAAGCAAAGTGCTATCAGAAATAATGTTGTTGTTGACATTCGATATCCACGAGTCTTCCTATAAGTTGGATACATCGAACAAAACTTCAGTCCTTTCAAAAATTTCATTACAGAATTGTATTAAAATGCATCACTACAGATATGTAGCAACACACGTGGCAGCTTAATACAACTCTAGAGTAATACTGAAAGCTCCCCAGGAGCTTTCAACACTGAGGAGCTTTCATCATTAATCTAGGCCTGTATTTAGCTGTGAACTGGAGAAATTGTTCAGATTAGAAAGCGCATAACTTTAACTACTGTTATCTTGAACTAATTTGTATAGTCCTTTGAAGTTCGAGATATCGAATTCAACTGTACTTCAGATCGGTAAGTCAGAAATTTAATTCTTGGACATAAGCCCTACTTCCTCTACATATGGAATTGTGTATTTAGTGTTTGATCAGTATGGTGTGTTCTGTCTTTACAGATGGCAAAGCATCCTTGAACCTGGTCGTTAATATTGACATAACTGTCCCTGAAAGTGTGGACCTCAGGGTATCGGCTACATTTAATGACATTGCCAATGGTGTTAGGGAACAGGTAACATTGAACGAGTCTAAAAGGCAGTTTTGTTTCATATGTACAGTACATCCTCTCCATACCGGACATTTAATTATTATAAAGGTACAAATATGAGGCACATACAAAACGCATAGCCACCGGAACAGCACCATAACAGCAAAACACTGTGCTGTTTGCATATCCTTAAAGAGAATGATAAGAACATATAATACGAATATCAGTATTGGAGACATGTGACAGATAAATGCAGGATGAACGTCATGTAGAGAGCTCCTTTCACCCTGCATTCAGCAACGATCCGTCTTAAAGTATTTTAAATCTCCTCTACTATATTCCGCTTTAGAGAGGTTTGTTTCAGTCCTTATTCATGTGTAGGTCTTTTTGACAAAAAAAGAATATATGGCATCCATTAGACTATTAAATGTGTGATGTTAAATACTGAAAGTTTTGAAACAAGTACATGTAAATATTGTATACAACAGTCTTGAAATTATATCTTATCCAGTTGTAATATCATAGACGATGAAAACAGTTTGATGACGGTGATTCGTCGTCCCAACACTATCTGATTTGACTGACACGCCTGATAGTGCTTTGTAAATCAAATCACTACACATAACGTTGTTACGTCAAAAAGACATTTTCTATCGAAGACAGTTCTAATGATTATTATCATTCAACTGTTGTAAAACAATATTATATTTATTTTTATGATATAAGTACGCCCGATTGTAAGAGTTTTTATAACATAACTCTTGGCTTCAGCGTGACGTAACACTATCAATTATTTTTTTATATTCACGGGCATATATTCACTAGTGAATAACATTCGAACGACCGAACTGTATTCATACGCGCTGTCAAAACAAACAAACTGGCGGACGGTGACCTTCCTGTCAACGATTGAGTCACGATAGATTGCAAAGGATTGTTGGCACTTGCGCCTTAATTTCGATAAAATAATAAAAATTGTAATCGCTGTCAGTAATTATATACAAAATGTATGCCAAAAAAGACCTACCAGCTACTCTGACCCATACAATCCATTCTACATAGAAAATGCCTCCACAACTTTGCATTTTCTTCACCGCATGTCCTTTTGTTTATGCAGATTTCTACTCATAACAATATCTCGTCAATCAACAACTATAGTCACTTGAACCCAGCACAGCACAAACATATTTCAAATATGCTATACTCAGATGATCGCGAAAATCTTCTTCCTGTTTCAACACATTTTATGCAGAAGTTCGTACTGAATCTTTTGTCCATTTCAAACATTTTCACTGAACTTGAACCAAGATTTTTGTTTCTCGGTGGAAATGTCCATGTCCATATGTATAAAACACTAATGAAGGGCTTAATATACCAAAACGAAGGCGCATTTTGAATCCAATTGACAGTGAGTGTCAGACGTGTTGGCGACTGTATGTGGGTCTTCATTAAATGGCGCGCTTTACATAGACACAAGTTGTGTACAATGACGTCATAACGTGACGTGTTTGTAATAAGTATGTCAAAACTGTAACTCAAAATTTATTTTGACGTGTTTCTGTATGTTTTTGTATCATAAACTATCACAGTTAAATTGAATACCAGAGATGTCTGAATTAGATCCTGGTTGATATGACAGTAAGTAAAAAAATATGGAAAATTTTGACCTACTTTGTCCCAGTTACCTAGCGAACCTAATAACACATTTCATTCATCATTTCTATATGTAAGGAGAATTTATAACAATCCACGTTACTGCTGAAATATTGGCTGCAAATAACATTTGTGTATGTTATGTTATAAATAGGATCTTGCATTCGTGTTCATGATTATTAAGTTTTTTGTTTCGTTTTAAAAAGACTCATTTACTAAATCCAATAATCAAGAACACTCATGTAAGATCCTCTATTTAAATACCATACCTAGCAACTGGCAATCATCGTTGATTCAACGGCATGTCCGGGTCCAAAGTAATTAAATATTACAGTCAGGTTGCGCTTAGCATAAATATCAACATTTATTTACGTCTGATTCACAGTCAGGTGCATACATATAACTTTGCAGAATAAATATAATCCGTGAATATATAACGACGTTACTAAACAATAATGTAATCAATTTAAAATTTACCATTTATATGTATCAATAATATTGTATCTTTCATCATTGCAGCTTAACCAGGTTTACTGGAAACGGCTAGAAAAGAGTAAGGCCGAAGTTGCACAGGTGACGGGGCTCCGGAGGTAAACCAATACAAAAAAATTCACATATTGCATTTCTTGTGCAATCGTTCAATTTGAAAGACGTTTTGTTGGCTCGTGTCGACATTTTATCTAAAACACTGGTAAAACAGCCAACTTTCATTATCTTACAGTTTACAAACGCTATCGGGAATAAGGATGCAGTTTGTTAATATCTATACATACAGTTGAACTTCTATATCTCGGACTTCAAGGGACCATACAAATTAGTTAGAGATAACCGAAGTTCGAGTTATTCGTTTTCTGATCTGGACAATTTCTGAAGTTCGCAGCTTAATGCAGGTCGAAAGTAATGCTGAAAGCTCCTACAAGAGTTTTCAGCATTACTTTCGACCTATTTGAAGATGCCACACGTGTTTCTAGATATGCGTAGTGATACATTTCAGACCAGTTCTGTATTATAAAATTTGGAAAGACCTAATTTTTAGTTCGAGTTATCCGAAGTTCGAGTTATCGGAGTTCGAGATATCGAAATTCAACTGTATATTTTGCAACACACTACTGAAGGATTTTCTGCACTAATGGTTCAAGCAAATAGACAATACAGATACAAATAAAATTTGATCTGCTGAAACGATGCGTCAGCAAGTTTGTTTTTACGTGGTTGTACTTTGCTTCAACATTATTTCAGTTTCAGCTTTATCGCAACGTCCGGCTGATTGCAGGTAGAGGAGATCCCTAGAGATGTTCCCAAGTATGGAACAAATTGCTTTGTTTCGCGCAGAGAGAGCCGCCAACATATAACACGACAGCTATAAGTCTACCATTGAGTAAACTGGCGATAGGTGGATCCAGTTTATTTCACTTTAATATGTTTTCGATCTACATGCATTTTACCACAGTGTTTGCCTTCGCGGATAATTTATATTAGTCGTAGAGGATATATGTTTACTTACACTGTTTGTCTTTGTTGTCGGAGGTGGAATAAGTTTGAGGCTGGGCGCCCCTAAACCCGTCTGAACCCCCAGTGACTATTATCACTGACCGTTCCAAGGCGGCATTTCAATCTGCCCCCTAGCGTTTCTTTTATCTTTGTGCGTCTCTGTATTTTGATAGATTTTGTACATTTGCTGCTTTCTTGTTGCAGTGCTGTTCGGGAGACTGTGTCTTTTGTATGTGATGTTTACTGCATGACTCATACATGTACTTTCCTCACATGAAATGTCAAAATGTCCAGGATCGGATTCGAACCGTAGCCTTGAGAGTTCAGGTCGTGTTCAGTCAAATGCTATAATAATAACCATGAACATATTTTCTCTCGAAAATGTTTTAACTTAAAGCATGGCCATAACCACTTTGACTAAGGTTCCGAATGTCAGCCAGTGCATTTTCATTAAATTTCACTTTTAAATTAACGTATCCAATTCAGATCACTGAGCATCTTGTCTTACGATAGATACTGTATTACATCGTATAATTAATGTTAAAAAGTTCTACAAAAGTCCTGATAAGATAAGATCCTTCGAATGCAAGACCAGCAATGCGGAAAATAGGAATTTGTAGACTCCGTTTTATTGAGTCTGTTCATGAGCAGTAATTATTAGTGCAACACTGCTCACGCCCCCAGCACCGCCTTAAGCGGTATTCAATTCTCAAAATTTAAAGCACTGAAATTGATTATCCCGAAGGACCAGAATAAATAATAACACTGAGAATGAAGTTCGGGACGACTTTTTACAGCCACCACACAAGCAATTAACACCTGCTGTTGTGAAGTGAAAAATGCAGACTCGGTTTTATAGAGTCTGTTCATGAGCAGTTTTTAAAAGTGCAACACTGCTCACTCCCCTGGCACCGGCTTAAGCGGTAATACATTCTCAAAGCTGAAAACAGTGCAATTGACAAGCCCGAATTACCAGAATAGATAACAACACTGAGATTGCAACAAAAGATCCATAGGAGCGAATGTACAAAATATCCATAGAAGCCAATAACCACTTCATCACAATGCTTTCTAAACTACACAGTTGTAATATCTTTTTTTTCTAGTAAATGCTATTTTTCTTTAGAGGTACTATAACAAGTAAATGAAACACATATCAATACAAAAGTCCAAACACCAATTTCAGGGGGAGTCTGATAGCAGAGTATACGCTTCATTTTGACGATAGCGAAGACGTGAAAAAGCTGGTGATGTCAACCATTGTAGACTTTTCAAGAGGTTTTAATGTTTCTGTCATGGACCAGAATGTCACGGCGTTGGACAGTGAGTTTATGAATAGTATCATCACGATTTATTATGATTACTTCAAGCTTTTGATTGGTCAGATTTGAGTTCTCAAGCTTTTGATTGGTCAGATTCGAGCCAAAGGCTCAAATCTGACCAATCAAAAACTTGAGAACGATCTCAGACTCAGCTTAAAGTTTTATAAGCATGGAACCTGGTATACATGATATCTGATATTCCATGATCTGGCCTTGAAAAGGGCAAATATTTCTAAATGTGTGTATAGGTGAGAACACATCAGTTAACCCATTCCCTCATAGGCTATTTTAGATACAACCTCTTTGAAATAAATCTACCGAAAAGGAGCATTAACTAGAGAAAATAGAGAAAAGGAAAACATTTGAATTTTGTAGTTTGAAACCATTGTGATAAATAGAGGATTTGCCCCTATAGGAGCAAATGCAATATTTATCACAATGGTTTCACAAAGTGACTTTTATAGAGTTCTCAAAAGTCGTCAATATAGACTAATATGAGGGAATGGGTTAAATGAATGATATGGTTTTACCACACAATATATGAGACACGTGGCAAGATACCAAAATTTGTGTATAATTCTAGTTCGTAGCATACATCATACAATGGCATGCGTAAATGAATGGCTTATTGTTTACCTCCAAATGTCCATTTAAAATAATACAAATAAAAAGTATATCCTATTATATGTTATAAGACAACTATGTCCGACCAGGTTGGAAATCGATGCGGCGAGCTTTACCGAGATGGTGTACTGTCTACGACACTCACATAAATGTACTATTATATTCATCCCTTATTCGCATTTAATTATGACAGTTTTTACCATTTCTTAATTTAATATTGATAAACATGTACGTTATCATAAGTAACACTAACGAGTGTTCCCTCACCTGTAAAATCAGGCGTACGAAGGTTGGCGGGAAAGAAAGCATTTCGTGCGGTCGTATGTATAACTAAAAAAGAACTGAAATCATAAAATTAAGTCAATTTGAATCGAGCATGTGAACTCCTTTTATAAGTTTTTTGTTCTATTGCCGTAACTCGTTTTTTGGCCTTCTTTCGTCCTGCTAACTCGACCGTGACAGATGGCTGTGGGGGAAAACAATAAAACATGTGTAAACATGACAAAAGTTTTATGCAATAATGATACAAATTAGAATATTTTATTCGTAAAGGGATGTTTTATGTGAATAAACATGTTTTTTTATTTATTGTCTTGCTTTGTTTTACGAGATTCCGATATGGAATTTCATATGTCTATACGTATATTCTGAAAATGGGTCATCCCTCGAAAGCAAAAATAGAAATGCCAAAAGAGAAAATTGCAGACTCGGTTTTATTGAGTCTGTTCATGAGTAGTAATTTAAAGTGCAACACTACTCACGCCCCCAGTCTCGATCAAAACCAGTCTCTCAGTCAAACTATTAATCAACAGCGACTTATATTATTGTCGACAAGGTTTGACCCGGCACTGCATGAATATTCCGCCTTTTCCCGTAAACTGTTTTTCATCCTTCCGAACACACACGTGAAACATGCGTCACTATCACGATTTTTCATCGACGAAAGTCGACGGAAAGTGATGAGTGCCAGTTCAAACCTTACCGATAATAGCATATCCGATCCGACTCTATGTTTATAGTTTTCAATGCGCCAGTTTAAGTAGAAGACAACTCGTAGGTGGCGGTGGTCTAGAGGTAACGCGCTTGACTATATGTCCGGAGGTCCGGGATTTAAATCCCAGTCCCACCCGGAAATTTCAGAGACTCTTTTCCGTGAGGGTCACTTGTCGGTAATGCGGCTGCATGATTGCGCCATATGTTAACTGTGCTCAATATTGTAGGCCAATGACTCAATGACCAGGGGAGTAAATTATAGTCGACTGAGCTGTCATTCTGACTGAAAGTAGACCATAACTAGGTACTTTACTTTTTACAACTGAATGAACAGGGGATAACTGATAATGTCTAAAATCGCATTTAGGATGGACGTTCAGATTAATACTTTGATATTGACTGCAACAATTTGATTACATGTAATAGATGGAATAAGATTTTTCTCTCCTATGTGTTTTCTTCATGAACTACTAGCAAGATAAACGTATCTTTCTCTGACCCCATTTATCTGTATAGTAGAACCTCGTGGCAGAATAAATATCTTCATACTGAATATTGCAGACTAGATGATTTTACTGAATTATTAAAACATGGGATTCGTTGCAGAGGTATTCTTACAAAGCTTATTTATACACGTTTGTATAGAACTCACCGACATCGTATACGTGATTATCCAGATGAGACACGAGACGAGTAGCAATTGTCTCATCAGGATCGAAACTGTTTCTTTCTGTGGTTTCATTTTAAAAATAAAACAATGCAATTTAAACAAACGAAACGCAATGCAGACGATAAAGTTCGTAGACTATTTGAAATCGAACAAGTTATATATTTTCTTTGTAGGAAGTTTTGCCGATGCATGCAGTATATTTGTCGCGATCCGCGGTGTATGTGGTACAGATCAGGAATGTGTAGACGAGACAACTGGCCCAGTATGCAGGTATGTTTTCATATTACTCGCCTGGGACTGATAAATTTGGAAAGCAACTAAACCCTAGTTATTAGCTTATACCAGCATTGTTGATTATTTACCTAATCCCTTTATGTAAGAAATCACAATATCAAATATATCAATAATGGCAAAATAATATACAATGCTCCCTCCCTACAGCGGGCCTCTCAATAACGATTCCCTCCTTACAACAACGCATGTCACTGTGTCCGAAACAACCCTTTTACATCGTATTTTCTTTATGCCTCCATGAAATCCTATGATGTGGCCACTCACAAAGTGACGATTCTAAAGGGTGGTCACAACAAAGGGTTTGACTGAGGCATAACGGTTTTAGTTCTCGAAATAAACCTTATCTGGGGATCTGCAAACAATAAGTTATGTTTGATTTTCCCTCCCTATAACAACTCCCTCTGAACAGCACATACAATCTTCGTATCCCAAAGGGTGTCGTTGTAGAGAGGGAGCACTGTATAACTTTTGGCAATATCGCAAACTGTAGAATTAGATACAGTATGCGACCGTTAGTCCGTACACTCAAATAATCATAAGTATCTGCATTAAAACCCGTAAATACGCTCTTCTATACCTTTTAACACAGGTTGGACTATATGTTTGAAAATTATACGTTTAAAAATACGTTAAGACTATACATTTGAAAACAGGGTGGTTGTTAGGAACCGTTTGATCAGGGTCTGTTCTGTTTGATTTTGATATAGTATAGTTATTATTCTAATTTTGTTGCTGCGGCCAGACATTAACCGTGTCTATGTATAGCACATAATCTTAATTAATATTAATAATATTATTATTTCTTAGGTGAATATCTAAGGTACAGGGTTTGACATGAAGTAAGCTTTGTTATTTCCAACTGCAATACAATTGTCTCAGCCTTAAATGTTTATACCATTAGCCATACTAATTAACTGTAGCACTTCAAACATCTGCTATAAACCAATTGGCCATGTCATAACTTCTATTTAACACCATAAACGATAAACGTCTCAGGACTCTCCTTACTTACATAAATATAGAATATCTTCCCCTATTCATTTTGACACTTATCGTACTCATATTGCGGAAGCTATTCAATAATATGCTTCGAATAATGTCGACGAGAACATGCTGATGTTAATGACTTTTCGGATTGGAAGAAACCTATTTTAACAGTATTGATACACGTATAGTTTTTTTCAAATCAAATGACCAGCTATTACCACTTCGACCTAGAGTTACATTTCGATATTTGAAGAACAAACGTTTCGAATTTGCATTCTAATTATGTTCTTGTTCCTGCTGACTAGGCATCAATTAATGTTATCATTATTCGAAACTTATATTATGTGGATGTTTGAAAGAAGTATTTTACTGGTTAACAAACTTTTCTGGTCCTTCGGGATCATAAGTTTTGATGCTATTAGTTTTGAAATTTGAATACTGCTTAAGCCGGTGCTAGGGGGCGTGAGTAGTGTTGCACTTTTAATTACTACTCATGAACAGACTCAATAAAACCGAGTCTGCAATTTTCTCTTTTTGCATTTCTACATTTTCAGAATATATTATATTACAGTCTCGGAATATGTATAAATGTGCAATAATTTTACAGCTGAGTCTAACATAAAACAACATAAACTTTCGACTATGTACTGGATTCTGAAGATACACAAACTCTTATAAGGCGCGTTTTATTGCTAACTGTAGTTGTTGTACTACTACTATACTTTCTAAGCGTTTGACATCAAGTGTTACTACTATCATAGAACATGTAAAACGTTACTGTGAAAATTCTGGAATTAATGTTTTGTGATCCATAGTATTTTAACTAAACTTGAAAAGTAACAGTACAACATGTCTTCATTGATCTTTTATGATTTCTCTACGTTCTATACTACTATACCTCTACATTTTATAAAGGATATCCTGATTAAATTTAAAAAAAATGCCAGAGAAAATAAAATGTTCATTGCTGGTAATGATAAACTTTTGTTCTTTTCGAATTCAGATGTTGAACTCTACACAATGTGGATTTGCCATGATGTTTATAGATCTTGAACTTTTCTTTAAGATAACTTATTTATGTGCTATGGGGATGCCATATATCGTCAAGCTGTTGGTATACCTATGGATACAAATTGTGCCCCTCTTGTTGCAGATTTATTTCTGTATTGCTATGAGCGGGATTGTATGCTTAGCTTAAAATCGGATATACAACATGATCTTGTTAATGCTTTTTATAAAACGTCTAGGTATTTAGACGATATTCCTAACGATAATCCTTATTTTGAAACTCTGATTTCTGCCATTTATCCAAAGGAACTTACCTTAAACAAAGAGAATCGACTCGACTCTATTAATTCCTTTGTAGATTTAAGTCTTTGCATAATACATGATAACGTTTCGTCCAAAATATACGACAAAAAGGATACTTTCAATTTCAAAATTGCTAATTATCCTTTTCTAGATGGATATGTGCCCTGTTCTTCATCTTATGGTGTGTACATTTCTCAACGTATCAACTTTGTCCGAAGATTTTAATGGTCGTAATTTGATTATAACTGATAAACTTCTTGAGCAAGGTTTCAGATATCATAAACATCCGAAACCCCAAGTGGTATTCTTGCAACTGACCGTTCAAAGGCGGTACTCTCTTGTACACCTTTTTTGGTATTTGTTTTATCCGTGTGTCTTTATGCTTGTGTGTTTGTTCATGCTTGTAATTTTCGTCTCGTGTTTGTGTGTGTTTTCAAAGTAGTGAGATTGTATTATATGTGTTTTTTTCATAGGTAAGCAGGAGAGACTCTTACTAGACAGCTGCCTATTGGTGGTGTTTTCGCTGGATGTTCTCTGTTTGCAAATGCTTAATTCTGCGACTATGTCACTAAAATTCGATATATAGAGTTCCCAAAGTACTTACGTCAGTAATCAGAAAATATTCGTTCAGCAAACGTAATATGTAGGACAACACTTCCCCAACCAACAAGGAGCAGGTTATTATCATAAGAAGATGGTTCCTTCTCGATTACCTACGAGTACAGTAAAACCCACAATAATGTTGGGTCTTACAGGCAGGGGAAAGCTTAATAATGCACGACCAAATATATGCCGAAAGCTCATTCAGAAGCTTTCTGTATTACTTTCGCCCAGCATTAAGCATCTATTTGCTCTTAAATATATCTATGTTTATTCATTATTATTCATTAGGTGGCCACATTTTTACTGTAATTAGCAACATTATAGGTGTAGTCACAAAGATAGTTTTTAACATTTTATCATTAGTCATTTGCTCACAAAACAAATTTTCAATAATTTACCATTAGTCATCTCTCTGCATTGATGACGTTATGGTCGCAAACCGAGTTTTCGATAATTTATCACTAGCCATTTCCTCACATTGCTCTCAACGCTGAATTTGCAAATGGAATATTCCTAAATTCAAACAGGTCAAGCTCACCGTGTATATTCGGGGATACTACATTGTAGTACTTTAAAGAAAACAGTAACATGAAGAGCAGTTCATAACCTGATGAGTAGGCTCCTCCACGTTTACTCTGGGTCCGTGCTTATAAAACTTTTAGTTGAGTCTGATTTCGTTTTCAAGTTTTTGATTGGTCAGATTTGAGCCTATGGCTCAAATCTGATCAGTCAAAAGCTTGAAAACTCAAACTTACCAATCAAAAGCTTGAGAACGAACTCAGACTCAACTAAAAAGGTTTATAAGCATGGACCCTGTTTGCAAATGATATTAGTGACCTTGTAAGTATTACTGACTGAATAATAATGGCATGTGGCAGAACGTTTTGAATCAGTTCTCTATAATTCCGTAAGCAAAAACGACAGACCCTGATCATACGCTTACTTCAATACGTCCATAGATCATACGCCCAGGCTTCGTCTACTTAGTCGCAAATGCGTCGTTTAGCAATTGTATTCAATCCAAGGTTGTGAAATACAGCCTTCAACTATATAGGTGTCAAGTTTGTTGTTTGCAAAACATGTTATAGTCAAACAACTAGGTCTGACGGGTCACGGGTTCTCCAAGTCCATATTTAAGGGAGAATGGCATTTCGGATATCCACGTACCATTTATAAAAGAAAATGTTCAGTTATAGGTATAAAGAATAAGCGCATTAGTTATCGGAAATATGGCGTAGTGGATAAGTCGTAGGATCATAAAGACGTATATGATCGACGAACATGTTATTAGGCGCAGGTTCGAGTCTCGCATCAACCTAAAATAATTTCTTTTTGCTAGAAATATTAAGGAAGCCCCATTAAGAGCATTAGTTTTGTTGTGCATTAAGAAGTCACTTGTACAAGACATTTGCTAAAACTTATATTAATATTCATATTTTAGCATCGATTTATTATTGAAAATATTGCTAATATAGGAATCGAACTCAAACAAAGGCACCCTTCCCTAACATAGACGAATATGTGCATAAATGGCCATTACAATTATACAACATGACATAAAATAATACTCTACTATTCATTCAAAATTTAAAAAAAAGTTTAAGGACCACACGGGATTCGAAACCATGCTCAATAAAGAACTACTCTCGCAATATCTTCTGCGTACCTAGACTCTACCCACTGTGCTAAACTGCTGACAACAATTCTGCCTTCAATTTTATATTATATACTTAAGTCGTCTGTTTATAAAATGGTCCGAGAACATGCGGAATGCTGATCTCCCTAAATTGGACTCAGCTGACCTTTGATACTTCAGGCCTAGTTGTTTGACAATACAATGTTACCTAACTTTTGCTACAATGCCGGTTGTTTTAATTGTTGTTTCTGCTTTCATTATAAAACTATAGACCCGCTGTATTGTACAGTTTCGACGTCTAATGAGAATACAAACATGCCGCATCACAGTTTCGTAGTTGGCAGCAAAAAAATCTTTAAAAGATACACAAACAATTTGATTTTAACTCATTTGCCACCAGTGGATTTTCCCGTGTTTATATATTGGATTAGTCCATTTTTTTTATCTATGTGGTGCCTGGTCTAAATTTTCAATTTCGTTTTGTTTGATATTGACATTCCTATCAGCAAACAGTGTAGACTCTGATCAGACGCCGCATTATGCGCTGTCTGATCAGAGTCCACATTGTTTGCCTATGTCCCATATATAGGATCTTTGGAACAAATGGGTTAAAACAATTAATGTTACCGAAGAAATACATTAAGCTGAAACTTTAGCATAATATGTGCTAATCTATTAAATAAACTTTTTACTCCATCAATACAATTTGTCGTGCATCTGCAAACAGAGTAGTCCAAATCAGACGTCTCATTTCTATATTGAAAATTAGACTAACTATAGAATAGGCAGAGGGTTAAACGGTTCTGAAAAAGATGAGTAAATCGTCCTGTAATCAGAATTCAAACTGAAAGTAGAACAAGTATTATATACTGAAGATGACAATTTCGAACGTTTGAGTGGACGTATTTTTGCTCGATAATTAAACGGTCATCCAAAACATATTTCAGATAATCTACATGGTATAGATACACTTTTCTATTAAATGACAGTGAATTGTTTCTAAAGAGCTATTAACCCCGTGAAAAATATCCCTTACTGAATGTACAGAATAATTATTGATTGCTCTTTTGGTTTTATTATTGTAGAGACAAGGAACAAGGTAAGGCGGATTTTGTAAATATTTTGTTATATTGCAACCTTTTGTGAATTTATTGTATTGTACGTGTACATATACATGCATTCAAGGTTTGAAAAAAAGTTATATACCTACAATTTACAACAATTTACAACGTTTGATATATTATTATGTAGTGCCCTTTACTACAAATGGCTGGATGCGTATTTAATATACTCAAATCGTCAGTGCTTCCCTTATATCCCTGTTATCCCATATATTCGGACAAACAAATTAGAACTAGGTCAAATGAGTCCTGAATATGACAAGGTTCCACTCTACATGCTACTTTAGTAGTCTCATTTAAAGTTACGGAAATGGTTTCAAAATTACGTATTCAACTATACTATAGAATCTTTCTTATTGAGAATTTAAATGGATAACAGTTTATGTCTGTTTAGGCAGGTGCCTTCTGAATACAGACTGTTCGTCTTAATGGACCTTTCTGCATTAAGCTGCCAACTGTCTAAGATATACTTATTCTAACTTCCGATTTAGAGGTTTATGTTTGCAAATAGAGATTGGATGATTGCATTACAATTATGTTATCTGAATATATCACAAGGTGTAGATTGTTTTTATTCCTGCAGGGAATGCCACTGCTATTATTGTTCTACTGAGTGTCAGTTTTGTGGGCTTGATGGCGCTGTTGATAATGATTGGAATGTGTGTTATACAATAGAGAAATAATTCCAGATCCACAAGCAGCACGAGGACTTACCATGGTATATAATTTATTAAATTGATTATTTAACTCGTTAGTTAGATTTATCATTTAACTCTGAAAGTCGCAGTACTATGACCTGCCATGGTATATCATTTACTAGATTAACTATTAAAAGTGGAAAATGGTAACACAGGAATAGCCTCACACGACAGGACATGACACTAAACACCATCAAACAGGAAACGGCACAATTGCAATATACAACATGACAGAATGCATATCAAAACATAAAACATTAAACAATAACCATATGATATAACAGAATAGACCGTAGGTTGAAGGTACAGCAGGAGGAGCCACCTTGGTATATCAGTTACTAGATTTAACTTTTAAACAAATAACACGAGGATCTTCCATTATATATTATTTTCATCTTAACCATGTAATCCTTAAACAAACAGCACGAGGACTTACTTTGGTATACGATTTACTAGATTTTACCAATTTACTCTTAAACACTGCAGGGAATTTCCATGGTATATCACATTCTAGATTGCATCTTTTGACTCCTAAAAGACTCGCTTGATATCCTACCGTTATACGTCATTTACGTGATTATGTCATTCAAATTATCCATGCAAAACAAGTTTATTTCTGACATTGTCTAAATTGTAGAGCAGTAGACCCTCTATCAGTTCTAGAATACAAAACAAGACAAGCGGTACTTCGAATATATATTGTTTATAAGCATTTGTGCTATAACGCCTAGAAAAACACTCGGTACACTCCTATAAACCGGAATTCTAGTAGAGAAGACTTTATAAACTTTTAGGCAAATGGCTGCTTAATGCAGAGTGAAAGGCGAGCATAAAGCTTCTAAAGGAGCTTTCCGCACGACTTTCACCCTGCATTAAGCTGTCACATTTTCCCATGACGGATATTTGTACTGAATTTAACATCCGGTTTAGAGGGGTTCTACTGTAATAGTTAATGAAATTTTAAACTATTATTGTATGAGCGTGAACTATAAAGATATATACATACAACAGCCAATAAATAATGTCCCATGGGACCCAAGCTGTTTGGCATCCAATTGATAACTTCTTAACGTTTATAAAAAGGTCTGGTGTAAGTGACATCTGTTAGGAGGAAACGGAATTTAGCAGACATCTGTCAGCATAGGAAGGTAATCGTTAACACACCAAAACAATTGATCTGAAAACATGCACGTTTTGCTCAAGCAGAAACTGGGAAATCAGAGCCATAATATTCCATACGCAAACAGAGAATGCCCTAATTAAAGGCTCATATAGGTAGGAACCGTCTGATAAGGGTATGTTCTGTTTGCAAATGAAATAACATAAAGACATGCTACACTTTCGGCCACGGTCAATCATATGTTAATAGGTTAATGTGCTCCGTGTGCTGTTATAACAATTAATCGTATTGAATAAACCATCTTTCAACAATCAATCGATCTTTTCCATTTTTCACATGGATACTAAACTATAACTGGCCTTTAACACATTCCCTTATATTGACGCCTTTTGGCGCCTCTGTAAATGCCACACTTTGAAACCATTGTGATATATAGAGCATTTGTTCCATAAAAGCAAATGCTCTATTTATCACAATGGTTTCTAAACTATACAATTCTAAAATGTGTACGAAAGGTCGGCCAAATAACCTATTCCAGTTTGCTATCAAAGATATGAAAAGAACCCGGAAACACGTTTTTATATCCCTTACGGAAAAAAACCGTGACATTTGGGGGCTCGTCCGGGAACTTTCTTCTTTTCGGTAGAGTTATTCAAAGCGGTTGGGCCTAAAATATCATTATTAATCGGTAAAAAAGTCAAACAGTGACATATGTATCCTTATAAGGCATTTCATCTTATTATTGCAACAAATGCTATTGCCAGTGTTTAATCCCTTACTCCATGAATATTCATGCTAGAAATTAATATTATGTTATTAGTTTTGAAAAATGAATACTGCTTAGGCCGATGCTAGGGGGTGTGAGTAGTGTTGCACTTTTAGTTACTACTCATAAACAGGCTAAAAAACCGAGTCTGCAATTTTCTTGTTTTGCATGTCTAATTTTTGCTTTCGAAGGATCACCCAATTTCAGAATATATTTAGAATATGTCCAGATTATAAATCGGCTGACTCGCACTTTTTATTTCTCGAAGTAAAACGTGTCGTCCCTTGAAGTTCGATTGTTGAAGTTTAACTATATTTTGTAATATCCATAATTATTTACGATTAGTGTTTATGCGCACTATGCATGCGTGTAATACAATTTGACTATAATTAAACGTCTTAGGAAACACATTTGTAGTATTTTTTTAAAATGCTTAGACGTTTGTAAATGTAATTTATGTTTGCCTCTAACCCTTTCGACGCGCCAAATATCTAATTGTCGTCTGCAGACCAATGTTGTTAAACCATTCGGTAAAATAAGGAAATGAGATAATAAATGCAAATTTCAATAGAATAAAGCAAATATATAGAAATAGAGTTTGAGACAAAAAGTGAAGTCCCTGAAAAGGCAGCGTATGGTCTGGGACTGCACTATTTGTCGTGGTGCATCTTTAAGACATTGGCAGTGAAAGGGTTAAGCTTACAGTATAACACCCCTAAACTGGAATTGTAGTATGAAAGAATTAAGATACATTTTATGCAGGTGACTACTTAATGCAGGGTGAAACTCATGGCTTTCATCCTCCATGAAGCTTCCGCCTGGCTCCAATACCGATATTTATACTAAAATTAACGTCCTGTTTATAGAGGTTTTCTGTATTTGAAATGACTGATGTTTGGCCATTATTTCAGATCAGTTACAGTGGTTCTCATGTTTTCAATGACAACGATATACCATAGTTCGACGTTCATAAAAGGATGTGCCTGTTGGAGGTTGTCATATTCTATAACAGAGATAATTAGTTTCTATTGTGTCTTCATTAACATCGATAAAACAGGTCGACGTCTACAAAGGGATATGCCTTTTGAAGGTCGCCCAATACCTACCACAGAAATAACAAGTGTTCTGTGTGTCTTTACGAACATCGATAAACCACAGTTCGACGCTTAGGAAAGGAAGTGCTTTTTGGAGATCGCCATATGCTATCACATGAAACACAACTATTCAGACGCAAGTGCATGTTGGACCGTTATGTAGGTATTGCGGTGAAATTATCCAAATTTAATTCATTTCAATCCAATATTTTAGTGTATATTCAGGCCTCCAACCAATAAAAAAGAATGTATTAACATGTACATGACGGACAATGAAGAAACAGTTGTATTGATAAAAACAAGTGTCAAAATACATGCATTTACATACAATAATACTATACAAGTTAATCAAGCATAGAACATATTTACCAGTGTATATATAATATTTTATGCAGAGAAACCATTAATGGTCTAATATACCCGTAGTAAATATTCCAGTTATGATTATATCAATATATTTTTTAATTTCAATCTGCTTAAGATTTTAATATGTACACACATTGTCATAATGATAATATTACTTACAACATATTTAAACTGTTGTTTATTTGTGTGTATTTGTATAATAGGGAAAGATAGGGAGATAGTGTATGTGTGTGTGTGTGTGTGAGAGAGAGAGAGAGAGAGAGAGAGAAGACAGAGAGAGACAGAGGAAGAGACAGAGCCAGCGACAAAGATTGACAGACAGAGAGACAGAGATATAGAGTTGAGTTAATGTCCAATTGTCAGGCTTTGGTTATATGGTTCAGAGACATATATAGTGAAACAAGAGCGTTCTAGCATGTCAGACACAATTGTTTGTTACAAGACCAAGCCACACTGTACATTGTTATCGGACACACAGTTTAAAAAAGTAGAGTACACAGCAGCAAGGTAGTGTACATTTCAATATAAGCAAAAGTTATATTATATCTTATACAGACCACATTCAAATTTACAATTTCCGAGATCTGAGATAATAGATTTTAGCCTGAGTAAAAGTCATGCAGAAAGCTCCTCTAGGAGCCCTTATCCAAAAGTGTTGACTCTGATCATTCTCCATGTCCATGGGTAAGCACAACCATAACCCTTCCGGTACCAAATTTCTATTTGTCGTCTGCAATCCAAGTTGGCTAAATTATTCGGTAAGATAAGGAAATGAGATAGATAATGGCAAAGGAATAAAGTACATATTTAGAAATAAAGTTTGGGACAACAAATGAGGAACTTGGGGCTGCACTGTTTTTCGTGGTGCATTTATGCGACATTGGCGGTGAAAGGGTTAAACAGGTGGCTTCAGGGTTCTATTATAGTGGTTTTATAAATAACTGAGTTGTTAAGTTACACCGCCTACAAAATTGTTATTGCTACATATACGAAAGAGGATTTCTTCATGAAAATAGTTTCTACTTCTGCCAAACCGTCATGCGTATATATGTCATTATAAAATGTTTTCACATAAATATTCATGATGTAGGTAATTGGAACTTCTGTTATCCCGAAGCCTCTAAACCTCTCCCTAGGACACACAGGCACTGTTATTTGAATACAGTGTCGAAATAGATAAGATTACTCCTAGCAGAGTCAAAAGATCTGGGTCCATGCTTATAAAACTTTTTGTTGAGTCTGAGTTCGTTCTCAAGTTTCTGATTGGTTAGATTTGGGCCTTTGGCTCAAATCTGACCAAACGACCAAACAAAAACTTGAGAACTCAAATCTGACCAATCAAAAGCTTAAGAACGAACTCAGACTCAACTAAAAAGCTTTATAAGCATGGACTCAGGGACTGCATTGTTTGTTGTTCGAAATCCTCTACCAAGTTAAAGTTTTGCAGACTGACAGGACTCCTTTGTAGACAGTATCTTAACCCATTTGCTCCCGGTGGATTCTTGCATGATTAAATATTGGATAAGTCCATTTTTATCGAAGGGTTGCCTGGCCTAATATTTCAATTTTATGTTGTTTTATATTGAAATTCCTATCAGCAAATAGTGTTGACTCTGGTCAGACGCTGCATTATGCGGCGTCTAGTCAGAGTCTACATTGTTTGCCCACGTCCAATATATGGGATCGAAGGGGCCAATATGTTAATAAATTCCCTCTTATTGACGCATTTTGACACCTCTGTCACAGTCATTTTCTGATCCCATTTTGATAAAGTTTTAAAATTTATCACAATGGCTTCAAAACTACACAATGGTTTCAACAATGGTGTCAAACTACACAATTCAAAATTTCCTTTCATCTAGTAAATGCACATTGTAGTAGATTTATTTAAAGAGATTGGACCTAAAACTAGCCAATGAGGGAATGGGTGAAGCTATAATTTATTTTATTTAAAAGAAGGGTCTTAAAAGCATGCGCTTGCTTAATGCAGGTCGAAACTAATAGAAAGCTCCTATAGGAGCTTTCCGCATTACACTTGATATACATTGAACTGTAACCTGTCTTACAGATCTATAATTATACCGCTGCTTGATGATCTGGTAATGGAGGATCTAGTGTATAATCAAACTCTGATTGACTTTCCACTTTGAAAAAAAAATCAAGATTGAAAATGTTAAACCATTATATTTGTTCCAAGACGTTCCACACTGCTGCGATAAAGTCTTCTCAAAATTTGATCTGGTTAAATTTTGGTTTGTAGTGCTGGTGGTAGATTAATGTTGCATTAAGCTCCCACCAGTTTTTGAAGACTTCTATTTTCTATTCGTAGATTGTCTTGACAAAATATCGAGTAAATACTCGATACTACGGTATTTTAGTAATGTCTTTGTAGGCAGGTGACTGCTTAATGCAGGGTGAAAGTCATACAGAAAACCCCTTTCAACATGACTTTCACCCAGCATTAAGTTGTCACCTGTGCCAATGATAAATAATTAACGTATTTAAATGTTCGTAGTATCGAATGTTCGTAGTATCGTGTGTTTACTGTATGTGTTATTTACGAGCCAAGGGTCTGTTAGTTACGTTCTTCCGTTTGTGCATTTCATTAGCAATATCTTATAATATGCATGATGCATGTATGCTACACTCTGTATATTATTTACAATAAAGATACACTACATTGGAGTAATTTGTTGTTTTTATCCCGATTAACCAATTATAACAAGGCGATTCTCGTGCCAAAGCGCTGTTCCTGACCGGTTTAAATTATACCTTTGCGAGACATTAAGTAAACTATGGTACATGGTAGCATATATGTGACCAGAAACAACTACGTCACTTAGTGTACCGTATCTTAGACTATTTCCGACTTTGTACTGTATAGAATTTTGGCTGCAGCTAGGTGAACGATATCAATAGGAGACACCTCTTGTGTGTAAATGCATTAAATGTAATTCTATGTAACAGATACCTAATACAGACCATATTTTTCATACATTGACCTACTATCTACCGCTGTCCTTGTGTTTACACGATTACAAACACGTTTGTAATTGATGGTTTTAACGTATTTGAGACTCCAATTTCAATTGAAAGATTGGTAGGTGATGAGCATGTGATATATATGTATTTGCAGTATTGAAACTATGTCCTTATTTGAATAGAATCGAATATTAACATCCAGGCATATTAAATCCTTACGTCATTCCGTGTGGTTTTCACACACAAGTGACACATTAGACTCTGATTTGCTGCTTAAACTCCCCCCAAAAAAGTGGTCCGGTAACAGCATAAATTAAATGAACAGTAAAAGAATTAGAGTGTATTGCAATAAAGTAGATACACACAGAAAAGCTAAAAAAGGTAGTATGCAACACTATCGATAATACACGTGTACATCTGCAGTGTCCATTGGGACTGTTGTTGCCCTCGGCCTTTGGGCTCAAAACAAATATCGTGCGGGACACTGCATAACAATGTTAATGAAAATGAAAAAACGTGTTTTAACTCCTTTATTGCAGTTAGGTTCCCAAATAATAATTAGGGAGGGGGTATTGCCACAGCATTTTCCACCTGCCCGAAAGTACATAATTATGTGTATGGCGTACTTGACCTATTTGATGGAGGGATAGAAATAGAGAGAAGGGAGGGAGAGAGGGGGAGAATGAGATAGTGCTATAGAGAACGAACGAGCATGAGAGAGAGTGGAAGTACAATCAGTTAATGAGATAGATAGATAGATCAAGATACAGAAACAGAAAATGAGAAAGAGGAAGAGACGAGAATGAGAGAGTGGAGGTGCATGACAGGGAATGAAACCAAGAGAAGGTGAGAGAAAAAGAAAGAGATTAAAGGACAAATTAAAAGAGTGAATTACGAAACAGAGAATGAAAGATAGAAAGTACGAGAGCGAGAGCATGAGAAAAATAATGTGAAAGAAAATGAGAGAAAGATTTGAGGAGAGAACGAGTGAGAAATTGAGGGAGAAATTATTACAGAGAGTGAGATGGAAAATGAAGCAGTGATTGAGTTATGAAGAACGACAGAGCGAGATTGGATATATACTGAAAACAAGAGGGATGAAATAACTGAATGAGAATGACAGAAAGAGAATGAGGGTTTTTACAGAGAGAGAATAATGTGTAAGAGAGGGCATGAGTGAGTGAATAAGAGAAAATGAGAGAGAATGAATGTGAGAGAACAAATGTGAGAGAAGGTGTGAAATAGAGAATGAATAGAGGAGTGAAGCAGACAGAGAGAAATCGAGAGAGGGAATGGGTGACAGCGAGAAGCTAGAGTGAATAGAGCAAGGTATTGAGGGGAGCATACTGTCTCCGCATTGTCCACACACACTTCCCATGTGTGAATCAGAATATTAGTTTTAGATACGAAATGAAGACAGAGAACAAACAGAGATAGAGAAAACGTGTGGGTGACAAACAGAAAACAGAGACAAATAAGAGAAACCGAGAGAACGCGATAGAGAAAATATAGAGATAGAGAAAACGAGATTGAGAGGGACAAAAACATAGTGATAGAGAAACGAGAATCATTTAATCAAGACTGCCTAGAATCAAATCTATACTATACCATAAGCACATACAGTTGACCCAGATCAGGCAGCCGTCTGATCTGGCTCAACTCTGTTTGCAAATACGTTCAAAGGTCCATCATCCGCATTCCTCGCTGTGACTGTTGCAGAGACTTTATTTCTGCACCTGGCCGCTTTGATATGCTATAAACTCACCACATACTAAACTAACAGGAGATCTAAAATGTTAACAGAGCAAACGTTACTCCAAACATTCCCCCACCAAACATCTGATCAGGGTCTGTTCTGTTTGCAAAGGTGTCATAATGCGCTTCCATCTGATAACGGAAAGAAGCAATGTGTTGATTGTCGTAGAATGAAAGCAATGTACAATGCACTTGGGGAACATTTTGCAATACTTTCGCTGTGAATCAAGAATGAACTTTTCTTTATAGTGGCCTCGTTTCATAAAAATGACAAAACACATAACAGCTTATGTAAAATTCCATATTTATTGCACAATAATAATCTAACACATGTACATTCGTGTTTAATCTAACTGGTCATTTGCATTTGCAATGTTTACCTATTAAGTGAAAACTCAGTAGATAAATCAAATTCACATGCTCATGGATTTTTATTAAAAACATCAAACATGTAATTAGTTTTGAAATTTGGCATGTTGACGTCATAAAGATCACTATTTGAAACCATTCTGATTAACCCTTCGCTTGCTATTCACGTCAATATACCCACCTGTAAATTCTGAAGACCCAGGTGAGACAGCTCCTGCAGGAGCTGTCTCATCAGGGTATGCACTATTTACAAATTGAGTGGGCACATAGAAATACCTGTACACAATGAAGATATATGTAATTATACAACAGGGCATGGGTAAAGAAGGAGAAATGTATTTTAAAATTTAGCAAGCGAAGGGTTAATACAGCACGTGCTTAACGCGATTCATTCGAGCAATTCTCTATTTATCACAATAATTTAAAACAAAATGCACTATTCTACAAGTTCCCCATTTCCTAATAAGTATTCCTTTTCGGTAGATTATTCAAAGAGGTTGGGCCTAAATATAGTCTAGGAGGGAATAGTTAACCTTTAGCCTGCTGAGCAAATAATTTTAATAATTGTATTATGACTCGTTTACTACTGTAAGCTTATCATTATAAACAAATCAATAAACATAACAAGAGTACCGCATACGGTACATAATACGCCCACTTGCAAACTTTCTCTGATTCAACATGCCTTATAAGTGTTGACATTTTCTAATATATGCTTCAGATCTTGATTTCCATATTAAGGTGATACTATTTTTTAAAAAAAATGAAGTGAATATCTTATTAAATAAAAAGGTTACAGCTAATCCTCATTTTTGCAGATTTTTGTAAAGTGCAACGGCCATAACTTTAGAATAAAATGACATATCAAAACCCCCGCAATATATGTGTAAACTCACATTAAGGTTTAACCATATAAACAAATTGAAGTAAATATCATTTCAAATGAAAAAGTTATGGCCATCCTCATATTTACATAGATTTGCATTATTTTTTTAAGTGCAAGGGCCATAACTCCGAAACAACAAATCAAATGATCCTCAGAATCGACTTAGCTTCAGGTCTTGATGCATTAAACATGTGGATGAAGTTTCATTAATATCTGTCAAACAGTTTTGTCAGAAAACAGCGGAAAACTATTTGCATATATTTGCAATTTCTTTAAACTCCGAAACGAAAAATCAAATAAACCTCAAAATTGACTCAGCATCAGATCTTGATGCATTAAATATTTTTGTGAAGTTTCATTACTATTTCTCAAATAATTTTCCCAGAAAACAGCCGACAAACTATTTGCATTATTTTTTAAGGACAAGGGCCATAACTCTGAAACGAAAAATCAAATGATCCTCAGAATCAATTCAGTTTCAGATCTTGATGCATTAAACATTTGTGTGAAGTGTCATTAATATCTCTCAAATAGTTTTCCCAGAAAACGGCAGACAAACTGTTTGCATATTTTTAAGGACAAGGGCCTTAACTCTGAAATAAGAAATCAAATGAACCTCAGAATCAACTCAGCTTCAGATCTTGATGCATTAATCATTTGTATGAAGTTTCATTAATATCTGTCAAATAGTTTTCCCAGAAAACAGCGGACAAACTATTTGCATGTATTTGCATTATTTTTTAAGTAAAAGGGTCATAACTCCGAAACGACAAATCAAATGAACCTCAGAATCGACTCAGCTTCAGATCTTAATGCATTAAACAATTGTCTGAAGTTTCATTAATATCTCTCAAATAGTTTTCCTAGAAAACAGCCGACAAACTATTTGCATATTTTTTAAGGACAAGGGCCATAACTCTGAAAAGACAAATCAAATGAACATCAGAATCGAATCAATTTCAGATCTTGATGCATTAAACATTTGTGTGAAGTTTCATTAATATCTGTCAAATAGTTTTCCCAGAAAACAGCGGACAAACTATTTGCATGTATTTGCATTATTTTTTAAGTAAAAGGGCTATAACTCCAAAACGAAAAATCAAATGAACCTCAGAATCAACTCAGCTTCGGATCATGATGCATTAAACATGTGTGTGAAGTTTCATTAATATCTCTCAAAAAGTTTTCCCAGAAAACAGCGAACAAACTATTTGCATATTTTTTAAGGACAAGGGCAATAACTCCGAAACGACAAATCAAATGAACCTCAGAATCAACTCAGCTTCAGATCTTGATGCATTAAACATGTGTGTGAAGTTTCATTAATATCTCTCAAATCGTTTTCCCAGAAAACAGCGGACAAACTATTTGCATGTATTTGCATTATTTTTTAAGTGAAAGGGCCATAAGTCCGAAACGAAAAATCCAATGAACCTCAGAATCGAATCAGCTTCAGATCTTGATGCATTATACATTTGTGTGAAGTTTCATTAATACCTCTCAAATAGTTTTTCCAGAAAACAGCGGACAAACTTTGCATATTTTTAAAGACAAGGGCCATAACTCTGAAATGAAATATCAAATGAATCTCAGAATCAACTCAGCTTCAGATCTTGATGCATATAACATTTGTGTGAAGTTTCATTAATATCTGTCAAATAGTTTTCCCAGCAAACAGCGGACAAACAAAATGTTGACGGACGAACGAACGAACGAACGAACGAATGAACGAACGAACGAACGAACAAACGAACGAACGAACGAACGGACGGACGGACAGGGCCACGACAATATACGATCACCTTTATTAGGTGGGCGTATAAAAAGCAGTGGGCCCAGGTAGAAGATTCTTTATGACTTGTAAAATGTCTTCGGTAGGATAGCCTCGCACCTTCTTCTATTGAATATGTAGGGGAGCACAACGCACACAGTGAAGAAACCGACCAATATGGCGACGGCCATATCCGCTATGGTACCTGCAACATATCCACTTATTATGAAGTTTCAAGTACAGTTGATATCTCGAACGCCAAGAGACAATACAGTTTCGTTTGAAATAACAGAAGTTAGAGTTATCCGATTTATAATCTGATCAATGTCTCAAGTTCACAGCTGAATGCGGGTTAAATTTTGTAGTTTGAAACCATTGTAATAAATAGAGTACAGTAAAACCTCTCTAAACCGGACGTTAAATTTAGTATAACTATCGGTCTTGGGGACAGGTGGCAGCTTAATGCAGGGTGAAAGTCATACAGAAAGCTCCTCTAGGAGCTTTCTGTATGACTTTCACCCTGAATTAAGCAGCCACCTGCCTAAAAGAATCGAAATTATTCTCACCTAAAATTCCGGTTTAGAGAGGTTTCACTGTATTTGCTCCTATAATATAGGAGCAAATGCTGTTTATCACAATGGTTTCACACAGTGACTTTTACAGAGTCGTCAAAAGTCGTCAATATCAGGGAATGGGTTAAGCTATCAAATATGGTTCCAGATGTTTGTAGTAATATTCTTTAAACCAATAGTGTATTGAACACTCTTGAAGTACCGAAATTTTAGTTCATTTTGTTTTCCCGAAATTAAGTTTAATGTTTATAATAATAAGGTAGAAACGATTGAGACAGCTAAGCAAACATAGACGATTCTTATGAGACAGCTTGAACTTCGATATCTCGAACTCGGATTATTCGATCGGATAACTCGAACTAAAAGTTCAGTCCTTCCAAAGCATTCAATATAAAACTGCTCTAAAATATAGTGCTGAGCTTATCTAGAAGCACGTGTTACAGCTTAATGCAGGGTTAGGGTAACGCTCAAAGCTCGTACAGGAACTTTCAGCATTACTTTAGATGTGCATTTAGCTGTGAACTAAAGAAATTATGCAGATGAAAACTGGATAACTCGAACTTCTATTATCTCGAACTAATTCGTGTCGTCCCTTGAGGTTTGAGGTATCGAATTTCAACTGTATTCTGTCTACTCTGTTTACAAAGGTGCAACAACGCGTCTCTAAGTGGAAAGGGTTAAACATGTAACAAATAGAAGTAAAGTAAAACCTCTCTATAACGGTCGCTAAATTGTGTTAATTAGTTGGTATATAGGGCATGTAGCTGTTGAAAGCAAGTTGAAAGTAAAACAGAACGCTCCTTTAGGAGCGTTCTGTTTTACTTTCAACTTGCTTTAAGCAGCCACCTGCCTTTAACTCAAAATAATGTAATTAAGTGGCCGTTATAGAGAGGTACATGTACAATAATTCGTCTATAGCGTCTTAAATATGTACCAGCATCTGAAAGTAGATCTTTCGAAACCGATGCGAATGGAAATTACGTTTAACCCCTTCCATAACGGATATTCATGTAAGAAAGACACATGTTTTAGCTGACATTTTACAATGATCTACAAAAACAGAAGCTGATGGTCATGGCAGAAACTGTAGAATTATATAATTCCATTTGCAACCAGAACATACCCTGATAAGACAGCTCCTACAGGGACTGTCTGGCCCGTTTGCAAATATAGGTTTACTCTATTTCAAATGCGTACAGATGAGTAAACATTGTACATACAGTAAAACTTCAATATCTCGAACTCGAAATAATGGTTCAACCCTTCCAATATTTACAATAAAATATTGCTCTAACATGCATCGCTATGCATGTCAAGAAACACATTTGACAGCTTTATGCAGGTTGAAAGTAATCCTATAGGAGCGTTCAGCATTCCATTACACCTCTATTAAACTGTAAACTTGAGAAGTTGCCAAGATTACAAATAGGATAACTCGAACAGCTGTTATCTCGAAGTAACTTGTATGGCACAGTTCAGTAGATTACACGAACTAAAAGTTCGACCCTTCCACAATTTACAATAAAGAATTGCTCTAAAATGTATCGCTATGCATATTAAGAAACACACTTGAAAGCTTAATGCAGTTTTGAAGTAATGCTGAACGTTCCTATAGTAACTTAAAGTTTAAGAATTACATTACACCTGCAATTAGCTGTAAACCTGATAATGTGTCCAGATTAGAACTCGAACTCCAGTTATCTCAAAGCAATGTTAATGGTCCATGGAAGTTCAACTATAATATGAAATATTGTTAAAAATGTAAAACTCATCAACAACATTTTATGTTTAAAGGTAAGCATGATGACTTTCATTTTGTTTGATTTTTTACATTTGTATAGGGTTTTACGTCTCTGTAACAGTAATTTCAGTTTTACCACGACAGCCGGCTAATTGCAGTAGGAGGAACCCCCATTCGTTCTTCTGTGTACGGAACAAACTGCATTGTGTGGAACATAAAAGAACATCGGGGTAGAACTATCGACCGACCGCAGGCCAGCTGGCAGTCTGCAAGACCGGTATTCGAACCATAGAACTATCGACCGACCGCATGCCAGCTGGCAGTCTGCAAGACCGGCATTCGAACCATAGAACTATCGACCGACCGCACGCCAGCTGGCAGTCTGCAAGACCGGTATTCGAACCAAAGCGGTGAGGGGTTAAGCCTTCGCTTGCTGAATTTTAAAATACATTTCTCCTCATTTGCTCATACCCTGTTGTATAATTACATATATCTTCACTGTGTACAAGTATTTTGCTG
The DNA here is from genome assembly GCA_963576725.1 of Azorinus chamasolen. Classification (NCBI taxonomy): domain Eukaryota; kingdom Metazoa; phylum Mollusca; class Bivalvia; order Cardiida; family Solecurtidae; genus Azorinus; species Azorinus chamasolen. The sequence goes on along the minus strand of OY755250.1, from coordinate 37,796,556 downwards.
TGCAATCACTGCTGTGGGGTGCACTGGTTGCACAATCAACTTGTAAATAGTGCAGACCCTGATGAGACAGCTCCTGCAGGAGCTGTCTCATCTGGGTCTTCACTATTTCAAGGTAGGTATATTGACGTGAATAGCAATCGAAGGGTTAAGCGATCATTGTCATTCGAAGACTATAACCACTAGGTGACAGAGGCCCCTTAGCATGAGAGTATAGATAACGTATTTCTATCCATTTGCAATCAGAGAAGACCCAGATCAGGCTCATCTTGATCCAAACTGTTTTTGCAACAATATTCACGCGTAGCAGATTTAGGGGTAAAGAGTATTTGCTCGTGTTTCATATAGCCCTACAATTACCTACGCTAGAACACGTTGTGATTATCACTGATGACTGTGCACGGGTTTGGCGATCATATTATCCTGCGACTGTAAAGGAAGAAAACAAATATTTCATGACATGACTCAACAAGAAAGGACAAAACAAATCGCACATAGCTTAAAACAACAACAATATATCAATAATCAAAGACCCCGTTACACACGTTCCACTCCCCACAAAGATATAAATAAAAACATGGTAAATAAGCCAAATGATCTATTACGTGTAGCTACAATTTGACCTAACCGATGTATTTCACATCGATGGAACACCATCTAACTATCGTATCTATTAAGTGTTGTCATATTCCAATTCACAGTTTAAGAGCAGATATTCATGTAAGAAAACGTTCGTTGCAAAAAATATGTTCCGCTCATGTGACACGTATATATAGATACTGCAAACATTATATCACATTGATGGAGGGATATCTTATCATTATTCTATGTGGTTTAAGGAAACATATTGTTCATTAATATCTATTTTAAGCTACTGTGACATACTAAGGATAGGAAGCATTCATTTAATCCATTCCCTCATAGATAATTTTAGACCAAATCTCTCTGAATAAATATACCGAAAATGAGCATTTACTACAGAATGGACAAATGTTAGAATCGTTTGGTTTTGAAACCATTGTGATGGACATTTGCTCCTTTTGAACAATTGTCTATTTATCCAAATACTTTCAGAACGTGACTTTTACAGAGGTGTCAAAAGGCGTCAATATGAGGGGTTGGGTTAATACGACGCAACGCGTTACCGTCATACTAGAGGGTCATTCTATGAAATGAATATACATTGGACCGAACTTATTTATGCAAATACTGAGCTAAAGATAAAAATGCTTACCCAAATACTAAATTTGTCATTTCTCCAACTATTTCTATACTATGACCACTCTTTAAAATCTTTACGAAATGACAATCCTAAAGAGTCGTCACGGTGTAGGGTTTGGTGGAGAAATAAAGGATTTATTCTTGAAAACGTAGAAAACCAGTCAAATAAACACCGAAGACAGAACGTTCATGTGTTCACTAAGTTAGGTATTAATATTTATTCGGCTATGGTTTTTGTTTAACTGTTCGCAAAGGCTGATAATAGTTTGCTGTAGAATAAAAATTGGATCGATGAAAACAGTTTTTTCATAACATGAACATAACAAAGTCCAAACTTTATGATAGTATTTAATGATTGTAGGGACATCATCTTTAAAGTAAACATTTAGCTGCCGTCACCTACTTATGCAGCGGACTGAATAGATGCATGCAAATCTCATAGAATGCTACTTTTAGATTAAACAATTCAGGATCCAGTTACTAATTTAAGAGGAGACCTGATTAATGAGTTTTGTTCAAAATGTATTTGTTCAAAATCTATTATAGGTCCTGTGACATATTTATGCAAAGGACCAATACGATATATACTGCTCTGATGGCGAAACACCTGACGATATAGTACAACTTAGTGGAAATCCATGCAATAGTTTAGAAGCACATGGCATTTAAAGAAAGTGTTCGTTAAAATCTAGTTTAGCTCCTCTGAACTAATTATGCAGCAAACCGGAATATATATACAGTAAAACCCCGCTAATGCGACCACCTAAAATAGGTATAATTCTGGGTGTTCGATGCAGGTAGTAGCTTAATGGAGGACAAAAGTAATGCAGGGGAACTTTCTGCACTACGTTTGCCCTACATTAAGCAACCACCTGCTTATTAAAACAGCTATGTTTATTCATTTAGTGGTCGCATTAGAGGAGTTTTACCGTATATCTATTCAAATGCTACCGATCCTTTCAGTGACATTTCGTCGAGAACCCTTCAGTAGTTTCTTCAAATGTTTCTCAATTAATATCTATGTAAGAATAATGACGTCATGAATATAATTAGATTAATTGTTATAATTGCACATGGATACAGGAATGTTTGGCTTTGAACCAAACAGTAGAATCATATACAAGCAAACATAACAGACGCTGATCAGGCGGCTTGTGCAGAAACATTCTCTTTGCAAAGGCGCATAAAGGCGTGTTTATGGAATAAATCATTTTGTTAGATAGAAATTGACTGAACTATGAATCTTCATGCAGATGTAATTGTTTTGCAAACTTAATAATCTTAACCCTTCGCTTGCTATTTTCGTCAATATACCTACCTGTAAATAGTAAAGACCTAGATGAGACAGCTCCTGTAGGAGATGTCTCATCAGGGTCTGCACTTTTTACAATTTGATTGTGCAACCAGTGCACTCCACAGCAGTCATTGCACAGCGAAATACTTGTACACAGTGAAAATATATGTACATATACAACAGGACATGGGTAAAGAAGGAGAAATGTGTTTTAAAATTCAGCAACAGAAGGGTTAATTGCATACAAGTTGTTGCTATTATACATATGGGTCTTATTGCATAACACATAGTATAGACCCAGGCCAGATGCAGTTGAATATATGCATATTAACTACCTGAATACAATGTAAGTGGGAATTCGACCAAGGCAGAATCAGATATATATTTCATTTTAAACAAATATAACAGACACTGATCAATACTGCTAATACGAGTTAAGTAATATCAGTGCATCCTGTTTGCAAATGCGTAAAAATGCATTTCGATCCGGTAAAGTGTATTTTCTTTACTCTACGATAATAACGAATATTAATATTAACTATCCTTTTCATTTACCATGTTCCCCGACATCACCTTGACGACGAGTTTTCCGTTGTTGATTGCCGATGATATGTTGTTAGCCACCGTGTTCAGGTCCTGTTCCTTCTGCGGCATCGTCACATCTCCTATAAGAAGAGCACGGCATCAAACATCACCTCCCTTCAGAGTGTATCATCAAACATAAAGCAGAACAATTGAAATACAAAACGTGACGATACGGACAAACAAATAAAGATTTAGCATATAAAATAAGTTCTAAAAGCAGGAGATTCTTCAAAAGTAAAAGTTTCAATGCTAATAGAGAAAATTGCAAACTCGGTTTTAGTGTGTGTTTTTATGAGCAGTTATTTCAAGTGCAACACTACGTATACCCTACCACCGGCCTAAGCGGTATTCATTTTTCCTAAAAATAAAAGCGTTAAAACTGGTGATCCTGAAGGATCAGAAAATATAACATGACTGATAATGAAGTACAGTACGACTTTTCACGAGCACTTCACACACTTTAAGACGTTTTCCGTACCATGAAATCTGCAGTTAAAAGTGACAAAAATTACATCTGCAGTTATAAGTGGAGGTCGTTATGGTGTATACAAGTACTTGACTGAGAAATTGAATGGAAAAGTAAGGGATATTCCAACAAATATAATATTAGAAATTGTATTGAAAAGTTTATTCCTGAAATTGGATTCGAACCTATAACCATCTTCAGTCTGTCAGTACATTGCATACATTGATAATGCTTGAATGCAAAATATAGGTCTTTGTCTATCCATTAAACCCCGCTAATGCGACCACCAAAAGGGGCATAATTCTGGGCGACAAAGGCAGGTGGTAGCTTAATGCAGGACGAACGTTATGCAGAAAGCTCCTATTGGAGCTTTCTGCATAACTTTCGTCCTGCATTAAGCAACCACCTGCTTTAAACGGCGTCAGTGGCTGTTTATTAAGTGGTCGCATTAGCGGGGTTTCACTGTACTTCGTGCAAAGGCGAAAAGGACGAGAGTGTCAGGTACAGTGAACATATAGTGACAAATGAGTTGACACACTCGTAGGATGATGGTTTATGCTAGTCATACAAATAGCAGTGTTTGGTATAGAGGTCATTTGAACATCATACTGTATATTATTTAGATAACAATAATGTTCAAGTTAGCCATTTTTCTGGTCTATCTTTAGTCCAAATCTAAATACAGTAAAACCTGTCTTAACCGGCAGTTAATTTTAGTATGAATATCGGTCTTGGAGACAGGTGGCAGCTTAATGCAGGGTGAAAGTCATGCAGAAAGCTCCTAGAGGAACTTTCTGCATGACTTTCACCCTGCAATAAGCAGCCACCTGCCTAAAAGTATCTAAATTATTATCTACTAGAATTCCGGTTAAGAGAGGTTATACTGTATCTAAATAACTACCGCATATTCATGGACACAATAGTTATAATTCAATGCAGACGATTTAGAAACGAAAGAAACAGATCTCCAAAATACCATTAGTAAAACCAGAGCAGTCCCTGATAAGACGGCTCCTATATGAAAGGGCATTCATATAAAAGAAATGATTAAGCAGATATAATCCAAATTATTAATTTACCCTGTCTTTGAATCAAATAACCATTTGTGATGCAGATATACCCTGTTTAGAGAGGTTTCACCGTACGCTTACACTTTAGTAAGAAATTACCTGCGTTTATATAGGCATTTTATTAATAAATTAATGGCCGCTTAAAGACAGATTCTTCTGTGCTTCTTGCAAAACGGAAAAGTAAGCGATACATGTATTTACCTATTTGCGGGGCCTTGTCCAGAAGTGTGAACTTTACTACTATATCATTACTGTCAGCGTAGTCAATCTACAATGAATCGAACAATGTTTAATTTGAAGGCAATCTACACTGAATTTGGACTTCTTAAATTAACCCTTCGCTTGCTATTCACGTCAATATACCTATCTGTAAATAGTGAAGATCCAGATGAGACAGCTCCTGCAGGGGGGGGGGGGCTGTCTCATCAGGGTCTGCACTATTTACAAGTTGATTGTGCAACCAGTTCACTCCACAGCAGTGATTGCACAGCGAAATACGTGTACACAGTGAAGATATATGTAATTATACAACAGGGCATGGGTAAAGAAAGAGAAATGTTTTTTAAAATTCAGCAAGAAAAGGGTTAAATGGTAATCCACAACCAGTTTCCATTGAAGCTGCCAATGAGCAACTCCGTTAATGCCATAAATGCGGCAAACGCAAACAGTGAAGACGGGGTCAGCACGGTTTGCCACACGAAGCAATGTCAAAGTTTTTATCAGCATATAATTTCGAAGAATGAGTATAGTTATGCAGATTTAATGTAATAGTCGATTTGGACGAGTCTATATTATATACTATGGGAATAGATTTGTTATAACAAAATGGTATATAGATAATCATGTCTACATCAGCTATAAAATGGTGTCCACATCGAAAAAATCAGTCAACAATAAAGAGGTAAGTCAACAAAGAAAATATCAACAGTATACTGGTACATCAACAACGATATTAACCCTTTCGGCGCCAAATTTCTAATTGTCGTCTGCAATTCAACTTTGTTAAATCATACAGTAAAATAAGGAAATGAGATAAATAAATGTAAATTTCAAAGGAATAAAGCACATATATATAACTAGAGATTGAGACAAATAGTGAAGTCCCTGATCAGACGCCGCCTTGAAAAGGCGGCGTCTGATCTGGGACTGCACTATTTGTCGTGGTGGATTTTCTCGACTGTGGCGGTGAAAAGGTTAACAAAGATCAAGAAGGAAATAACCATCAATTAACTCTTTCGGCGCCAATGTCGCCTGTTGGCACCATTGAAAATAGTGCAGTCCCAGGTCAGGTCAGATGCCGCCTTTTCAAGGCGGTATCTGGCCTTGGTCTTCACTGTTTTCTGTATTATTTAACAAGGATATAATCAACAATGAAGTGGTAAGTCAACATGGAGATAATCAACAATAAGGTAGTAAGTCAACATGGAGATAATCAACAATAAGCTGGTAAGCCAACATGGAGATAATCAACAATAAGCTGGTAAGTCAACATGGAGATAAACAACAATAAATTGGTAAGCCATCAAAGAAATAATCATTATACATGGATACTGGAAAATCAAGGAGGTATTCAGCATAAACTTGTAATATTGTATATTCAGTCAACAATAAATATGTAAATAAACAATATAAGTAAAGGATATGTTTAACTATATTAGAATCAGCGATTTGCATCATTGAGGTCCAAAGCGAATGGTCATACAATAATTCATAAAACGGGGCCCGGAAAACCACAAGAGAAACGATATCTAAACCTTAGGAACGATGTTGTGCTTAGATGAGTATCTGGCAATTACTGACTATCCTAGCTACCGAGGTAAAGTATTAGAACAATCTTAGCACCAAGCTTATGAGTTGCTTGCCATTTTAAACCTTCATAACGACTGGGATTCGAAACCGCGATATCTAACTTATAAAATAAACATTTCTTCTTGGACATTTTACGCTTTCCTTTATATAAACGTATTTTCACGCATTTTTCAATCAGAGTAGACCCGGATCAGATGGCTACTGTAAGAGCCGTCTAACCAGGGTCTGCTCTGTTTGCTAATGAACTTTGATAGACTATTTCCTTTAGTTTCTAAATTGACTACCATGATGCACCTTACATATGTCATAACTGTGTTGTCCATGAATATTCAGTAGGTACTGAAATGTTAAATAAATATAGAACAGGGAAATGGTTAATTAAGCGATCACCTTTTATTTAAAATGCCTATTTTCAATAAATAAATGACAGCTTAACCCTTTCATCCATCAATACGCCTTTCTACGCCTCTGTAATAAATCGCATATTGAATCCATTGTGATAAATAAAGCATTTGCTCCTGTGAGAGCAAATGCTCTATTTATTAAAATGTTTTTAAAGTACACAATGAAGAAAATATTCCAAAATAGGGAATTAATATATTACATAAATACTTTTATCTTTGAATACATAAATACTTTTATCTTTGAAAAGGGCCCTTAGTGGTCGAAATATTAGATTAGAGCAATTCCAGTATTTAGGTTTTAAAGTACACAATTCTAAAATAACTCATTTTCTCTATTTAATGCTCCTTTTCGGTAGATTTGTTCAAAGAGGTTGTATCTAACACCCGCCTATGAGGAAAAGGGTTAATTGATGACAAACAACTGGGAATCAACATGTTCACTTTTTTTTAACCCTTTCGCTGCCAATGCCGGAGCTGTGGTTTATGCAAACAGTTTGGATCCAGATGAGACGCCGAGTAACTCGGCGTCTCATCAGGATCCAAACTGTTTGTTACTGTTACTATATTTTTTAAACAAAATTTGTAGCAGACGACAAAGTTAGCAGACGACAGAATTTGGAAGCGAAAGGGTAAAGCGTCTAGCAATTTGCCTAACTCACCCTTAAGTTTGAGATCCTAAGAGCAGATAACACCGTGTTTGGTCCGCTTCCAGCTTGTATTATGCCCTTGATTACAGCGTATTTGAAACTTTCCATATTTGAACCAGCCGCCTGTCTAAAATTACCTTTGAAATAAATGTTGAATGATTTACTATATATAACGGAACCTGGATATCTCGAACTTCAACAGAAATTCAAAATTACTTCGAGGTAACAGAAGTTCTAGTCATCCTATTTCTAATCTGATTTGTTTTCAAGTTGACAGCTGAATGCATGCAGTACATAAGTGGTGATAAAAGCTTATGTAAAACCTTAGAGTTTTAATTGAGACTAGTATGAAGCTTTCACATGTGGTTCTAGATGTGCGTTCTGGTACATTGTTTAATTCTGTACTGTAATATTTTACTTTTACTTCGAGTTATTCCGAAGTTCAAGTTATCGTTATCGAGAACAAGAAATACGAAACTTTAGGAAATATTAATGATGGTATTATTTCCTATGTGAATATGCATGGAGTTATAGTTTATTAAACCGTTTACTTACTGATGAAATGTTTTAGACAAAAAAAGTTTGCTTAAACATTACACTCATAATGACGCAGTTTGACACAGTTTGACGCCTCTGTAACAGTCAGTAACAATTGTGATAAATATATTGAGCATTTGTACAAAGTGAAGGAGTTTGAATAGTTTTGCACCAAGCCCTCGATTTGTTCCATAGGAGCAAATGTTGTTTTATCACATTTAACGTATAATTCTTAAAATATTATTATCTAGTTAATGCTCCTCTGGAGTAGATTTATTCACAGAGGTTCTGTCTAAAAAAAAGTCTAGGAGAGAATGGGTTAATTTAGGTCAACATGATTGGAAAACATTCCTTTGGTGGTTATCTTATCACGCCATTCAGCAAGAATATCAAGCTTTTCATTGGTCAGATTTGAGTTTTCAAGCTTTTGATTGGTCAGATTTGAGCCAGAGTCTCAAATCTGACCAATCAAAAACTTGAGAACGAACTCAGACTCAACTAAAAGTTTTATAAGCATGGACCCTGTCTAAAGAACCGACACCATCACTTTCATTTGACTGGTAGCAACAGGAAGCACATGTGCACACTAAATTCTTTAAAATACTTTACAATTTCTAAGTGGCTTACCTGAGAGCAGGAATGTGAAGTCTCTCTTTTCTGCAGCGTTGTAACAAGCACTGATGTCCGATGACCAGATATCAATTCTCCCCTCGTCATAGGCATAGATGTTGTAGATAACATTCTCAAACTGCACAAGTACAATGGAAAATATTTTTTAGATGGATGTGAATTACGTTGTTATATGCGAAACTCGTTATATCCATGCAGGAACAAGTACAGTGGAGCATGGTTATAACGAACTCCAGGGTCCATGCTTATAAAACGTTTAGTTGAGTCTAAGTTTGTTCTCAAGGTTTTGATTGGTCGGATTTGTGCTTTTGGCTAAAATCTGACCAATCAAAAGCTTGAGAACTCAAATCTGACCAATTAAAAGCTTGAGAACGAAACTCAGACTCAACTAAAAGCTTTATAAGCATGGACCCAGACTCTCCTTTTGTTATTGTTTACCTTGTAATATCCATTGATCGTTATATGACTTCATGATTCACTTTGCTATAAGAATGCTAAAAGGAGTTATAAATGGCTATGTAATTTACAAGGTTATATCCGAATTTAATAATATGTTTACACCAACAAGTAAAGTAAAACGTGCTTATAAGCTTTCAGAAGTCTTCACTCGTTACATTTGAAAAAGTCTAACTATAAGCAGGTGTTAAACAAAGTGCAATCAGGTTGCCAACAGCTAGACGGTTCCTCATCTGGATCCAAACTGTTTGCAAAAGTAATCATGGATCCCCCGGCAGCAGGCGTCAAAGTAAATAAATTATTGGTGATGATTAAATCTTTAACTGCTCAGATCGGCTTCGCCGGAGGTAGACGAGAATTTCCGTTTGGGATATTATCTCATAAGCTGAAATCTAAGCTAACATAGAACTGTGTATCGAACAAGCGAATTTCGACGGTTTTTGGTGTTGGCCAGTGTTGTTGATAATTATTGTCCAGTGATGTTGACAATTGACTCCTCACAAATAAAAAAACTGTAACATGCCGTTTAACCCATTTGCTCCCACGATCCCATATATGGGATGTATGCAAACAATGAAGACTCTGATCAGACGTCGCATGATGCGGCATCTGATCAGAGTCTACACTGTTTGCTAATAGGAATTTCAATATAAAAACAAAACAAAAATGAAAATTTAGACCAGATATCACTCAGATAAAAGATAGACTAATCCAATATATAAGCATGGAAGAATCCACTGGGAGCAAATGGGTTAAAGTACAACACGATATACTAAGTGTAAATGCTTACGGATTCAGATTTCAGTGTCATGCGAATTGGCATTCCAAACTCGAGTGTGTCAGGAATGTTGATTGTGTAGTTACGCTGAAGGAACGAAAACAAAAACAAAACAGCCACGTAATAGTATGACATATGTCACTTGTTAGTGGGTCGTATTAACCATTTTATTTTTCAGGTCTGTGCAAAGAAAGTAGATCCAGATCATGACGTTCCTGGTTGATTAATTATGATATGAACATTTGAAAACAGCAAGATTACAGTGACTAGGCAAATTGACTAATTCATTACAATTAAGAACGACCATACTGACTCAATCAGATGGGGCACTATAATCAAGCCCAGATAATTCTAGGCATAGTGGTCTCATTCAACCAAACAACTATAGGCGTCTCTTTCTGAACATAGCATGTGACCATAATATGAAACTCATATGTGAAGTACTATGTGAGTTATAGCGTCATAATCAAAAGACAGACATACATAAAATGTGATTCCTATAGGGCTCCTGCATTTTTAATACAATACCGTAATAATTGATCTATAATTTAGTTAACTCACTGCCAGGATGTACCATTCCCATGTAGTGTTTATTCCAGCTGAAGCATCCGGCCAGTCAGATCTCTGGGCTACCCATACGTCTGCAAGCATGCCCCTGACGGACCTCTGAAACATACATAAATGTTAGTCATTGTCAATGACACAAGCATCTAAAATTTTCACTGCCAAAGTCAACATGATTTACAGTAAGACCTTTCTCAATCGGATGTTTAATGCAGTATACATGTTGGTCTTCGAGACATGTCACAGCTAAAGGCAGGATGAAAAGTGTGCAGAAAGCTCCTCTATGAACTGACTGTATGCCTTTCATCCTGTATTAAGCAACCATCTGCCTAAAAATATCTAAATTCTTTCACCATTTAAGTCGCGAAAAAGCCAATCACATGGCTTGTTTGTATGGCTTGTTTGCATTGTATTGTATTGTATTGTATTGTATTGTATTGTATTGTACTGTACTGTACTGGTTCTGTACTGTACTGTACTGTACTGTACTGTACGTACGTACGTACGTACGTATGTGTGTATGTACGTATGTATGTATGTATGTATGTATGTATGTATGTATGTATGTATGTATGTATGTATGTATGTATGTATGTATGTATGTATGTATGTATGTATGTATGTATGTATGTATGTATGTATGTATGTATGTATGTATGTTTGTCTGTCTGGCCTCTCTCTCGTCTCTCTCTCTCGTTTCAATCAGCGATTCCGTAATTACATTTGAAAACGGTTTAGATCCAGATGAGACGCCGACTCTCTCTCTCTCGTCTCTCTCTCTCTCTCTCTCTCGCTCAACTTAACCAACCGATCATTATCTTTTTTCAAGTTAGTGCAAATTAATGTACATTTTCAAACAGATTGTCGACTAAGGTTCCAAGCCTATTTATTGTTATCGGGTAGTTTCTCAAAAGCATGAATGACCCGTGAGTACAAGGTACTCCAGGCCCGAAGTTTTATTTCATTCTCAAGCATCCGTTTGGTTAGGCTCTAGCTTGCCGTCTAATCTGGTCTATAAAGTTTGCAAATCCAAAAAGTTGTCCCTATCAAGGAAAATGGGCGTTCACAACATCCAATGTACGATGCAATAGAATATGTCTGAACACATTACCTCCTAGTGGCGCATTTTGGCGCCTCAGTAAAAGTCAGATTTTGAAACCATAGCGTGTTTATTCATCATAATGGTATCAAACCACACACTTTTAAAATCGCCTTTTCTGTTGTTAATTTTCCTTTTCCGTAGATTTATTCAAAAGGGTTGGGTCTAAAACTAATGTAGATGGAATGAGATAACCCTTTCACCGCCAATGTCGCAAAAATGCACAACGACAAATAGTGCAGTCCCAGGTCAGACACCACCTGATCAGGGACTTCAGTTTTTGTCTCAAACTCTATTTCTATATACTGATTCCCGACGGTGCTCGAAATATCGCCAATATACTGTATGTGCTGTATTCCTTTCACATCCCATTTCGTGATTTTAACAAATGGTTAAACAAAGGTAGTTTGCAGATGACAATTAGAGATTTGGCGCCGAAAGGATTAAACGTCCATATATTATTTTAAAAATCAGGTAGTGGCTTGATACAGGGAGAAAGTAATACAGAAAGCTACCATACATACTTTCTGCGTGACTTTTGAGACTACATAAACCTACAACATGTCGTACAGATCCTTAATTAGACATTTGTTTGAAGGTTTTACTGTACATGTATTGGAAATAACACTTAATAGACTATAAGTCGACGATTGTTCAGTACGTAAACAGGACTGTAAGCAAACAGGACAAACTTTAATTGGAATCATCTGATCTGGATCTACTCTTTCTGCAAATATGTCCAAATACGTCTATTTGGAGTATAGTTTTTTTTTACGTTTCATATACATACCGTTCCCTCGTAAGTATAATTTGTGTTGTCGAAGTAGAAGAATTCCCGACTGGTCCGAATCCTGACATCAGTTGCGTCGGATTTCTTAACGTCAAATGAGTCCATGCTAATAGGTGTTGGCGTACAGTTGCCTCTGATGTCATCGATGTGGTACGCCACGCCTACAGTTTCAATGGGCGTTACATGTATATAACGGATATGTTTTTGCAGAAATCCAATAGGCCGTGTTTAGATGTAAACACGTTATATTGTCCTGTTGTATTAACCTGTCAAACTTTAAATAATTATGCGCTTGCTGAACACGCCATAAATAGCTCCGGTTGATATCGATTGTTTCCGCTAATAAAAGCTTTCCTACTTGGCTTATTCGAGTACTTGTACATTTATTGTGAATCTTGTAAAAAACGTTTGAAACACAGGTTTACCCAAGCTAAATATATCCTTTCAGTGACAAAGGAATATTAACAATTGACAGGTCAATAAAACAGGACAATACAAAGGTTCAGGCGGGAGACGGATATTTTTGATATATGGTGAGACATGTCTACAAAGTTATATTGGGCGGAGTTACAAGGAAGTGCTGCATTGTTTTCATTAGCATAATGCATTATTATACTGCAAAGTAAAATCCTCACTTCTGATTGGTTAACTAGCCGTGTACATGAGTCCATGTACCCTGTGAGCTGACAGGGTACATAGAAATTCCCCATGACAGGCCCCACATAGTATGGCCAGAGACCAAAAGACCGACTTCTCGACTCGGCTAAACAATAGCAAAATTCATAATAGACAACTATTGATACGTAAAGAAAACAATGCAGAAATGAATTAAAAAACACCATTGTTTGAAATGACCAATAAAACAGTTTTTAGAGGAGTTATTATATCGTTCAGCCATCTATAATAACACGAACGCCGATGAAATACAGTACACAACACTTGGATACCTTCGGGTAGAAATAAATGTATTGGGGCGCTTTTAGGGGAATTAGCGTGTTTAGTGATTCAACATGCAAAAATGGATTTATATAAATTATCCGAACCGTAAAACTTTGCAGTATAATAAATTCGTTATACAGTTCTTTTCCCAGGGTACATGACGATTTATTCCCGGCTGGTAAAATCATGTAACCCTCGCCTAACGGCTCGGGCAACATGATTTTCCTCAGCCGGGAATAAATCGTCATGTACCCTGGGAAAGAACTGTATAACTAATATGGTACATGTACGAGGCGCATACAAGATACTGCACTATTTGTCGTGATGCGTTTAGCGACATTGACGGCGAAAGAGTTAAGGCTTGGTGTACCACATTAGATTAACCCATTCCCTCATATTGACGACTTTTGTCACTTTTTGAAACCATTGTGATAAATAGAGCATTTGCTCCTATAGGAGCAAATGCTCTATTTATCACAATGGTTTCAAACTACAAAATTCTCAAAGTTTCCTTTTCACTAGTTAATGCCCATTTTCGGTAGATTTATTCAAAGAGGTTGGATCTAAAAATAGCCTATGAGGTAATGGGTTAATGCTGTATACGTGACATATTCCGGTTTAAGCACATCTTCATGCATTTGCAAACAGAGAAGACTCTGCTCAGGTGGTTCTTACATGAGCCGTCTGGTGAGAAACTTCTCTTTTTGCTAAATTGAGTATCAATATTCTATTCCACATGTTCAACTGTGAAATACACATACTGTATTTATTACTACATACACATACTGTATTTATTACTACATACACATACTGTATTTATTACTACATACACATATTGTATTTATTACTACATACACATATTGTATTTATTACTACATACACATAGTGTATTTATTACTACATACACATACTGTATTTATTACTACATACACATACTGTATTTATTACTACATACACATACTGTATTTATTACTACATACACATACTGTATTTATTACTACATACACATATTGTATTTATTACTACATACACATACTGTATTTATTACTACATACAAATACTGTATTTATTACTACATACAAATACTATACTACATACAAATACTGTATTTATTACTACATACACATATTGTATGTATTATAACCATTCAACTTATAAATATTCACGATACAATAATTTCATGTTTATGATGGCAATGAGTATGTCGGCTTATAATAACATGGCGCCTCCCTTGATGGCAATACCGTATGAGTGGTCAGTGGTTTCCATTGTGCACGCGTGACCAAATGTAATGTACGCACTTTGGATCAAGGCATACGCGGGCATTCTACGCCGGAATTTTTTTAAACTGTTTAGTTTTGAAATCAGTTTCTTATTTAGAGCATTTGAAGACGCAAACGATCTGTTTATGAAAATGGGTTCATAATGTGCATTTTACAGAGTCGTCAAAAGGCATCAATATGAGAGAATGCGTATAGCTTGAATAACAAGAAATGCCATATATTTTATTCTATCTTGGACATATCGATGTTTTACCTTGATGTTTCGCATGTACATAAGTCCGTATCGCTAGCCACGCCCCTGATATTCGAGATTCGATTGGCACTGTCGAAGTTTTACGGTGATTTCAGATTGGATTTGTAATTGTACTCACCAGTATTGAAGTCGTGGATAGTCGTCTGTGGGTTCATGCCATAGGGTGTATTCGTTATTGGTGTGTTGTCATATCGTACAAGGTTAAGGTCGTAGTCGTAGTACTCCTAAAATTACAACAAGGTTGTCCTTGACCTACTAGCTATATCCATGTGCCTGATTTAACCGTTCACACAGACACTATTTGACGTATTTGAAACCGAAGCAGACCCAGATTAGAAATCTCATGTATAAGCCCCCTGGGTCTGCTATGTTTGTTTATTAAATTAATGTAGACCTATAGTTTTACCGGTTTTAACATGCTATCTTATTGAAGCCGTCTGATCAGGGTCTGCTATGTTTTTAATGGAATGTGATAGACATGTTTCTTTACTTTCCAAAATGGTAACAATGTTCCACTTTCCATTTTTCATAATAACTTTTTTGTCCATAAATATTAAGTAGATATCAAAATTTGGAATAAACATAGAACATAGAACATTTTTTATAATAACTATTTTGTCCATAAATATTAAGTAGATATCGAAATTTGGAATAAACATAGAACAATGAAAGAGTTAACCCTTCGCTTGCTATTCACGCCAATATACCTACCTGTAAATAGTGAAGATCCAGATGAGACAATACACCTACCTGTAAATAGTGAAGACCCAGATGAGACAGCTCCTGCAGGAGCTGTCTCATCAAGGTCTGCACTATTTACAAGTTGATTTTGCAACCAATGCACTCAACAGCAGTGATTGCACAGCGAAACACTTGTACACAGTGAAGATATATGTATTTATACAACAGGGCATGGATAACGGAGAAATGTATTTTGATATTCAGCAAGAGAAGGGTTAAATCAGAATGATCAAGCCTTTCACACTTTACCAATATCAAAACGTCGGATGTATGTACACAAACCATTATAGAATTCAGCTAAAACATATTCATGATGTCATTATATATTGCATGAACTTTTAACACGGAAAGGGTCAATTGGCTTTCTAATGGGCAAGTACATCAAGTTGCTTGTAAAGAGAAGTGATTTGAAAGTACTAACATCAATGTAGACTATATTCTTGCTGTCTAGGTAGATCACCTCTGATGTGAAGTGGAATGCAGTGGCCGGGGTCGGCAGAGGTTTGGTTTGTTTCCGTTTAGGGCAGTAAACACCAACTGGAGTCTGAAAATTGAGATATACAGTAACATCCTATCTCCAGTGAGAAAATACAATTGAACTTCTCGATAACTCGAAGTAAACATTTATACGCCTTTGAAAACAGAGTAGACCCATATCAGACGGCTCCTATAGGAGCCGTCTGATCAGGGTCTACTCTGTTTGCTTATGGAATAATATAAATCTGATCCAATAGTTTTTGCATTGGCAAAATTCCATGTATTAATATGACATTATTTTGAAAATAAATCTACTTAATATTCATGATGGCCTTAATTAGTTTATGATATTCATGAAGAAAAAGGATAATGCAGGTTAAGGCATGTAGAAATCCTAAAAAGGTCTGAATTATTTACTAAAACCTTGGTTTTGAGGGCGTTTGCTGAACGCGTTTCCAAAATCTTTGCCAATATATCGAATATTCCGTTCAATGGAATATCGTTATAATGAATGTTCACGGTACAATAATGAATATTCCGTTTTATTATCCCTCAATATATCCTTCAATGCAAAAGTCCCATATACCTAGCATGTGATTGTATAATATGTAACCCTAAACATTAGCTTTCAGGTTATTATATCAGGATATAATATCACCTTACAGTCTTATGTATCATTTTTTATTTCTTTTAATTGTAAAATTAAGTAACATTGTACTTCTACAGTTGTTCGGTATAATACAATAATTAACACATGGCTGTCGGGGTAATATAGGATATTGTCAACCCTATGTTGTCACCCCTCTTTAGAATCGTCTCAAGGTTTGGATGGATAAATGGCATCTTCAGTATTTGAGTACGCAGCTTTATATGTTGCTCTGAAAAACCATCGTCATTTCTCCATAAACCCCAATGATGTGACCAAAGAGAAGGTTCTTCTGAGTTGTCACTATATCATGTTCGATGGAGGAATAAATGAGCTATTTTTAAACTCTATCAATTTACGTGTCTTATCCATTCTTCTATTAATCCATCTCTTCTATTAATTCATCTATTCTATATATTAAGTCATCTTTTCTATTAAACCTTTCGGTGCCAAATTTGTAATGGTCGTCTGCAAACCAGGTTTGTTACACCATTTTGTTAAATAAGGAAATGAGATAAATAAATGCAAATTTCAAAGGATCAAAGCGCATATATAGAAATAGAGAATGAGACAAAAAGGGAAGTCCCTGATCAGACGCCGTTTAGAAAAGGACTCGTCTAATCTGGAACTGCACTATTTGTCATGAATCATTGGTGCTGATAGTGTTAATCGAAGATAGAACAGCGGAAATCCGGGCGATCTTTATTGAAGAAATTTCCATGGAAGTAGCTGACGATTGGTTAGCAATACCTGAAATGCTGTTTGATCTGTAATCGTGTCAGTGAAGTCAACAAACTCATAGGTGTGGTTGAAGTCTCTTGGTACGCCCTTGGTCCATGTCCTGCCGTATACCTGGGCTCGAACAGGCGCGGCCACGTTTACGGTGGAGGTTTGCCATTTATTTGCTGTAAGATTGATAATAACAATAATGTCTGGTTGGTTTCACTTCAGAAATATCCCTAAATGGAAGAGACAAATATTATCGGAGTTTGATATGCATACCGCTAAAATACTGCTGTTACAGTGCTCCCTCCCAACCACGACCCTCTCAATAACGATTCCCTCCTTACAACAACGCATGTCACTGTTTCCGAAACAACAAGGCTCCAGAAACAACTTTTTTCCATCGTATTTTCTTTATGCCTACATCAAAAACCCTATGTTGTGACCACTCTTTAGAATCGTCACTTTGTGACGATTCTAAAGAGTGGTCACAACAAAGGTTTTGATGGAGGCATTACGGTTTTAGTTCTCGAAATACACCTTATCTGGGGATCTGCAAACAAGCTAATTATGTTTGATTTTCCCTCCCTATAACAACTTCCTCTGAACAACACATACAATATCCTAAAGGGTGTCGTTGTAGAGAGGGAGCACTGTATAACACTAAATTACCTTTAAGGTTAAGAAACCGAGTCTCTCGGCGTCTCATGTGAATTCCAGCCGTTTGCAAATGTTACGAATGTTGCACAAAGATTGAACAGTGTTAACCACCTCCCTTATGTAAGAGCATTTTCGCGCATCTGCAAACAGAGTAGACCCAAATAAGACGGTTCCTATAGGAGCTGGATGAACAGGGTTTACTCTGTTTGCTTATGGTGTAATATAGAGCTGAAACTACAGCTTCTTACTGAGGCAAAATGTCCTGTGTGATATGCGATTAAAACATACATGTAATTTAATTAATATTCATGTCATCATTATTTCTTATATGAATATGCAACAAGGAAAGGGCTAAGACGACTGCAAGTGTGTTGGCGTGTTATCTGTTATAAGTGCACGTACCATATGAAGGAAGGTCCTAAAACACAGGAAAATACAGCAAACCCTTTCTCAAGCTTTTGATTGGTCAGATTTGAGTCAAAGGCTCAAATTTGACCAATCAAAAGCTTGAGAACGAACTCAGACTAAAAAGAGGCTATTCAGGTTTTGAACATAGGAATCTTAACCCTTTCGCCGCCAATATCACATCTGTCATAACCTATGCAAACAGTTTGGATCCAAATGAGACGCCGAGTAACTCGACTATTATTATTTAAACAAAAATAAGACAAAATGAAAACTGAAAATTGCAGCAGACGACAAGGTTTGCAGACGACAAAAGTTGGCAGCGAAAGGGTTAAAAAGGAGGCAGTTGTTAATATAATGCATTACACACGTGCATGAATTTGTGAAATATAATAGATAATTATATACTTAATGTTACCTAGGTTTGTTAAACGTCCTAAAATACCAAATACCTTTCAATATCTTGAACATAAAGGGACCATAGCAACACTATATTCGAGATAATAGGAATTATTTCGCAACTGGACATCTTAATATACAGTAAAATGGCGATAATCCGAGGACTGTCGGGAACTGAGAAAATGCTCGGATTACCGCTACCCTCGAATTCATACTTTGTGGATTCAACGTGTCAAATAACTCGTACAGTGTATGCACATACATGTGTTGTTTGCCTACAGAATGCATAAAAGATAAATTGATATGTTTGCGTATTTTTAGAAAAGTCTCGTTCAACCAAACGCTTATTACGAGAGTAAACAATCTTTATTGAGTATTTCAGACGAATAACACCGAGTGTTCCGATTATAAATTAATTCAACTCGCCCTGATTTTTCTTACCACGAAACAGTACGGGAGCGAAGCGATATTGTTTTTAAACATCCAAAACTAAAATGAAATGTCGACGAATGGAAACTTAGGCAAACTAAAATCCATAAGTATGAGGTTAGAAGCTACGACTGTTCTATGTCTATAGTTTGAAACAAAATTTGGGTTTATTGTGAAGGGTCCGTTGAACGGAGCAAACTACAGTGAAACTTCGGTCTCGGCTGTGAATGGTGTTTACCGTTTTCACTTATATATAAGTAAAGAATCGATGCATTATACACAATTATGCGCTCACAATTACTGTCAACATACGTGTATACTGCTGGAGCCGGTGTTATTCACACATAGTAGCAAACTAACACAGTGGCATCTCTAATTGCTGGGGACACACGGAGTCGCGAGACATCAACAATGGAGGTGTGATAAATTGAATTCGAAGTGTCCGCGATGCATGCTCGGATTAGGCAGGTAATTTAATGAAGCAATTGATTGAAGGGACCGAGAAGCGTGCTCGAAAAATCGGATTATCGAGACTCGGATTACACGGTACAGAGTTGTATTGAAATAATAGATTTCATGTCCGGACCATACAAATTCCCTCGGATTAGGCCATATTCTCGGAAAATAGCTCCTCGGATTATCGCCGTTTTACTGTAGATCTAAATCAATCTAAAGTAAGTTTGAAAGTTCTTGCATGAGCTTTCTGTTATATATGTACTTTCGACCAAAACAGACCTTTGTCTGTTGTTTCGATACGAACCGTCTCATCGTGATCGCCAAAATGCGTCTGATGGTTGCCTACTGCAGGGAAAAAGTAACGCAGAAAGATCTTATAGGAGAGTTCTTCATTACTTTTGACAAGCATTAAGCTATCACCTACCTTACAGACAAATAATTACATGCTTTAGACATGTTCTACTGTAATTCATTATGGTCTTACTTGTGAAGTACCAGTCCACGGTCATTGTGGAGTTAAGTTTCGGCCAGTAACGACATGATCGCCATAGGTTGCATTGTATTCCACGAACATTCGTCTTCTCGATGTATCTTTCTGCAAAGTCGCCGCCGAAGTGAAAGGTCTGGGAACCACTATATATCTGAGTTCTTCCGCTGGGAGTCACAGAACCAAACAGGAACAGGCTAAAGGCATCTGACAGCGACGTCACGGAACATTTATCTGGTGGATAAACACGTACAGTAAAACCTCTTCATAACGGTCACTAAATTACATTCCTATAGGAGCGTCCTGTTTTACTTTCACCTTGCTTTAAGTAGCCATCTGTCCAGAATACCAAATAATTAACTAAATTTAGTGGCCGTTATAGAGAGGTTTTACTGTATAATTGTTTTGTTTTGTTTGTTTGGTTGTTTGTTTGCATCGGGAATTAAGATCTTTACAGTATTTCATCCAGATAATTACCGATGTAGCAGGACACAATACGTTTTTATTTCAGTGAATTATTAAACAACTCTGTGTCGTGCACAGAAGACCAGCAGAACAGAATCGAACTCAGCTAATAAATATCCATTAATACAATAATATTAATCAGGTGAGGGGTTAAAACATGGCTGACACAGCTGTAATGGCATTTTTCAGAGTATATTGTACCTTTGCCGAAACAGTTGAATGAGTTCTGTATTGATTTATAAACAAATAGAGTAGACCCTGATCAAACAACTTCATGGGTCGTTTGAGGTTGATCTGGGTTTACTCTATTTTTACATGTATAAATATGCATTGCTACCGGATAAAGGGATTAACATGAGTTGGAAACCCTTTGCCTCATATAAACACATTTTCACGCATTTGCAAACAGAGTGGAATTTGATAGCACTGTGTATTTAGTTTTTAAAATGGCTACAATATTCCACCTTCCATAATTCATTATAACTATTTTGCCCATGAATATTCAGTAGGTATAGAATAGAAATTTGCAATAAACATAGAACAGGGAAAGGGTTAACTTAAACTGTCTGTCATACTTACTAGTTGTTATATCGATGTGGAACAGTTCTGATGTACTAAAACTGTAGATTTCTTGATACCTGGTACCGTTCATATCAACATATACCGCTGCTCGCTGATTGGGGTTGTCAAAGTACAAATGATAATTTGTGGTGTACTTTTTATTCTCTATATTTCCCTCCACATACACCTCAAATGTGTTCGGAAAAGCTGGTTTTGCAACAGGAGCTGATAAGTAAAAAACACACACATTTTCATCAACACTTTCCTTCATATCAAATCAAATTCACACATTTGCAAACAGTGCAGACCCAGATCAAACGGCTCCTATTGGAGCCGTCTGATCATGGTCTGCTCTGTTTGCTAATGTAATTTGATAAACTATTCGTTTTTAGCTTCTTAAATGTCGACAACGCTCCACTTTCCATATTTTATTATAATTAAATTGGCCTTGAATATTGAGAAGCTATTGAAATTTAGAAAAAAATACAGTGAAACCCCTCTAAACCGGAATACTAGTAGACAATATTTTAGCTACTTTTAAGCAAGCGGCTGCTTAATGCAGGGTTAAAGTCATGCAGAAAGCTCCTAGAGGAGCTTTCTGCATGACTTTCATCCTGCATTAAGCTGCCACCTGTTTCCAAGACCGACATTTATGCTAATTTTAACGTCCGGTTTAGAGGGGTTTTACTGTATAGAACAAGGAACCCAAATCGATGCCTACTGAAACACTGTTACAAATTCCCCATTCAAGCTGTGAGAAAGTTCTGACAGAGTACCAAAACCTTTCGATCCTGATGAGACACAGTGTTGCTAATGTAAGTCATCAGACCAAATCATGTACAAACCTTGGTCAGCTGGATGAACTGGCATACACACACTTGTGTCCAAGTTTCCTCTCACAACTGTTGTCATTGCAATCATCAAAAATAAGGTCGCCCTGTAAGACAGACTACATCATTTTATCCATGGTTTGCATTTCTTAGACACGATTATTCAATTTCATTTACAAATCATAAGTATGAAATGTTTTCGCAAGGGTTTACGTATACTATTAATTTTTACATTGTCGTTCGTTTTTAAATTATCTGTGTTTGATTGATTAATTGATTGATTCATTTATTTATTAAATCATTCATTGTTAATTCACCATGTTTAATTTATCAGATGAATCGTTCATTCGTTAATTTAAATCATTTCATTCATTCATTCGCTCGTCCATTCATTCATCAAGTCACTCATTCATTCATCCATTCATCATCCATTCATCCATATATCTATTCCTTAATTTCCTCGCTCAGTTGGTTTGTACATTCATTCAGTCACTCACTAATTACTTAATTAATTAATTCTATCATTTAGGCATTGATTGATTGATTGATTGATTGATTGATTGATTGATCCATTCATTCATTCATTCACTCATTCACTCAATCATTCACTCATTCATCCATGCATGCATTCATTCATTATTTCATTCTTTCATTCATTCATTTGTACATCCGTACATCTATTCATTCATCGACTTATTCATTGTTCATAGGTGACACTGCTTTCATGGAGTACAACTTGCTACAGATAAAGGTGCGTACCAAAACACTAAACTCATATTTTATCCATCAGTCCCTATACCTACTGTGACCGCTTGTTCGAATCGAATGGAAGAAACGTTTATAGACAGTGACTTACAGTATGGGTTTTGGTGGAGGAAACATTTTATAGACAGTGACTCACAGTATGGGGTTCGGTGGAGGAAACATTATTTGTTCTTGAAAATGTTTTAATTTACACATCTTATCTGACGCACTGGTACATATCTTAACTCATTCTTTGTTTAATATCCATATAAGAAATAATAACATCATGAATATTTATGAGCTAAATCTGTATAATTGCATATATACATATCGAGGGCTTGGTGGAAAACTATTCTAACTCCTTCACTTTAGTGAAGGAGTTAGAATAGTTTTGCACCAAGCCCTCGATATGATATATTGGTGTTGGTGAAAACTACAGTGTCATGTGTATTATAACGCCATAAGCAAACAGACCAGACCCTCATCCGACGGCTCGAATGGGACGATTCTGCATTGATTGTTTTCTGTATTAATTAATGCAGAGAACAATCAACACATAAATCTCATAAAGGAGCTTTCTATGTTATATACTGCATTAAAAATGCTGCTGTTTTGTTAAAACCCATTTGGCCATTTAGAACACGCACACTTGAAACAATACAGTCTTATTATACTATTAAAGTGATGTCTAAAGTTGCGTCTTTCAGACGGGTAATATCTTAATGTACTCGAACGTAATGCAGCAAACGTTTGTCCTACATTGAGCTACTATCTGGTTTGAAAGACTTCTCTCTTCAATAAATGAATTGTCGCTTAACCCTTTCAGTGCCAAATTTCTAATTGCCGTCTGCAAACAAATTTTGTTAAGTTATTCGGTCAAATCAGGAATTGAGATAAATAAATGCAAATTTCATAGAAATAAAACACAGATATAGAAATAAAGTTTGAGACAAAAAGTGAAGTCCCTGATCAGACGCCGCCTTGAAAAGGCCGCGTCTGATCTGTGACTGCACTAATTGTCGTGGTGCATTTCTTAAAGGGTTAAGACAGGTTCCCTGTTCAGTATTCATGTAAGAAATAGTGACATCATGAATATATATTAGCTGCATATTGGCATTTGTAGACAGTATTATGGTTGGTATTGGCAGAAACTGTAGAGTCGGGCCTAATATAATTTCCTAAGCAAACAGAGCAGACCCTGATCAGACGGCTCCTATGGGAGCCGTCTGATCTGGGTCTGCTCTGTTTGCAAAGGCGTGATAACCCGTTTATATGAGCGAATATGTTATTACAGCTTATATTGTACATTGATTACATATGCCAACAGTGCTGACCCGAACTCTTGTTTGTTGCTGAGATTAAAACTTGTTTTAAAAATAGGGAAGAAAAGAATAAATGATAAACATGAAGCAGACAACACTATTTTAACTCTTCGCTTGCTACTCATGTCAATATAGATCTACCTACCTGTAAATAGTGAAGACCCAGATGAGACAGCTCCTACAGGAGCTGTCTCATCAGGGTCTGCACTATTTACAAGTTGATTGTGAAACCAGTGCACTCCACAGCAGTGATTGCACAGCGAAATACTTGTACACAGTGAAGATATATGTAATTATACAACAGGGCATGGGTAAAGAAGGAGAAATGTATTTTAAAATTCAGCAAGAGAAGGGTTAAACAGAACGGTTAAAACAGCATCGGTTGGTCTAACAGGATTGTCATATGTGTCTGGAAAAGAAGTGTCAGACGTGAATTATTCGTAGACAGATATATTCATTGATGCGTACTAAAATTGATATTGATGAGCCTTCTGGTCAGGATCGTCTCTGTTTTTTATGGTGTATTATTGATCTGATTATACAGTTTCTGCCAGAACCAAAACATCCTGTGTACAGAAGCCGTCATAAAAATTCAGCTACATGTAATAACTCATCCATGATGTCATTATTTCTTCTACATGTATATTCAACAGGGAAAGGTTTAATCAGATCTCAAATACTATATTTAAGATATTTTTGTTATTTCTGACATAAACATTAAACAGAAAAACAGCTAAATAACAATAAGAGCGCGCTAAGTACTGATGTGGTGTTATATCTAAAATAACCATATTTACGTCCATAGTATGTACAGTAGACACGTCTAATGAAACTTTTTGACGCATGCAGAATACAAATACAGTAAAACCTCTCTATAACGGCCACTAAATTCTGTAGGTATGTAGGGCAGGTGGTTGCTTAAAGCAAGGTGAAAGTAAAACAGAACGCTCCTATAGGAGCGTTCTGTTTTACTTTCATCTTGCTTTAAGCAGCCACCTGCCTTTAACACAAAAAAATTTGATGTAATTTAGTGGCCGTTATAGAGAGGTTTTACTGTATACTATTGGCAGTCTTTGCCATTCCTTATATTAGTAAGCTGTACCATTTATTCATAAAGTTCCTTCATGGGCTTTTTAATCTTGGTATACACCGTTTGTCTACAAGGAATTCAAGGGATCACAGGAGTGAGTGGTGTAAAGACTTAGCCCTTTCCTTCATATAAACGCGTGTCACGCATTTGCAAACAGGGTAGACCCAGATCAGACGGCTCATATAGGGGCCGTCTGAACCGGTTCTGTTCTGTTTGCTGAGTGGAATTTGAAAGATATGTTTCTTTATTACTTTCTAACATGACTACAATATTCCACCTTCAATATTTTAACTATTTTGTTCATGGACATTCAGTATGTATAGAAATTTGAAATAAACACAAAACAGGGAACGGGTTAACACCAGTTATTACTTCAATGTTTAATTCTGATATACGTTCATACAACTTACCCCATTCTATCCGCCATTTTGGATGTGTTATCACCAATACAGCACTCCTGTCTGGCTATCTGTCCGTCACTTCTCTATGTAAACACCTACCAGGCTGTATCTGTGTACCCGTCTGTATCTATCCTCATCTATCAGTATGAATGAAATGAATACAGCCAATCCTGTTGTTACCTTTTATCCGTAACTACACCGTACTACGTGTTTGCAAAACAGATTAGATCCAGCTCTATAGGAGATATTTGAACAGGGTCTATCCGGTTTTATTTATTAAATGATATAAGTATGATTGTACAGTTTCTGCTAAGGCTATACATGCCCGTGTGCATGTGTTATTATATAAAAAAAGATAATCTAATTAATAGTCATGATGTTCATCATTCCTTGCATGAATATTCATAGAGTAAAGGATTGCTTAACCCTTTCCCTCATATTGACGACTTTTGACGACTCTGTACCAGTCACTTTATGAAACCATTGTGATAAATAGAGCATTTGCTCCTATAGGAGCAAATGCTCTATTTGTCACAATGGTTTCAAGCTACAATATTCTAAAGTTTCCTTTTCTCTAGTTAATGCTCCTTTTCGGTAGTTTTTTTTTACAAAGGGGTTGTATCTAAAAATAGCCTATGAGGTAATGGGTTAAGCAATCATTTACTGAAAAAAACCTAATGAATGTTTTATGCATAACTTTATTTTTATCGCTTGATGAATATTTATTCACGTAATTAAAAAAAATATATGTTTTATACCTAAAATAGGTATAATTCTGGATGGTAGAGGCAGGCGTAGCTTAATACAGGACAAAAGTAATGCCCTGCATTAAGCAACCACCTGCTTATAACGACACCCATGTTTATTTATTAAGTGGTCGCATTAGAGGGTTCTAATGTAGTTTTCTTCAGTAATGGAAGTTGCAACAGTTTAAAGCAATTTACATCACTACAAATTATGACTTCAATCAGAAATAAAATCGGATGTGATTCCTTCAGCCGAGAACTTTATTAGGTGACCACAGTTAAATGTTAAAGGTCTTGTTTGATAACTTTCCTATGACTTTATCAGTCCCGTCACTGACGATATCGGCGTGATTGCCTACTTGCAAATTATTAACTCGAGTTTTATTCACCTCATGTTGATACTTTTATACAGTTTATTTTCAAAAACAAAACCACGAACACCACGAAAAGAAAGAAGATACTTTTATAACCGTTAATGTTAACGACTTGTATTAGATGTGTTGGAAGTAAATAAGTAACTAAAAGGTGACACAAGGATATAAATAAGCCTAGCGAATGACGAATTCTACACTTTAGTATTTAGTTAGTATCCTGTTCAAATACGCCTTAAGCAGAAGGAGGACGATTTCAGGTAATTTGCTTTAGTGGTACATTTTCTGTTTAATTACAATATGAACCATGATACAAGAAATGTTAAATTATATTTAAATACATTGTATCTATGTTTATTTCGCACCCGACCTCTTCAACCCCAACCACCCCACTCCCAAGTCCGTATCAGTCCAATGTATCGTTTGCGTTATAGTTTTACTCTGAGTTCGTTAACCCTTTCCCTGTTCTATGTTTATTTCAAATTTCAATACCTACTGAATATCTATAGACAAAATAGTTGCAATAAAATATGTAAGGTGTAGCATTGTAGCCATTTTAGAAAGTAATGCAAGAGGTCTTTCAAATTCCATTGGCAAACAGAGCAGACCCTGATAAGACGGCTGCTATAGGAGCCGTCTGATCTGGGTCTACTCTGTTTGCAAATGCGAGAAGGAAACTGTTAACCCTTCCCCGTCCTTTCCCTTATTACATGTGTAACATTTATGCTGGAATTAATTACTACGATTAATTAAACCATTCGGCGCCAAATTCTAATTGTCGTCTGCAATCCAAGTTTGTTAAATCATTCAGTAAAATAAGGAATTGAGATAAATAAATGCACATTTCAAATGAATAAAGCACATATTTAGAACTAGAGATTGAGACAAATAGTAAAGTCCCTGGTCAGACGCCTTCTTGAAAAGGCGGCGTCTGATCTGGGACTGCTCTATTTGTAGTGGTGCATTTATGCGACTGCGCTGGTGAAAGTGTTAATACTAACTCATTTCTTAATTGGTACGTTTGTCCCGGGCATTTTTGGCCTAGACAAAAACTGTAAGATCTTATCTATATCAATCTATAAGCAAACGAACCAAGCCATGAGCCTGCTCTGTTTGGAAATGCGTAAAACACGTTTATATGAAGGAAAGGGTTAGCGTGATCGTCGATTTTTTTTGTGATCTGTGGTCTGCTAACTTTGTCGTCTGCTACAAAATTTCTTTTTTTGTGATTTTCTTCATTTTTGTTTCAAAAACAAATAGTAACATTAACAAACAGTTTGGATCCTGATGAGACTCGTCTCATCTGGATCCAAACTGTTTGCATAGGTAATCACAGATCCGTCATTGGCAGCTAAATGGGTTATTGACAAGGCATGTAATCTGAAACAAGGATACTTCATGGTTTATCATTAGCCCTCATATTCGCATGTGCAAACAGACTAGACTCAGATCAGACAGCTGCTGTAGGAGCTGTCTGGTCAGGGTTCTCTCTGTTTGTGTAATTGTTACAATGCGTTTCTCTACGGATTGCCTCGACATTAAAGGTCTTTAATTCATATTTTAAAACAATATTTAAAATTAATTTGTTTTCGTCATTGATGACGTCTTGATAATCACTTTATGAATATCTACAAGCTGAATGTTTATAATGTTAACTTTTCAGGAGAAATTTTGGTTTGATAAAAATGAAGAATCAAATCTATATCATGTCATAATCAAACAAAGCAGCCCCTTATCTGTGTTTACTCTGTTTGCAAATGCATGAGAAAAAAACATTGGTACTAATGACATCTATTTCGTATTTGTACTTCCTGCTATTCTGTTCAGTCCCTATTGGGCAAATCTCGGTGACCTGTTTCTATATACAGGTAATCCATAATCGAATACCAAACATAAGTATTTGTTGATCGAAATAAAATGTGTTAAAAGCAGTACATGAGAATTTAAAGCATATAAATATATACGATATCACACGGCAAAGGATGGGAGGAAGGATGGACGTATATTCAGTTAAACCATTGACAAGGGCATTTTAGTTATTTCTCCAACAAATCAAATGTTGTGCCCACTCGTTATGACCACTCGTTAAAATCGTCCCTTCAAGACGCTATATTATATCATAAGCAAACAGAGCAGACCCTGATCAGACGGTTCCTATAGGTGTCTACTCTGTTTGCAAATACATGTACATAGAAAGGCGTATTTATGGAGTAAAGGATTAATATTTTACCTGTTAAATATTCATATACCAAATAATGAATATTTATTAGCTAGCTTTTTATAATGATGTATGTAGCTTTGACCTGTCAGTACAAATAGAATGTATTATCAGATCTTTGATAATTTAACCCTTTCCCCCATAAACACGCCTTTCTACGCCTCTGAAACCATTGTGACAAATAGAGCATTTACTCCTATAGGAGCAAATGGACAATCCTATATGCTAATGAACAAGTACAGGTTCAACTATGACTGGTCATCCATTTGTTAAAATGCCGGTATAATCATGATATCTATTTAAAATGTGTCGTGACATTTTCCCTTTTATGGTTGGCGGACGGACGAACGGTCGGACAAACAGACAGACTGGCAGGCAGATAGACGGACAGGCAGACGTGCAGGCAGACGGACAGGCAGACGGGCAGTCAGACAGACAAACTGACGGACTAATGGTCGGATAGATGGGCAGACAGGCGGATTGACGAACGGACCAATAGAATGAAAAAGAGATACATAGAGAAATAGACATACACAGAGAAATAGACATAGACATAAATACAAAAAAAACAAACGTAAATGTTAATAGATAGGTTTAGTCTCTCAACACTTCAGGTGGAATCCTCTACACATATGAACGATGGTTTGGCGCTCGATCACCTCATGCCTAGTAGCGGCCATTGTCCTCGAGTCAATCTCAGTAGCTGTCGCTCTGCACGGCCCGGATAATAATGTGTGTATTCCACGTGCGAGTCCTAGCACAAGTGAGTGAATATGTGTTCGGTTAACTCTTTCCCCGTTATATAGTTTTTATTCTTAATTTCAATACCTACTGATCATTCACGGACAAAGTAGTTACAGTGAAATATGGAAAGTGGAACATTATTACCATTTTAGAAATTAACGAAACAGATCTATCACTTTCGATTAGCAAACAGGGCAAGGCAGACACTGGATATTCATATCTATATTATTTCATACGCAAACAGAGCAGATCCAGATCTAACGGCTCCTATAGGAGCCGTCTGATTTGGGTCTACTCTGTTTGCAATACGTGAAAACACGTAAAAGGGTTAAACTATTTAGGCCAAATATACGCATTTTAACCCTTCACTTGCTAATCACGTCAATATACCTACATGTAAATAGTGAATACCCAGATGAGACAGCTCCTGCAGGAGCTGTCTCACCAGGGTCTGCACTATTTACAAGTTGATTGTGCAATTAGTGCACTCCACAACAGTGATTGCACAGCGAAATACTTGTACACAGTGAAGATATATGTAATTATACAACAGGGTATGGGTAAAGAAGGAGAAATGTATTTTAAAATTTAGCAAGAGAAGGTTTAACGCACTTACAAACAGTGTCCACATGGAGCAATGGTTTCTATAGTTCCCGTATGATCAGAATCTGCTCCGAGTACTTATTTAATTATATTGTCCCATACGTTTTGCCATGACCAAAGTATCTTGTGTTCACGCACCATTATACATATGCAACACATCAATAATAATGACGTCATTATTTATTGCATAAATTTTCTTGAAGTAAAGCGTTTTACATCCTTTAGTTTAAACATATTTTATTTCATTAATGTACATAAATCCACATATCACTAGATATATATTATGGATTGGACTGGAAGCAACATGCTTATTGGGATCCTCTCCTTGACGCATTATAACTACACTGATGGACATTGTTTAACATATCATAACACAACTATGTTGGTGTGTACAACTCAAATAACTAGGGGGAAAACATAAGAAAACGATACATGAATATAACAGTGTCTCGGTAGACGTACAGAAGGGAATGTTATAATATTGAATGGTACTTCTGTTAAAGTGTACGTTTGAATAACACAATGGACGTCTCCTACAGGTACTGTTCTGTTTGCTCATGAAATAATATAGGTATGCCCATCAAGCTTTTGATTGGTCAGATTTGAGTTCTCAAGCCAAAGGCTCAAATCTGACCAATCAAAAATCTTGAGAACGAACTCAGACTCAACTAAACCGTTTTATAAGCATGGATACTGAACATTCTGTATCTGCCTTATCCAACATTTCCTGTATTCATATGTCATTATAATATAAATACAGTAAACCGCTCTATAACGACCACCAAGTTACATGAATTATTTAGTGTTAAAGGCAGGTGGATGCTTAAAGCAAGGTTAAAGTAAAACAGAACGCTCCTATAGGAGCGTTCTGTTTTACTTTCACCTTGCTTTAAGCAACCACCTGCCCAAAATACCAACTAATTAACACAATTTAGTGGTCGTTATATAGAGGTTTTACTGTATAATTTATGGACATGGTGTCGTGAATTCTTACATGAATATTCATAGAGTAAAAGGTTAATGATGTTTATTATTTATTACATAAATATTCATGAAGTAAATGGGTTTGACATCATTTAGTGTTCGTATTTCGCTGCCACATCTGCGTCAATGCTACTGTTTGAATTGTCTCCTCTTTCTTTCAAACAAATAATCGTTGAATTATATATTATAGTTTAGATCCCGATGCGACGTCGAAATTCCGCAATATATTTGCAAATATAAGTGACTATTTCCCTATTGACTTTTCTTGATAAACTAGTTACAGTAGAATATGTCTAAACCCATTACCTCATATGCTATTTTTAGATCCAACCACTTAGAACAAATATACCGAAAAGGAGCATTAACAAGAGGAAAGGAAAAATTTAGAATTGTATAGTTTGAAACCATTTTGATAAATAGAGCATTTGCTCCAATAGGAGCAAATGCTATATTTATCACAATGGTTTCAACAGGTTTCAAACCTCTGTTCTAGAGGCGTCAACAGGCGTCAATATGAGGGAATGGGTTAAAGGGCCATTTATTTATTGATTATTGGAGTCTTAAAAACAGGTGGTTGCTAAATGCACGGCAAAAGTAGTACATAAAGCTCTTATGGGAGCTTTCTGCCTTACCTTTGATCTGCAGTAAGCTACCAACTGCCTTACAGGCCCAAATTTATACCCCCTTTTGATGGCCCTTTAAGACATATTCTAGTGTACGTCATGTGTACACATTCACGTTTAATAATATTAATCAAAACGTAAAGGAAATACTGATTTTACCCTCGTCAAAGATTTGAACGATACCGTACGAGTCTGGACATTTATACAACCTAACGGTTGATACTGGAAACGAGTGTATTGACGTTTGCAACACTGAAGATAAAAAAGTGGACCCATATCAACCCTATGATCTATGTCTATGATCTACGTCTTCCAATATTGAGCATTTCATATCGAGGGCTTGGTGCAAAACTATTCTAACTCCTTCACTTTAGTGAAGGAGTTAGAATAGTTTTGCACCAAGCCCTCGATATGAACTCTACAATTAAATAGTGATGAATCATTGCACTTGAAAATTCAGCATTCAACGGGTTATGCTGTAAACACGAGGTGCTAAATTATACGTTTGTCATGTTTCTTTCAGCGCGTAATGTGGTTCGCCCAAGCATTTCCAGTCAATATCAGACACGGATTGAAGTCGTAATAGTGAACAAGAATAAGACGGATATTATGCAGGAATACTTTGACTCTATCAACAGTAGGGGATTTGTGGAGCAGCGTGACATAGACATAATGTGAGCAAGCGCGTAGAGACGTTTCTTCTTTCTTATTCTTCATTTTCATTGGTCGGTATGTATAGCTGCTGTTTTCATTGGTTATAGAGGATTTTGAATTGAATGTTACATCGACTTATTCAGGAATGTAGACGGATTCATATAATGTATGCAGATGGGTCTGGGGCGTGCTTTCCGGAGAAAGTGTTATTTAAGAGACCATTCAGCATTATTTTACGGCACATATTAACCCTTCTCTTGCTGAATTCTAAAATACATTTCTCCTTCGTTACCCATGCCCTGTTGTATAATTACATATATCTTCACTGTGTACAAGTATTTCGCTGTGCAATCACTGCTGTCTCATCTGGGTCTTCACTATTTACAGGTACGTATATTGACGCGATTAGCAAGCGAAGGGTTAACCCCCAAATGCATTACAAATCAAGAAATGTAACCCATTCCGTTATAAGCCATTTAAGACCCAACCTTTTTCCATAAATCTACAACAATGGAGCATTTACTTGAGACAAGGAAATTTTTTAGAATATGGTTCCAATATGTGACTTTCACAGAGCCGTCCAAATGCGTCATTATAAGCGGTTGGGTTAAAGCTTACCTGACAAGACAAAACGTCTGCAAAAGTCTATCCCCCTTAGCTTTCGAGTTTTATTCCCTTTTGGCCATACTTGTGTTATCACCTTTCAGATTGATTGTCAATAGCTACTCCTCGCTATTGTAAGGAGCTATTCTTGTTAGTCGTTTTAGTGTATTGACCCTTATCAGTAGTTAGGAACATACCTTTAGACCAGATTAATCCTTCTTTGTCTATATAAATCCGCCATTTTGTTTTTGTTGAGGGATACATCGGTATTGTTTTGAAATCTCTATAGCAGACGACATCTAACAATAGGGAGTCGCACATTACATTAAAACAACAGTCTTTAAAACAATAAAAATGAGACAATGGTTTGATATTAACTCAATATAGAATTATTATTATAAAACACGTGTTTTATCGCATAAATATTCCAATTCTGTTAACATATCTTTCAGATTCAATGGTACATTTTTCAAACTAATGAATCAACCGGCTATCAATGTTTGCCCTGTTTGATAATGAAATTAGTTTCAACTCTGGTAAAACATTCGCATACCGTGTTTCCTTAAAAATAACATAACTTCGTATGTATCATTTGTTGTTTGTTATACAGTAAATCCTCTCTGAACCGGAATCATTGGAGAGAAGACTTTAGATATACTTTTAGGAAGGTAGCTGCGTAATGTATGCTACTTAATGCTTCTAGAGGGGTTTTTCTACATGACCTTCACATTGCATTAAACTGACATCTGTCTCCAAGACCGATATTTATGCTAATTTTAACGTCCCGCTGAC
The DNA here is from genome assembly GCA_963576725.1 of Azorinus chamasolen. Classification (NCBI taxonomy): domain Eukaryota; kingdom Metazoa; phylum Mollusca; class Bivalvia; order Cardiida; family Solecurtidae; genus Azorinus; species Azorinus chamasolen. Next base: position 37,762,560 of record OY755250.1, on the reverse strand, counting down.
CTTTTCCCTTATGTAAACACATTTTGACGTATCTGCAAACAGAGTAGACCCAGATCAGACGGCTCCTATAGGAGCCGTCTGATTAGGGTTTGCGCTGTTTGCTTATGGTGTAATGTAGATTTGATTTTACAGCTTCTGCTTCAGCCAAATTGTCCTGTGTTCATATGACATTATACAAAATAGTCTTGCTAATATCCACGACGTCATTATTTCCTACATGAATATTCAACAGGGAAAGGGTTCAGAGAGGTATTACTGCGTGACTAATCATTAAGTAAAATGTAAACCTTTCTTTCAGATTTGATGCATGGTACAACTTCAACACTAATGAATTCATCGGCTATTACCCACAAGCGGGTGAGTATAAGTCAACAATATGTCTTCTCAAAACTCAAATCTGGAGAACATTCTACTACAGTGAAACCTCTCTATAACGACCACTAATTTATATCAAGTATTTTGTGTTAAAGGCAAGTGGATGCTTAAATCAAGGTGAAAGTAAAACAAAAGGCTCCTATATAGGAGCGTTCTGTTTTTCTTTCACCATGCTTTAATCAGGCGCCTGCCAAACTACGCCAAACTATGTTGTGACCACTCTCTAGAATCGTCCCAAAGATACCCTTCTAAAGAGTGGTCACAATATAGGGTTTGGTGGGGAAATAAAGAAGTTATTCTTCAACACGTTTAATCCATGTATACTATCTGTAGTACTGTCCTTCTTAGGCTTAACTGGCATTAGTATAGAAAAGCGTAATGATCTATCAACAGCTCTTATTTCTCAATCAAATCCTGATTAGATAGAACTCATTAGAATTGAAAACATTTTACTCAAAGTACAAAAAATGAGTCATGCTGGAAACATCTCATACAGAACAAGCAGCCACCCGAACAGCAACACAAGGAGACAGCAAATGTACATAACTATAAAAACACCAAGAGACGCACAAAGACAAAATAATCATACATAAGGGGAAGATGGGAGTACCGCCTTGGAACAGTCGGTGACAAAAGTTGATTCATACATGTGTGTTTTATCCAGCGATTTTCATTAATCGATGCCAAATAAATAACATATGAACGGCTCAGGTGAATGATCTATGCTTCCAATTTCTGATGTATATACGGAGCCATCAGCAACAATGGAGTTTGCCTTTTCGAGGACCTCGTTTCGTTGCTACAACAAACAAAATGGCCGACCGGTTTCTCTTCGTCGATTCGATCCAAACTACCACTCTCAAACGAAATAACTAGAGCTTGTGGGCAGAACAAAGTTATCCACTGAAACCATTTCTGTTATAGTGGTTGAGTAACAATGTAAACAGTTCTCGTCCGATTCGATTCAGATATTGTGTATGCACATGCACAGTACACGTACCGGTAAAGTGCAGTCCAGCCGCTTGTTCCAACGTTCATGTTTTGAATAATATAAAACCACAATGATTATAATATTCCAAAAAGGGAATTCATGCTATACATAGATACCTATTCAGGGCTATTTAAGTGTTTATGTAATATAAAACCCTCATTTTGACGGCATCCAAAATGAGGTCATAATATGGCATCATTCCCTCGATTAAGTTTAACGCTGCTCATGCTGAAAAATAGTGTATGCTCAATCTCGGACGTCTGATTCTTTCAATACTTTGAGAAAGTATTGCACATGGAAGATCCCTTTTTATCCACAGATGTGATAAGCATGATCTAAAACGATGAACTAGGGTCGCAGTGGCTAGAGCGCTATTGGCCCTTACCTTACAGTATGCGGTCACTGAGGGGAAGCGAAACGACGCGCACATTGACAACACGAATTAACTTTTACAAGTATTAAACTTTTGAGTATTACAAAATCGTTATACAGATCATTGGCGGGGTATCTGACTTTTATTTTTTGCTAACGCAAATACATGTAGCTTTCGCCTAACGACTCGGACAACATGATTTTCCTAAGTAGGGGATAAAAAGTCAGATACCCTGTCAATGATCTGTATAACTAATACTATACAAACGCACCATAATGGACCTGCTGAATAAATAACATACAAATAGACCGTTAGGCCACACTGAATTAGAACGTAAAACAGCAAAGGGCGAGGCTAAATAAAATATGTACTAACATGACTATTAGGCGCGACCACTTGCTAATAAACAAACGGCCCAGCAGGCGATGCTTCATACATATGGACCATTTAGTGCCGCAGAATAAGTACAGTATAACCTCTCTTAACCGGATTTCTAGTAGATAATAATTTAGATACTTTTAGGCAGGTGGCTGCTTAATGCAGGGTGAAAGTCACCCTGCATTAAGCTGCCACCTGTCTCCAAGACCGATATTCATACTAAATTTAACTGCCGGTTAAGAGAGGTTTTACTGTAACTAATAAATGCATCATTAGGAGATGCTTAATACATAACCAACAAATTAACGATTAGGCTTTTGTAATAGGGTGATATTCTTATTAAAGGGAAGTAACCTTGTTACTATGCTATCACTAACATCATGTGTTGCACGGGGCATCCCTCAATTAAAATAATTCAATATGGTCGATTTATCTTTGACGTTATGATATATTTACTGCATAAATTGAAAGTTTATCCAGGTACTTAGATATTTCGAAAGCAATAGTAGCAATGCCAAAAGAGAAAACTGAGACTCGGCTTTATTGAGTAGTAATTAAAAGGGCAACACTACTCACTCCCCCCCAGCACCGGCTTAAGCAGTATTCAATTTTCAAAACTTATACCGTCAAAACTAATGATCCCGAAGAACCAGAAACTATAACAATACTGAGAATGAAGTATAAGTTTCATTTAACTCTTCTCAGGTTTGTTAAATGTACTACGTAGGCATTTGTACGAGGCCGGGTTATGTTTAGCTACGCCTACTCCCTGCCACTGTTGTCTGTGTATAATAGTTATGTCTTGACACATGCCTTAGTGTTGATTGCACATTTATTGTGAAGAAATATTCCAAAACAAGGATTTAATATAATACATAAATACTTGAATTGCTCTGATCTAATATTTCGACCACTAAGGGCCTTTTTCAAAGATTATCATGATAATCTTTGAAAAAGGTCCTTAGTGGTCGAAATATTAGATCAGAGCAATTCACATATTTATGTGCACATTTTTTATTATCGTTATTTTCATACTTCTGAAACTGATATTGATATTCATAGATACGTAAACCATCAACACGAAATAAATTCATTTCGTACGGGTAAACTGTTGTCTTCGGTCCTGAACCCCACAATCATCTTGTTTCACCAGAAACCCCAAGAACCTACGAAACTATGCTGAATAAATACCAAACAAACAGACCATTGGGCGGCACTGCTTACGTAATACACAAACGTACCGTTAGGCGACGCTCGATATAAAACGTTCAAACGGACCATTAAGCGATGCTCTATAATGTGTAATGTACAAACAGACCATAATGCAATGCTTTCACCTCCATTCAGAATTGATAATAAGCACTATATACAAGCCGACCATTAGGCGATATTCAATAAAAATCATACAAAATGCTCACGAGGCGACGCTCAGTAAGTAACATACAAGCAGACCATTAGGGGACCACTATAAATAGACCATTAGGAGACGGTCACTAAATGACACATACAAAGAGACCACCAGGTGTCAATAAATAACATACACATGGACAAAGCAGTCACAACTATACAGTTTACATCATTACTGTTCCATTTTACTTTCATAAGGAACCCCGGATGCGTGTTATGTTACTGATCTTAGTAATTCCAGCCAGCGCCTCTTGTTCGGAGACCGCCCGAAAGGTAACGGGCCAAAGATGTTCACAGCGGCAGGGGCACTGCATTTCGGACAGCAGGGAGTTGTAGAGGTATTTACGTTTGCAAGCTGAATTTTCCCATGGACAGTTGGCTAACATTATGAAGTCATTAATGTAGACCTTAATACTTTACACTTTACTCTATGACTATTCATGTAAGTAGCAATGCAAATATGAATATTAATTAGACTACTATTTAGAATTGCAAGACAAGTTGTCAACCTGGTTAACAAATATGCCAGACAGTGTCCTTCTGATCCGGATGTAACGTTTTAACCCTTCTCTTGCTGAATTTTAAAATACATTTCTCCTTCTTTACCCATGCCCTGTTGTATTACATATATCTTCACTGTATACAAGTATTTCACTGTGCAATCACTGTTGTTGAGTGCACTGGTTGCACAATCAATAGTGCAGACCCTGATGAGACAGCTGCTGTATGAGCTGTCTCATCTGGGTCTTCACTATTTACAGGTAGGTATATTGACCTGAATAGCAAGCGAAGGGTTAAAATACATTTCTCCTTCTTTACCCATGCCCTGTTGTATAATTACATATACCTTCACTAGGTACAAGTATTTCGCTGTGCAATCACTGCTGTGGAGTGCACTGGTTGCACAGTCAACTTGTAAATAGTACAGACCCTGATGAGACAGCTCCAACAGGAGCTGTCTCATCTGGGTCTTCACTATTTACAGGTAGGTAAATTGACGTGAATAGCAAGCGAATGGTTAATTCTTGTTTACTAATGGTTTACTGCATTACAATGGCAAGCAGTAGAACATTAGGTCTATAGAATATAAGACAAAGGGCAGGACTTTTGTCAGACAGCAACAACAGGGGCTGCTTGGTCCCGGTCTACACTGCTTTTAAAAGCATAAAACGACCGTGTTATCAAGCAAATATCAAGGAAATATTACATTTAGTTCTTACAAAGCACACACTAATCAGAAGTTTCTAATGAATGACTTTGCAGACTTACATGGGACAGACCATTCTGCGTGGGATCAATGTTGACTGGTGGAGGTCATGCCTGTATTGGCAGAGTATGGACGCTACGATGGTCACAGACTGGTACTTTACATGTAAGCTATACGCACACCAGATTATTATATTGCGTGTAAGTTATCGTAAGATACAGATTGGTACTTATTGCAAGTAAGTCACCAAAACCTACGGAGTGTTACTTTATATGTAAGTTATCATAAGCTGCAGACTGGTTTTCTTCATGTAAATTATCAAAAGTTGCATACTGGTAGTGATCATGGAAGTTGTTGAATGATACGGACTGGTATTTTACATGTACCTTATCCTTAGCAATAGATTGGTACGATGTATGTAAGTTATCGTAATACATGTATGCACACTGGTGCTTTAAATGTTAGTTATTGTAAGTTTTGTATTTCACTTGGAAGGTTTCGTAGAATATAGACATTTACTTTACATGTACTCGTAAATTACTGAAAGCTGAAAAATGGTATTTTATTGGTTGGTTATCGTAAGCTATATATTTATAATTTACTTGTAAGTATACGTAATATACACATTGGTACTTTACATGTGTAAGCTATCGTAATATACAGACTGGTGCAATACCAACTTGTTATCGGGGGATACCAACTGCTACTTGATATGTAAGTTATCGTTAAATACTGACTGTTACTTTACAGGTATACTATACTATTTCACATGAACGTATGCTACAGACTGGTACGTTTCATGTAAGTTATCGGAACATACAGCCTGTACTTTACATGCCAGCAATCAAATATTAGACTGATGGCATATATAAGTTATAAATATGCGTGAACTGGTAATGTAGGTACATCTCGCTAACAGTACACTCTCTGGTCCCTGTCTCTGATGAATTCTTATGTTTGTCTGAAATTATTAGTAGTCCTTTTAGAAACTATAGAACTTCAGAAACACACCATGGTGGAAGAATTCTTGTTTATGCCACTGCCGAGGGTTTCCGATTTAACATCTGACTGTTTTGTTTCAGCTGCCACTGCTTGGGACTCTGCAGTTGGAATGGGAACCCAGATGCCAGTCCAAGCCCATGTAAAAGGAAAAGCATACAGCCTCACCTCTGGTGCAGGTCACTACTTCGAACACTACTACAACTTCTTCGACTTCAAACCATACTTGGGCGGAAATACGCAGTTCGAGGTAAACTAAATATCAGAGGTATGATTTAGTTGGGCGTATTCCATATACTAAATACCATAGGTATGGATTAGTGGGGAGTATTTCATATACTAAAATCAGAGGTATGGTTTCGTGCGGCGTATTTCATATACTAAAATCAGAGGGATGGTTTAGGGGGCGTACGTATTTCAAAGACAAAATATCAGAGGTTTGTTTTAGCGGGGCGTTTTTCATATACTAAAATCAGAGGTGTGGTTAAGGAGGACGTATTCCAAAGACTTAATATCAGAATCATAGATAAAGGACGCATTTTATTTATTAAAATGTGAGGCACACATAAGTAGCGAATTTCATATGCTAAATAACAGAGGTATGGATTGGGGTGTATTCCGTATACAAAAATATACGCCGTGAATGGGGGCGTATTTCATATACATGTGTTAAAATATGATGCATATATGAGGGTCGTATTTCATATACTACAACATGATGCATATATAAGGGACGTATTTCATATACTAAAACCTGATGCATAAATAATGGGCGTATTTCCTCAAAAGACCCTTTGTTGTGACCATTCTTTAGTTTGGAATAGAAATAAAATTGTAGCAGTATATCTTTTTTAAAGCAAGTGGTAACTTAATCCATAACCTCATAGGTATTTTAAGACATATCCTCTTTTAATACATCTACCGAAAAGGAGCATTTAAGAGAGAACAGAACTTTTTTTTTATAAAATCTATAATTTTGAAACGACTGTGATAAATAGAGCGTTTACTTCTATGGAGCAGCAACTGCACTAATTCTTACAAATGTTTAATAAAGTGATTTTTACTGAGGTGCCATATGTTTCAACATGAGTGAGTGGGTTGATATAGGGTAAAGGTCAAAATAAAAGCACCTTATTTTAATCCTGTATTAAGCAGCAATATTAACTAATTTTTCGGACTAGAGAATACTCATTGCACATTGCGGACACACACATACATGTAGTATCTGTACGCCAATTATTCTTTCAGACACCTGCTGGAGTTATGTGCCCTGGCCGGAAGTTGACGAAGGGGTTCCCCATTGTTCCTGACGCATTTTCCTACTCATTGGAAATATTGGACGCATACAACGATGTCCTGTCGTTTATGAAAGTAAAATGAGTTTAAAAACGGCCGACGTCGAAGAAAAAGAAAATGAGCGGGTGCTATTAGATCTCTGATTCATACACAAAAGGCATACCATGCATAATGTAGATATAATCCAGGGCGAAGGAGTAGATAATACATGTATATGAAATAACATATATAGAGAATAATAGGTTAGTGCCGTAGATGGGACGCTTTATCCTACGAGGGGAGAAAACGTTGAGGCGAGGCTTGCCGAGCCTTAACTGTTTCCTCTCCGAGTCGGATAAAGGCGTCCCATCTACGGCACTAACTTATTATTCTATTTATCCAGTCAATTGAGTTATATCTGTTTTTATAGACTCATAAAACATACAAATATTGAAATAATTTGCATTGAAAATGCGGTTTTCCGATCAACGGACCCTCCCTTTTCATTTCCATTCTAGAGACGTAAATAATGAGCTACCGCAGAGGAAAATAGTTTCGATACAAGAGGAGAAAACGTGGTTGAATTTGAAAAATAAGATCATTTGAATCGAGAGTCGATATGTTAATTCAAACAGACATGATAATATTCTCCCGGAGGCTCTCTGATCAAATTCGAGTTCCGTCGTCTCGGTTTCTATTTTTAGATAGGGCTAACGTCACTCATAAATCGATGGAACTGAACAGCCTACTAGAGGTCTATGACAATCACTGCCCATGTAAGAGCTTATCAATCAAATTATTATGAGAGTGAAAAGAAAATATTTACTATTTATCTGTAAATCTTTGCTCCCTGACTTGATTTTTATCAAAAACGCGTTTCGCCAGCGGTGAATTAAATTAATAAAACTGATAAATCAATGTCGCTTTGTATGTGGCCTCAGTGGCGTAATTGGTAAGCACGACGTCTCTAGAGAGATTGGATTTGGCTTTTGTAGAATCAGGCGCGGGTTCGAATCCAGCTATAGCCATTTATTTATTTATTTTTTCTTCGTTGAATAATTATATTGGTGAATTTTCTGTTAGATCTATTCCGTCAACATGTTCATGTATATTTACCGAAAATTAAAATAGTTCCATGGTTATAGAATAATTTCGCCTATCTACTAACCTAATAAACCTTCTACGACCGGAAGTAACCTAATAAACCTAAGTTTATTTGCACCCCCTTTATTATGTCACTAGAGAAGCCTGGTGACTGGATAAAAACATATCTTGAGACAGCCACATATTTACAATACAATTGAATGTTTATACTTACACTTGCAAACAGTATAAATCTAAACCGGACGGTTCCTATAAGAACCCCGACCATGAGCTCCATATTGACATGTACATATCCATATAAGAAATAATGACATTATTAATATTAAGTTCATTATTTGTCTTAACAGCGCATGGGCACGGTAGCGTTTGGCCTTGACAGAGTACTGTATAATATTTTTATATCATACGGAAACAGAGAATAACCGTCTGGTATTGGTCTACACTGTTTGCAAAGGCGTAGAAAGGAGTACCTTATTATTTTATGGAATAAAGGATTGAAACATCTAACACATGTCACAGGAACCCCTAAAGCCACCATGCGTGCATTGCATTTGTATTCATCTACCCTTGCCGACCTTGTTCGCAAAGCCTTAATGATTGTATCAGGACTGACATGCACCCAGTTGGTCAGATAAAATGTGTAGATTTAACCAATTTGCTCCTACGATCCCATATATTATCATTGATTCAATACTAAATGCATAGCTTATTTTGCCATCCTTGTGATATCTTTGTGATATGAGTATGTGTGCAATCTATAGTGATCCTACTTGCTTCAGATCTTAAAGAGTATTATATCAATTCTTAGTATCATGGTTGACTCATTCTCAGCTTGTTTTAAAATGTATGCTTGTATTTATGTTTTAATTTCCTTTTCTTTGTTGAGCTTTGGCTCTCATTGATTTGGAATTTTTCTTTTACAGTTACTTAAAAACACAACTTTGTTATATAATAAGTCTGTGTGCTATTTAGTAGGATTTCACCTACTCTCTGATATAGTTTTAGAGCTTTCTTAGTATCATAGCTAAATCATATATTTTTAGCCTGTATTTAAATTAGATTTATGTTTTAATATTATGCTGATTATGACTATGTGCTGTCACTATGTATGTACTGTTATCTTGTCGGTTCAAAAGCCCAAATAGGGCTTATGTTGCTTGTTATATATCTTGCCGACGTTAAATAAAACTTATCTTATCTTATCTTATCTTATATGGGACGTATGCAAACAGTGAATACTCTGATCAGACGCCGCATTACGGCGTCTGATCGGAGTCAACACTCTTTGCTGATAGGAAATTCAATATAAAACAAAAATGAAAATTTGGACCAGACATCCCCTAGATAAAAATGGACTAATCCAATATAGATGCATATATGAAAGCAAATTGGTTAAACTTTCACAAGGTTAGCGCCTTTATTTCTACACCAAACCCTTTACTGTGACTCTAAAGATAAGTCACGGTATAGGGTTTGGTGAACGAATGGCGATTTTAGCATTTGGATACGCACCTATATCTGTAGCCCTGTGCAAACCTTTAACGTTCTTTTGCAGGTAGCATTCTTCTACTCCACGAAACTCGTAAAATACGAGTACAGGCCACAAAATGGCGACATTAGTCCATATGGAACAGTGGATTTGGTTGAAATTCATGACTTCAACTCGGGTAATATTTCACTATGCGAATTCTTGAACCATATGCTTAGAGAACTACAACCTCTAAACATGTTCACTTTTGATGCAATCTTTTTTCGTATGTTAAGTATGTCGTCTGCTTTATTTTCGAATTTAGAAATTTTAGAAGAAACAAAAAAACTAATAATGATAACATCACCTTAAATTAGTTTGGATTTCGTTTGTAGACATTTATAGTACAGTGAAACCCCACTAATGCGACCACTTAATAAACAGCCACTGATGTCGTCTAAAGCAGGTGGTTGCTTAATGCAGGACGAAAGTTATGCAGAAAGCTCCTAGAGGAGCTTTCTGCATAACTTTCGTCCTGCATTAAGCTACCACCTGCCTCTGCCACTTGGTGGTCGCATTAGCGGGGTTTTACTGTATATTTATTGAATGTGAATATACAGCTGAACGTCGATATCTCGAACTTCAGGATATTATACAAATGAATTCTAGAATTCAGTGGTTCGAGTCTTCGCACTTCTAATCTGACCAATATTTCATATTCACAGCTTACGTAGGTCGATAATAATGCTAAAATCTTATGTAGGGGCTTACAGCATTACTGTCGACCTGTATTAACCCTTCGCTCGCTATTCACTTCAATATACCTACCTGTAAATAGTGAAAACCCAGATGAGACAGGGTCTGCACTATTTACACGTTGATTGTGCAACCAGTGCACTCCACAGCAGTGATTGCACAGCGAAATACTTGTACACAGTGAAGATATATGTAATTATACAACAGGACAAGGGTAAAGATATGTTTCTATATATGCATAGTGCTACATTTTAGAACACTTCTATACTGTAATTTGAGAGGGACCGAACTTTTAGTTTTTCAAGGTGTCATTTAGTTTCAACACTATTTACCCTTTCCCTCATATTGACGACTTTTGACGACTCTGTAAAAGTCACTGTGTGAAATCATTGTGATAAATAGAGCATTTGCTCCTATAGGAGCAAATGCTCTATTTATCACAATGGTTTCAAATTACAAAATTCTAAAATGTTCCTTTTCTCTAATTAATGCTCCTTTTCGGTAGATTAATTTAAAAAGGTTATATCTAAAATAGCCTATGAGGTAATGGGTTAAGACACTTTAAGGGAAGTGGCTGCTTTATGCAGAATGAAAGATTCATGAGGAGCATTCTTCATGCATTAAGCTGCCAGCTGTCTTACAGATTTATAATAGCACGTACAGTAGAACGTCGATACCTCGAACTCGGATAACTCGAACGTCGGGTTAACTCGAACAAAACGTTCAGTCCTTTCAAAACTTACAATACAGAATTACTATAAAATCAATCGCTAGAGATATCTAGAAACACATGTGACAGCTTAGTACAGATCTAAAGTAATGCTGAAAGCTCCTACAGGATTACTTTAGACCTGTATTAAGCTGTGGCATTGAGAAATTGTTCAGATTAGAAATCGGATGACTCGAGCTTCTGTTATCTCGAACTAATTTGTATGGTCCTCTGAAGCTCAAGTGTATTTGAGTATTCGAATACTCGAGGTTACCGTATGTGACAGTTTAGCCGTACATAAAAAAGTACGTGCATATATAGTGTATAGTTTATTTTTATTGTTGATATTTGTCTACTGAAATAATTATTATACGAGTGTTGACCCTTTCCCTGTTCTATGTTTATTCCAAATTGCAATACCTATTGAAGATTCATGGACAAATTTGTTACATGTATAAGGAAATATTGAAGGTGGATACAAAATACAAATTTTAATGTGGATACAAAACTATATCATGTGATAAAGGGGTTTTACATATATGCGGTAAAACCTCGATTATTCGAACACGAAATTACATATTATTATCGACAGGTGTCAGCTTAATGCATTGTGAAAGTCATACAGAAAGCTCCCCTAGGAGCTCTCTGTGTGACTTTCACCATGCAATAAGCAGCCACTGTCTAAAAACTTCTTCAATACAGAAAATTCGAATAATCGAGATTTTTCTGTATGCCAAATCAAACCATGTACATGTATAAAGGTTTAGTATGGTTTTAATCACACGCACTCGACCTATCCACCTAAAGCAGACAAATAAAAATCTACAATTGTTTCAACTATTGACATAAAATCGTTTGATAGATATAAGGCACGTGTTGTATATTTATTATGTCCGTTTTTTTTTCTTCAAGGGGTCGCTTATATTACCGACGTTGTTAGGGGAAACTGTAGTTTCCGGGCCATTGAGGGATCCAACTTTGACGATCGAGCGAGTGGACCCAACACAGTCCGAATACGAACAGCGAAGGAGTTTTTCTACTTCGACACGAAAAATGTTTCATACGAAGGCATAGTTAGTATGAATCTTACCTCTGTTTCATTAATACGTCCCCTGTTGGATATTAACCCTTCTCTTGCTGAATTTTAAAATACATGTCTCCTTCTTTACCCATGCCCTGTTGTATAATTACAATAATTACATATATCTTCACTGTGTACAAGTGTATCGATGTGCAATCACTGCTGTGGAGTGCACTTGTTGCACAATCAACTTGTAAAAAGTGCAGACCCTGATGAGACAGCTCCTGCAGGAGCTGTCTCATCTGAGTCTTCACTATTTACAGGTAGGTATATTGACGTGAATAGAAAGCGAAGGGTTAATGTAAGATATAATGACATTTGTATTAACGAGTATTTATTTGAGGATTTGAGGTTTAACAATACACATATTTCAGAAGGCAACTTCTTGGTCCTTGTAATATCCTCCCAGGCTATTAGAACCAAATAAAATTAGACCGTTGTTGTTCACGGAACACAATAAGAGATTAAATGTGCCATGAAACACACGTATTATATCGGACTGTACGTAACCTTTTTCATGTCGAGCATGGTCTATGCTTAAAAAACTGAGTTCGTTCTCAAGTTTTGGCTCAAATCTGACCAATCAGAAGCTTGAGAACTCAAATTTGACCAATCAAACTGCTTGGATCGAGTAATTCTGCGTCTCATCAGAACCCTAACCTTTTGACACTCAATCAGTTATTTTTAAAAGACTGAACTCGCTGATAAATGAAAGCGTGTTGTTATAATTTCTGTTCCTACGGGATCATTAGTTTCAATGTGATTAGTTTTGATAATTGAATACCGCTTAAGCCGTTACTAGGGGACATTAACAGTGTTGCACTTTCCATAACTGCTTATGAACAAACTCAATAAACCCGAGTCTGCGATTTTCTCTTTTTGCATGGCTGCTTTGCATTCGAAAGATCTCCTGCTTCCAGAACTTGCTTAATATCAGAGTTTCAGAATATGTCTTGTTTATGTTCGCTGTTCGACAGGATACACTCCTTAACTCTTTCGCTGCCAAACTTTGTCTTCTACAAACTTTGTCGTCTGCTATAGTTTTCATTTTTTTATATTTCGTCATTTTTGTTTGAAGACACAGTAACAGACAGTTTGGATCTTTATGAGACGCCTAACAAACAGTTTGGCTCCTGATGAGACGCCGAGTTACTCGGTGTTTCACCTGGATCCAAAATGTTTGCGTAGGTAATCACTGATGTCACATTGCCAGTGAAAGAGTTAAACACACATTAGTACAGTGCTCCCTCTCTACAACGGCACCCTTTGGGATATGAAGAGTGTATGTGTTGTTCAGAGGAAGTTGTTATAGGGAGGGAAAACCAAACATAATTAGCGTGTTTGCAGATCCCCAGATAAGGTGTATTTCGAGAACTAAAACCGTTATGCCTCTATCAAACCCTATGTTGTGACCACCCTTTAGAATCGTCACAAAGTGACGATTCTAAAGAGTGGTCACAACATAGGGTTTGATGGAGGCATAAAGAAAATACGATGGAAAAAGTTGTTTCTGGAGCCTTGTTGTTTCGGAAACAGTGACATGCGTTGTTGTAAGGAGGGATCGTTATTGAGAGGGCCTTTGTAGGGAGGGAGCACTGTATTTAATATTTATTTGTGAATGTAGCAGTAGTTGAAAACAATGAACAAAATCTTGAAAATAACTTCCGCTGATTTTTTCTCAGTTAACATCAGTGGGGCCAAGTTATATGCCTATGCTATTTCCTATAGCTAATATTTTCACCTTGCGCAAAATGTATTTATTTGTTCGTTTGCATCGGGTATTACGTTGCTTTCGAAGTTTTCTGTGGATGGAACACATCATGTTGTCCCATGCACAAAACATCCGGTAAAACCACCGAAAGCCATTTGGACGGGTTCCTCACATGAAAAGTCCGGATGCCGGTTCGAACCACGGTGGTGTGGCACTTTGCTGAAATGTTCTTTCGGCTGAGAATATCGTAAGTTCTAGTTCAAACACCAGACGCATCTCAAATTGCGATCGCCGTTTCTTATAAGGTGCAATGATTTTAGTAGCAAATCGCTTCCAGAGGTACGTACATGAAAACTAAAATCATCATTTCTCTGTACTGTAACCACTGTTTAGAATCGTTTCGAAGAGATTATTCTAAAGAATGGTCACAGTATATGGTTTGGGGGGGGGGGGGATAGAGGAATTACTTTGGAAATGTTTAAATTTACTCATCCTCTATAGAGCACTGAACAGTTTATCAAATTGTTGTTTTTTGCTATATTGTTTCATAGATGATCCAGACTGTTTGAGTAATTTCGACGTTCTTATTCCTTTACCTCATGAATATTTATGTACGAATTAACCCATTTGCTCACACGATCCCATATAGGCAAACAGTGTAGACTCTGATCAGACGCCGCATAATGCACTACACTGTTTGCTGATACGAATTTCAATATAAAACAAAACGAAATTGAAAATTTAGGCCAGGCACCCCTTAGATAAAAAAAATCCCTTAGACTAATCCAATATATAAACATGGAATAATCCACTGGGCGCAAATGGGTTAATTGTATTATGAATGTGTATTCAGAGTAACAGATACTATTAGTTACTCGGTTATTTGGCAGGGTGTACGGGCTGGTATCACCGGGTTAGATCCCGTATTTCCTGAGGTGTTAGCCAAATTACCGTGTAACGAATTTATTACTAAACATTACTTGTTTACACATTGTACTGAGAGGTTGATACATGTAGTGTCAAAATGAGGAACATAAGCGGAACAGTATCGATTATTTGGTCGTAATCCGTCCTGAATTAATGAAGTAAGAACGATATGAAATTTCGAATCGACGCTAAAAACAAAAAAAAACGAATGACGTCACGCGTCAAATTTGAATTTTGTATTCTCCGTGGAAGCCGCCGAATACGGTTCTGTACACCCCGGCAGTTTTTTGCAAACTGACCAATCAAATTCCAAGGATTTACTGTAACTGGCAATCATCGTGCGTATTCAAATACTGAATTTATCCTTTCTCCACCAAACCCTACATTGTGACCATTCATTAGAATCGACCCGAAGAGAATATTCTAAAGAGTGGTCAAAAGATAGCGTTTGATAGAGATATTAAGAAGTTACTCTTGAAAATATTTGGAGGGAAAATGATCAAAGGTGAATTTGGGTGATCATGCCCGAACGAGTTTGCGTCGAATACGGTCGTGCAATATTCCTGACCTATCGTAAGTTAATTATCTTACATATGACTGGCCAAAGGGTTTGGAAGTATATGATTTTATTTTTTATTTTATTTTTTTTTTTCAGAAAAATAATCGAGGGGTGGATTGTGACACCTGGATAGCGTCAAGAAATGATTACCCGTTCTCTCACCCAACTACTTCTACATGGGAATGGTACTTCGCCACGGTAAGGAATTTAGTTACCATCCGGATTTGTAGTTCTTGTGTATTTAATAAATAAATATGCAATAAAGAGTTAACCCTTTCACCGCCAACGTCGCATTTATAAATGCACCACGACAAATAATGCAAGGCAGCGTCTGATCAAGGACTTCACTGCTTGTCTTTTGTCTCAGTCTCTATTTCTATATATGTTTTTTATTCATTTCCTTATTTTTCTCGAACGTTTTTACAAAAAATGGATTGCAGACGACAATTAGAAAATTAGCACCGCAAGGGTTAACATACATGCTTCAGCGATCTCATGAACGGAATATAGGCATACAGTATATACTCCTATCAGGAGAAATGAGCTATACTGATAGATGCCAAAGGTTTTTTTACAGCAACACTTCGACGAGTTTACCTTATGAAAAATGTGCGTAATATCATCACTGACCCTTTACCTTATGAATATTTATATAAGAAATAATAAAATCATGAATATTAATTAGAATAATACTAATAATAGCATATGGATAGAGAACGTTTTAACCAAAGCAGAAACTGGAGAATCCTGTCTATATTATTTCATTACCAAACAGTCCAGACCCTGATCACGGACAACTATTTGCAAATGAAAAGTAAGTGGTATTTATGGAGAAACGATATTTTTGTTTCGAGATGCATCTCTTTTATGAGCCATTTAAATGCAGGACACGATCATAACCATTTTCGATATGTGTCATTCAAATTACTCTCGCATAGTGTACCTTTAATACTGGGTGGACTCTCATATTTTAGGAAAATGATCTTTCTTTAAAAGTACAAAAATGAGTCGTGCCGGAAACACCACATACAGAACAAACAGCCGTCCGAACAGCAACACAAGGAAACAACAAATGTACTTGTCGCCAATATACAATAACTGATATAACTTTTAGGTCTAAATTCCTGTACAAAAAAATCTAGTGCCAGATTTGTCATTTATGCCTGACCTTCTAATTGGAAACAATGATAAATGGATAAGAGTCAGATTATGTAGACGACACGTGGTCATGGTAATTAATTTTTCAAGGCAATATTACAGTGAAAACAGAAAATGCATTGTGCTTACAGCTACATGATGTCTGCTAAAACATGAGAGTATAAAATGTGACAAATTCACAATATGATGATACATACATTCATGTATACTAAAGAAATTGGTATAAAAGTTTTGGTATGAACATATCTTGATTAACACTCACTGAAAACAGTATCAGTGATCTGGTTCTTAACAGTTTATTGTGAAGAGAGAGAGATTTTTCTTAAAATGGGCATATGGTTTGTTTGCAATCGAGTCTCTTATCTGCATTTGTCAGCAGCAATTAAAACCTCCGCCATTTTATCTTCTTTCTAGAGAATATTATCTAAATGGTGTAAAGTTGTAAGGATTTACCTATTAGTAAGGTTAATTGGCGACAAGTGTGATATTGTACGGTCAAGACCGTACAATATCCCACACATAACTATAAAAACATTAAGAGACGCGCAAAGACAAAACAAACATACAATGGGGGAAGATGGAAGTACCGGTAAATCCGTATAATGGCATTATGAACAAGGGGTGCAAAACAACCTCTAATCCAACACTCTAGTAGAGAATAAATCAGATAATTTAGGCAGGTGGCTCCTGAATGCAGGGTGACAGTCTTGCAAAACATAGAGGATCTTTCTGTATAGCTTTGACCCTGAATTAAGCTTCCACTTTTCCCCAAGACGTACTAAAATAAACATGTGGTTTAGTAAGATTTTAATATATACGCGCCATTAACAAACAAAGCAAGCCGTGATCAGAATGAAGTGTACTCTATTTTTAACGGCGTCGAAGTGCTTCTCTGTCGATGAAAGGATTACATATACCTTTAATTTACTGTACTGAATAACGTTTGCTTCAGAACCAATGGACGCAGGCCGATGGAGGATCTGAAAAGGGTGCCATACCTATACAGATGAGGATCTCTGTACCATCTGTGAGTTAACCCTTTTCTTGCTGAATTTTAAAATACATTTCTCCTTCTTTACCCATGCCCTGTTGTATAATTACATATATCTTCACTGTGTACACGTATTTCGCTGTGCTATCACTACTGTGGAGTGCACTGGTTGCACAAACAACTTGTAAATAGTGCAGACCCTGATGAGACAGCTCCTGCACTATTTACAGGTAGGTATATTGACGTGAATAGCAAGCGAAGGGTTAATACATTTAACTTTCTCTACTGAAGCAATTATAGTTCTAGGTATTGCTAGCTGAAACCTTCATTCCATATAAACGCATTTCAAAAACATGCAAAAATTGTCGAGGTAGATCAGACGGCCAATAAAAACGTCTGATCGGAGTCTGCTCTATTCACTTTTGACAAGATTTTCAAAATTTTGTCAAACCATAAAACGATCCATGACACGTTTAAATCATAAAACTTCAACTAATATATATTCAATCAATGAACACATTGCCTCCTAGTGACGCATGTTGGCGCCTTTGTAAAAGACACAGTTTAAAACCACTGCGATAAATACTTAAATAGAGCATTTGCTCCATGTGAGCTAATGCTCTATTTATCAAAATGGTTTCAATACTATACAATTCTAAAAAAAATCCTTTTTCTGTAGTAAATGCTCCGTTTCGGTATATTTGTTTAAAGTGGTTGGGTCTAAAAATAGTCTAGGAGGAAATGAGTTAAGAGGTCAAGATAAGGTGCGCAAATTAAAAATAATAATAAGAACTTCTTAATTTCTCAACCAAACCCTACGCTGTTTTCACTCTTTAAAAACGTCTCGAATAGACGATTCTAAAGAGTGACCACAGTGTAAGTGTTAGTGGAGATTTGACGCTTTTAGTATTTGAGTACGCACTTTAATCTGTAGCCCTGTATTCACGGAGTTAAAATGTCTTACATTAGTATTGAACAGAGAAAGGGTTAACACAGGACGCAATTTAACCCTTTGTCTGATGAATATTCATGTATGAAAAAATGACGTCATAAATATTAATAAGATTATTTTTCATAATGGCATATGAACACAGGACATTTTGGCTCAGGCAGAAACTGTAGAATCAGACCTATATTACACGATAATCAAACAGATCAGACCCTGATCTTAGTCTATTCTGTTTGCAGATGCGTCAAAATGCGCTGACATAAGGGAAAAGGTTAAACAATAAACTCCCACAAGGGCCTTATGTATCGCTTTGTCTTTTCACGATAGTAGTGAGTTCATGACAATCTATGACCAATTGGACCAACGTTGTCACCATTTGTAGTTTAACCCATTCCCCCTAGACTATTTTGGGGACATCCTCTTTGAATGAATCTTTACTATGGAGAAGGATTGTTTTAAGAATAGTGTAGTTTTGAAACCATTGTGACAAATAGACCATGTGCTCGAATGGTGACTTATACAGAGACATGCGGCGGTAAAGGGGATTGGGTTAATTTAACATTTTAACCCATTACCTCATAGGCTATTTTAGAAACAACCTCTTTGAATAAATCTGCCGAAAATGAGCATTAACTAGAGAAAGGGAACATTTAAGAATTTTGTAGTTCGAAACCATTGTGATAAATACAGAATTTGCTCCCATAGGAGCAAATGCTCTATTTATCACAATGGTTTCACAATTTGACTTTAACAGAGTCGTCAAAAGTCGTCAATATGAGGGAATGGGCTAAATATGAGGGAATGGGTTAAACACCAATGTTTCATACATGCACAACGACAAATACTGCAGTCCCTTTTCAAGGCGTCTGATCAGGGACTTCACTTTTTGTCTCAATCTCTAGTTCTAGATCTGTGGTTTATGCCTGTATTCATTTATTTCATTTCCTTATTTTACCGAATGATGTAAAACAGTTTTTGTGCCGAAAAACAGTGTAAACAGTTTGCCAAATTGAATAATTCAGCATACCAATGAAGGTTGAGTATTCGAATACCGAATACCCGTCGTTCGTATTTGTCTAAATTCAATTTAGATGATATAGTAACACACAGAGGTGAATGGTCGCTAGAACATAGTTCTCTAGACAAGCATTGGTGTTGTTTGTTATTCAGTTTACATGTATTGTATTTCAGTCAATGGAGGAAATAAATGAAAAAGTAGTAAAGTCAAACAGGAAAGGTCACACACCAATCACCGACGGAAAGCAATTTATACAGCAATGTATATACATATACACACATACAGTCATCGGAAGACAGCAACC
This sequence comes from Azorinus chamasolen, assembly GCA_963576725.1. Taxonomy (NCBI): domain Eukaryota; kingdom Metazoa; phylum Mollusca; class Bivalvia; order Cardiida; family Solecurtidae; genus Azorinus; species Azorinus chamasolen. Next base: position 37,742,820 of record OY755250.1, on the reverse strand, counting down.
AATCATACATACACGACATTTTATTATTATGTCAGATAAAAAATTCACTTTACCCTTTATTCAATATACACGCCTTTTTACTCCTTTTCAAAGAGGGTATGCTCAACTCTGACGAATCCTTATAACCACAGTCTACTCTGTTGCTTATGATATATCATAAATATGATTGTATAACATCTTCCATGGCCCAAACTTCCCGTGTCTATGTGTTGATTTAACAATTAATATAATCAATATTTACAGTGCCATTATATCTTTTGTTAAGGCATACACTTTTTTTATTCAAAATCCTTCATCAAATTTAAACCTTACATATAGATATATATTATATAGTCAAAAACCGATTTTTGGTTCCACTTATATTTATCTATCAGATGAAACAAATATATCAAATTCTATTGGCAAACAGAGCAGACCTCTAGGAGCCGTCTGATCTGGGTCTACTCTGTTTGTAAATGCGTGAAAATACATTTATATTAGGGAAAGGATTAAACAGTGATGGGTCATTTCGCTTTGAATATTTACAGTTCAACTGTCTCCGTTTTCGTTTATCAGATGGGCTTGAACTATATTTACAACCTCTACCACTTCCAAAAGTCCAAGCCAGACCTGCTCAAGTTTGATATCAGTAGCTGTTATGAGTCCAAGAAACGCCGAAAGTTCAAGTTAATGATAGAAGGTATATTTTATAGCAGTGCAATTGACATACCTGGAATGTGTGTGAGAGATATGCCCCGATGGCTCCGACCAAACAATAAATCATTCCTTCAAACAATAAAAAAATGCGCAAAATAGCAAGATTGCAGAACGACAGAAATACAGCGATCTTCCGTCTTTGTTTAAAACCCTTCCTTCATATAAACGCCTTTTCATGCATTTGCAGACTGAGTAGACACAGATCAGATGGCTCCTTTAGATGCCGTCTGATCAAGGTCTGACCTATTTGCGTATGAAATATAGATCTGATTCTACAGTTTCTATCAATACCAACACATCCTGTGTATATATATTACTACAAGAATACGGCTAATTAGTAGTTATGATGCTATCATTTCTTCTGTCATTTCTTCCATGAAAATTCAACAAGGAAATATAAATCCGTAAAACGCTAACGTTTATTTATTAATCTTTTTATTAGGACTCAGATATAGCTTCTGTACAAATGGGTCTAGATCGCTTCATGGGGGTCCATTTGCACTATATAATAACAAAGGTTCCAATTAGCAGATCGGATATCCGTGTACCACGAGTACAAATATGACTGTAACTCTTACAATTTAAATGATAATTTCGTACTTCTTTCGTCTATTGAAAGCCAATATATTTTTCTATCAAATAAATATAATCTTATAACGGTAACTTATGGACAAGTATCAATCCAACAATGATTTTCTCAAAATTTCACGTGTGATTTTAGTCATTGACAAACGTTCGTTCACCCCGGTTTCACTATATCACAGAAATAACCTGGCAATTTGCAGTTAAAAATGGCGTAGTTCAATGAACGAATCAATTCTATCACCCACCTCTAATTGTTTAGTCCCCAGCATCAAAGAATGATGTAAAACTAGCGAGTTTTGTCAGTTTGCTTCAAATTGTCGAGGAAGGAGCCATTGTACGTGACGTCACAGATTTCCCAACTTTTCCTTCGCTCATCCAATGAAATGGCTCCATTCAAATTTGTTGCAAAATGACAGCATCCGAAATAGAAACATAACGGCAGACGAAAAGGCCGCTGTTGCTAGTTGCTTACTTATTTGGAGGACAAAACAAATGGAGATTGGTGATATAATTGGGTTGTTTTATTGAACCACGCCATTTTTTGAACTGAAAATCGCCAGGTTATGGCTGTGTTATAGTAAAACCTGGGTGAACGAACGTTTGTCAATGACCCAGAAAACACGTGAATTTTTGAGAAAATCATTGTTAAATTAATAATTGTGCATAAGTTACCGTCAGAAGATTTTATTCATTTGATAGTAAAATATATTGACTTTCATTATCATTGAAATTGCAAGAGTTACATCCATTTTTGTACATGTGATACACGGATGTACATTCTGCTAGTTGGAACCCTTGTTTTTATATAGTACATATAGACCCACATGGAGCGGTCCAGACCCCTGTGTATGCGTATGGCATAATATAGATCTGATTGTACATTGTCTATCAATCAAAAAATTGCAGTGTTCATATGCTATTTAAGAATTCAACTAATTCTGCTTTACAAAATAAAACCGAGTCTGCAATTTTCTCTTTTTGCATTTTTACTTTTGCTTTCGAAGGATCACCCATTTTCAGAATATATTTACAAAATCGTCTAATTGATTTGATTATGTTTTATCCTTTAGCCTGCTATGGGCGGATGACTGAATACTTATGCATACAGTTTGGATCCAGATGAGACGCCGAGGGTCTCGGCGTCTTAACAGGATTCAAACTGTTTGACGCCTTGGTAGTATGTTAGTAGACTGATTATATCTAGAATTTGGAAAATGTAGATAGTTTGCTCAGCAGACTAAAGATTAATTAAATTGTCGTATGAGCCTAGCCGTCTGATCAGACTTAGTTTATGAAATAATTATATGCCCGATACTACATTTTCTGCTATGTCCAAAAAGCGTGTACATGTATGCTATTATAAGAATGAATCTAGCTAATATGTATGTCATTAATTCTCATCAGATTCAAACATTCATCAGATAGAAGATCTAAGGGTCTTGCTGTATACTATGTGTTCTGTGTATCTTTTTTCAGTGACGAACGTGAATAAAGTCCAGATAAAATCAAACGTAGAATCGTTCAAATACTACGTACTGAAGGCCATTATGGAATATACTACAGTCTCTCCGCTTAGAGTTGCTCATCTTCAGGTAAGGATCTCTTTGTCTGGCAATAATAGGAAATAATACAACCTCTCCGCTCAGAGTAGCCCAACCAACTCTCAGAGTTGCTCACTTTCAAGTAAGGATGTCTTTGTCTGGCAATAATAAACATACTACAATATTGCACCTTCAGGTAAGGATCTCTTTGTCATGGATTGTTATGGAAATAACAGGAAATATAACAATATCTCATCTTCAGGTAAGGATCTCTTTGTTCGGCAATAATAGGAAATACTTCGATATCTACGCTCAGAGTTGCTCACCTTCAGATAAGGATATCTTTGTTGGGCAATATTATGAAATACTACAATATTTCACGTTCAGATAAGGATTTCTTTTTGTCTGGCAATAATAGAAATATAATACAACCCAGAGTAGTTTCATGTAAATATTTCTCTTTCAAGCCATCATGGCAAATACTAAGCTATCAAATATGATTTATTTTGCTTCCTTGTTTTAGGTTTGAATCTTTCCGTCATGAATTATAAAGTTTTGTCCAATATATACAAACCATATAAAACGGGGGTTGTTATTTCAAAATATTCCTTTTCTAGATGGAGATGTGCCCCTTTCTACATCTTTTGGGGTTTACATTTCTCAACGTATTCCTTTTTCCCGAGCCTGTTCTTTGCTAGACTATTTTAATAGTCGTAATATATTTACTTCTTAAACAAGGTTACATATATCTTAAAAATCAGAAAGCTTTTTCTAAATACCGAATCGAAATTTACCTCCCATTAGTAAATATAATTAAAATCTACGGACGTTACTGCAACATGGTATTTCTTATCCAGAATTCCATGATGATGTTATCTACTAACTCAGGAAAGTTCGGAGTCATGTCCATTTGTTTATAAAACGCATTAAAACGTTTAGGAAGAAAGGTTATGAGCCCATAATATTGCAACGTACTGCATGGTTAGTTATTGACCTTTTTACAGTCTCTAGCTACGCTACCTCTTTGGTTGCACGATTACAGGCCGGTGGTAGTACTCAATGATGGTATACTCGTAAACCCAGAAACAGAATGAGCTTACCAGACTCATGTATTACCTTTTCTCTGTCGTGCCCTTAACGGCTTCCCTGCAGTTGCTCTGTATTCAGCAGTCATTGAGTACATATGTGACGGTTTTTTACAGTTATTGTCATGCTATGTTATATATACTGCCCTGTGATTACCGTCGTCTATGCTGTGGGAAAGTCTTGTGGGGATACCTTTATTTACAATATTTGTTTTGCTAGAGTGACTTAAGATAAGTGTGAGGTTTAAACCCCCAGTGGTGGTTTTGCCACTGACCGTTCCAAGGCGGTACTTTCTTTGTCAACCTAGCTTTTTCGTTTGATGTCTTTCTGGTCGTGCTTTTTTGTTCGTGTTTGGTGTGTTTCTCTCTTGTGGGTGTTTCGGCCGAGTGTGTGTGGTTGTATATTTGTTGCTTGCTTTCTGTTGGTGTTTCGGTGTTGGTTGCGTTTTGTGCGTGTCTTTTCTGCTTGAGTTTACTACGTTTTTCATTAAAAATTGTCCTGAATAAACGCTCGGATGAGTTTGATTTTCAGAAGAATCTGTCATCGGCATCAGTTTACTGTCCTTTTTCCCGGATAACGTGGCGGCGTGTTGTATGTGAGCTTCTCATTAAAGGTTCTTTAATTTTTTTGAAAACGAGAAAAAGGGGTAAACCAAGTAAAGGAGCGCTCAGATTGGGATCTACACTGATTTCTTCACCAAATAGTTTTGATCATATACTAGTGATTCTCCGTAAATTAAGAACCAGCTTCACGCAATTGCTTCCATCGACAATGGTTTCAATGTGAAAATATTTACCCATTTGTTCCCACGATCCCATATATTGGACATAGCCAAACAGTGTAGACTCTGATCAGAGTCTACACTGTTTGCAGATAGGAACTGCAGTATAAAATGATCCGAAATTGAAAATTTAGGCCAGGCACCCCTTATATCAAACATGGACTAATCCAATGTATTTATATGGAGGGATCCTCTGGGAGCAAATGGGTTGATACCCACCAACTGACTCGCATTTGCAAACAGATTGAATCCATATGAGACGCCGATTCGGTCAACAGGTTCTCAAACAGTTTAATTAATAGTCCAAGTCTGAGCAAACATTATATTTTCACTCTTGGAGAAGTGTAAATGGTTACATTAACCCTTCGCTTGCTATTCACGTCAATATACGTACCTGTAAATAGTGAAGATCCAGATGAGACAGCTCCTGCAGGAGTCTGCACTATTAACAAATTGATTGTACAACCAGCGCACTCCGTAGCAGTCATTGCACAGCGAAATACGTGTATACAGTGAAGATATATGTAACTATACAACAGGGCATGGGTAAAGAAGGAGAAATGTATTTTAAAATTCAGCAAGCGAAGGGTTAACATTTTCCCTGTTCAGCATTCATGTAAAAGTAATAACATCAGGAATATTTATTAGATCAATTTCTTATAATGTTAACGTTTCATCGTTTCAAGGGAATTATTGGTTTGTCACAGACCAGAATCAAATGTAAATCATGTCAAAAGCAAATAGAGTAGTCCCTGATCACACGGCTGTTACGTGAACCATCTGTTCTTGGTCTACTTTGTTTGCAGATGCGTATATATGAAGGAAAGTGTTAAAGAAATATGCCGTACAATTTGAGCCAGTAACATTTGTGCGGGCATAATATTTCAAAGTGGAACCTAAGGAGCTGTTCCACGCATGGCTGACTTAGGTTCTGTTTTGTGTATGTTTTCAGTGATCGTATAGCAAGGAAATGTTTTATTCTCTGGAAACTTAGTTTTAGACTTTTTTGTCAATCATATCGAGTCAAGATATCGCGGTATACATTCTGCTTTGTGTGTCCTGTGTCTTTGTGCTTGACATTCTGTCTTTTTCAAAACAAGCTGCACAGCATGCTCTTAAAGGATGCCCATGAATTTAACATTTTAGCTTAGTTACATGTCAAAAAGATTGTTTGCTATGATATAACAATACAGTACTTGTTTCATTTACATTAACCTGAATTGTAGTACGTCGCTAGGTCTACCCGGGTATTTTTCTGTGCACGAACCAATGCAAATTATTCCATGTACGGATAAATATCTCTGGCGGTCTCCTCCATCTGTAATTAGCTGGACGAAGCGATATCACTGACATTCTGTTAAAACAACGTACAAACAGAGTAGACCCAGATCAGATAGTTCCTATAGGAGCATTCTGACCAGAGTCTGCTCTGGTTTTTATGGAATTATAACAGCTTCAGAATGACCAAACATTCCATCGGTATACAGTGCTCCCTCCCTACAACGGCCCTCTCATCAAGACTCCAGAAACAACCTTTTTCCATTGTATTTTCTTTATGCCTCCATCAAACCCTATGTTGCGACCACTCTTTAGAATCGTCACTTTGTCTCTTTGTGACGATTCTAAAGAGTGGTCACAACATAGGGGTTGATTGAGGCATAACGGTTTTAGTTCTCGAAATACACTTTATCTGGGGATCTGCAAACAAGCTAATTATGTTTGATTTTCCCTCCCTATAACAACTCCCTCTGAATAACACATAGAATATTCGTATCTCAAAGGGTGTCGTTGTAGAGAGGGAGCTCTGTACAAACAGATATTGAATGGAACGGCTTTTCAATAAGAACAACAAAATTTGTGTTTCAGGTTTTCTTCACAGACAACATTACCGTGACCTTTGAACTTCTTGATGTTTCACCAATGGTAGGTGATACACTGAGGGCATCTGACTACAGTGAGGTGTCATTAGATTTCGCGGCAAATACAATAACCCAGTTGATACAGAACGGACAGTTTATCATCTCTCTTCAGGGCTCATCGTTTACAGGGGTAAGTTTGTCTATAATAGTCAATTATTGAACTTCCATTCTGCATGTTAAGAATTCCTGCAAATGAAATTGTGGATATGTTTTATATTAACTCGGAATACTAACCGTGAAGGCCATGATCAGTGGTCTCCTCCTACGAACTAGTAGATCTAGATGTGTTTTGTAAAATTTTACTTTCACGAGAGCAAATTGGTTTACCTTTAAGACCATTTCACACATAGGCGAAACCTTCCGACATCAGACTGCGTGTACTGGCCAGACCAAAGAACAGTTCGTTCCCATTAGTATGTGTAAGTTATACACCGTCGGTGGCGTCCGTGTGGATGCGTTTATGAAAGTTTTCATCCGTTGCAATTAGTTTTGTTCGTCGGAACATTTGAACATCATGAACATTGTGAGGCTATTGAAATGTTCATTTGACCCTCGTTTACATTCGTTTTAATATGTTAACCAATCCGACAGTTTTCGCAGAGCGTCGGTAAACTAAGGTTAGCGGTCGTAAGCTATCAGGTCGTGATCAGCTTATTTGCATATAAAGTGATCGAGACTGATCCCTGGACGAGTCTTTACGATACTAAAACTGAAATGAAATGTAATGTTACGTTTTGAACCTCATTAAATGCAAACGTAGAAAAGACAAACAGAAAAGCTACTAACAAACCGCAACCACCACCAACACATCGCCATAAAGCATGCCGCACACAACTATACACACAAACACACGCACACACGTACACATCGAGATGAACACCTAAACATCAAGTACACTAGATAAAAATTTCAAACAGCAACAAGCACATGTTCAAAGACACAAGCCAGGCATAAAAGTAAGGGTATCTTCGAATTTCATGACGAATGAAAACGACTTGCAACCATTGTTTGACGTTATGAAACCAACCGATATACGTTTGCATACGATTCGTTATATAAAGAAACTGCGACTTACGAATCATTCCTTAGCATGTCAGTGCCTCAACAGTCGTCTGTTGGGAGTTCCTGGTCTGTTGTGTTGATTAACACCTATTTCTATAGTCTATTTTGACACACAAGAGTGAGAAAGAGGAGTAGATATAAATAAACCCGGGCGATATACTCAACCCCTGTTATTGATAATAAATTCTGAAGGGAGGTGATCCCCCGAGAGCAAAAATTGCAACACAAAAAAGAGAAAACCACAGACACGGTTTTATTGAGTCTTTTCATGAACAGTAATTGAAAGTGCAACACTGCTCACGCCCTCTAGCACCGGCTTAAGCGGTATTCAGTTTTCAAAACAAGATGTACTGAAATTCATGATCTCGAAGGATCAGAAGATATAATGTTTATCTCGTTCTTTTAGATGAAACTTGCAAGTACTTATATGTCGGTGCTTTATATGTGATATCTTAAATTTCATATAAATGATAAATCTGAAGGGAGGTGATCCCCCGAGAGCAAAAAGAGAAAATTGCAGACTCGGTTTTATAAAGTCTGTTCATGAAAAGCAATTTTCAATAGTATAAGTTGTTCCTTCGTCACAATGGAAAATATACAGTACATGATACTGCTATGACCCACCACGAAGTGCTCCAGCAATACATTAAACATCCACCTGTTTATCGGAGCTGATTTATATGGACAAGAACACGTCAAATCTCGAGAATACCATGGCTGTACCCTGAGAAACAAGGTCAATTTCGCATTTCATGGTTGAGCTCGGAAGAAAAAATGTCCTGGAACCTTCAATACATTACATGCCAACTTAAATGTATGATGAAATATTCGAGAGGGTCCATCAATAACTCTACAAACAATGCGTACAAACTTACGACCCTGTTTTCGCCGCTCACCCCTTCATTGGCGAAAATAGCTAAAGTTTACAGTTCAGTATTCAATGCTCTAATGAAGGACACGGGTAAATAATACCATTTTGTTTGTTACAGAAATAATATTTATACATTGGATTTACCAACCAGATGAACACCAGGTGTGCGATGGTCTAATGGTAACGCGCTTGACTATCGGTCCGAAGGTCCGGGGTTCAAATCACGGTCCCTCTCGTAAATTACAGAGACGCTTCTCCAAACCCGCACCTCCTCTTCACCCAGAGGTTACAAAAGGTACCTGTGAGGGTCACTCACCAGTCCAGTACTGCGACTGCATGATTGCGCCATATGTTAGCAGTGCTCAATAGTTCAGACCATTGACTCAATGACCAGGGGAATAAATGTACAGTCGGCTGAGCGGCCATTCGGACTGAAAGTAGACTATAAAAACTAGATACTTTACTTTCAAATAATTTTCTTATTGTTTCCTAATTCTGTTGCTGCCCTTGATGGCACAGACATACCCATCAGAAGGTCTGCTATGTCTCATTCCTTATATAAAAATAATCAGGGATTCTGCAGCATCGTCGTAATGGACTTTGCCGACTCAGACTAAAAGCTCATGTGGAATATCATAAAACCGGTTTAAAGTATGAATAAATGTACATAACAATTTATGGAAATTGAATTTCCAGTAAATTACATGTATAACTGAAATAAATGGAATAAATTGTTAGTTATTCTTATCTGCAGCTGAAATTAAGTTCAATAAATATATTTGGGAAAACACATATACAACATATTTTTATAAACAATACAATCGTTTAAACCAGAACAATTAAATTCATTACACCCAATAGCAATATGTAAATCTGTATTATATATTCAATATAGGTTATCTGAATAAGAGTTCATATATCAAATCAGATTTCTATGAGTGTACTCATGTAACACTATTATTAGCTGACTCTAGAGTAATACCATTATTGTGACGTTGTAAGGTATAGTGACACATAAGTACACATGGAGTCATGTAATAAAGACGAAAGTTCGTGCTTCTAATATACACATGGAAGAGCCCAAACCCCATGTCTAAAGTATATGTATACTAAAGGATTTAAAAACGCAACTCGAACTTTGGACCTGTATATTGCATTTATTATATAAAGAATGGTAATACATATCTTATTTTCAACGTTGAATATTTATCAACACTTCGCACGCTACGACAAGTCTATTTAAGTAAGAGAGACGACGTTGGGCAAGTAGCGTCGTTGTGATGTTCAGGCGATATGGTCAATATAACCCAATTTTACCGCGATGGCAGCGTGGCTGCGCTTTGCATAGAGTTGACCAGTACATTAATTTGACGAATGTGGATGTTGTCTCACTCATCCTGCAATGTATGTCTCAATCTGCCATATGTCGTTTGTCCATCACGTCCAATCACGACCCAGATATGTTCAGTAGGCGAAAGATCGAGACTGAACGCTGGCAAGGACAGACTATCGACGTTCTTTGTCTATAGATAGTCATTATAAATTTCGGCGACACGTGGACGCGCATTATCTTGTTGAAACGTCAATCCAAGACGTTGAACAAACACATCACAACTGGATGAAGGATTGGGGTACTGATATATCTGCGCATTCAGCGCTCCTTTGGTGAAAACCAGTTCTGTTTTATATCAAATGGCTATACCGGCCAATACCATAATTACGTTGCCTCCGAAATGGTCTACTTCCCTTACGCACGCGTCTACATAGCGTTCCCGTCTACGGCGATATACCCGCTGTCTGTTATTGGAACGGAACAACAGAGATCTGGATCCTCGAACAAATGTTAACGGCAAACTTACGTATGGTTGTCTTGGTCTTATTCCAACGTTCCGGGCTTGTTTGATACATTCCGTGCGCATGGTTTGATGTTATTAGGTCCTGATAAATTCCTGACAGGTCGTTCGGGTGTCTGGCGTTATTCTTGGTCGACCCGGTCGTTCGTTGTACCAGCCTAGATATAGTGTTTTTGTACACTCTAAGATGATTTGCAACGTTACCTTGCGAATTTCCGTTCCTTAGCATCCGAACGGCTGCTTGACGTTGATCGTTGTTTAAGCGCGGCTTTGCAAACTTTTATCAGATTAGATTTTTTTTAGCACTTACTAAGGTTTACTGATGGATTTATAATGTGACCGAATATTAACGCTTTATACAATTACATGTAGTCGGGTTACCGTGCTTCTTGTTTTCGACGTTTTTCGGTCAATAGGTAAGTGTAAGTTTAAAAAGGGGCGAATCTTATATCCTCTAGTATAGTATATTACTTTTCACCAGATTTTATGATTGTTTCATTTCTGTTTGAAATTTGAATGGTAAAATGTTGAAAGGATGGACGTGTGTAGTATTTCCCTGAAATATATTTTCCCTGAGTTTTTCGTATTACTGACATGTCAACCAAAAATGATACTCATCTTCAATACATGATTCACAATAAGATAATTTTCTGCTCTTTCGAGACCAATGTACCTTCCTTTTGTATCATTAGCTAGTGCCATTACCATCAGAAGGAAGTACATGAACAACGGCATTTCTTATTACTAAGTCAATTTAGATGTGCAACTCAAAATTTGACTTAAAATGCACGAAGGTACTTAGTTAAGAGTTATTATTACAAGTGTATGCCCAGTGTTGGAGATACTGATCTTCAGCGGTACACGAAGCGAGAATTAATGGCTCGTTTGTAACCGCCTGATCCTTCCAAACATTGTCAAAACACTTTTTATATAATGTCTGCCTTAGGTTTATCCTGATAAATCAAGCATTTTATACATGCTGTAGCATTTACGCACATATTGGTTGTAAGTAAATGCAAAATATGTAATCAGTATTTAATACATATCTTTGCCGAAAAAATATATATTGGATATCGTCCACAATCACACCTAATTGCTGCATTGCAAGTTTTCAAAGGGATATTAGCGAAACGTTTACATGCATAATACTGCACTTGCTTGTTCTATATATTTCCTTTGTTCCCGCCCCGTAGTTCTGAACCATATAACAGTAGTCTAGTTCGAAAACATCTTATATGATATGAGGAAGCATCTGTATACATATGTAAATTCTGAAGGGAGGTGATCCCCTGAGAGCAAAAATTGCAAGACAAAAAGAGAGACCCGGTTTTATTGAGTCTGTTCATGAAGAGTAATTGGAAGTGCAACACTGCTCACGCCCCCTAGCACCGGCTTAATCGGTATTCAATTTTCAGAACAAGAAGTACTGAAATTCATGATCTCAAAGAATCAACACAGAAAGCAACACTCGATTACCTTTAAAACGTATTGCTTTAGCCATCTTGTACATTGACATTTTTGATATAACAATACTCCTACGTATGTAACACAATTGCCAATTTCTATAGGATGTTTTATACAATCATTGTTTGTTCTTTGTATCAATCACAAAAGCATCTTATATATTGTTATAGATTAGTCGGAGAGGGGGAACGTTTATTTTCACTGTTTGTCTTTTAGGGTTGTGATGGAATAAGTGTGAGGTTGGGCGCCCATTAACTGGTTTAACCCCCCCCCCAGTGACTTTTGCCACTGACCGTTCCAAGGCGGTACTTCCATCTTCCCCTATTGTATATGGAAAAGTAGTAAAGTCAAGCAGGCAAAGCCACATGCAAGACGCAACCACCAACAAAACACCGATAGACAGCATGACACACACACACACATACAACCACACACCCAAACGCACACACACACACACGAAATGAACACAGAAAACACCAAGAGACACAAGAACCAGGGACAAACGTTCCACAACATGAACAAACCACAAGCACAAAGACGCAAGGCAAACAAAAGGAAGGGTGACAAAGAGAGTACCGCCTTGGCACGGTCAGCAGCAAAAACACCACTGGGGGTTTAAACCGGTTTACGGACGTCCTAACCTCGCACTTCTCTCAAAGTCACCCTAGCTTTACAAATATTGTAAATAAAGGTATCCCCGCTGGACTTACCCACAACATAGACGACGGTGAACACAGGACAACATGTAAAACATAGCATAATAACTGTGACAATCCGTCAAATATGTACTCAATGACTTTGCTGAAGTCAGAGCACCTGCAGGTAAACCGTTAAGGGCACGACAGGGAAAAAATAATACATGAGTCAGGTAAGCTCCTCCTGTATCCAAGTTTAAGAGTATACCATCATAGAGTACTACCCTTCGCCTGTCATCGCGCAAGCAAAGAGGGAAGCGTAGCTACCGACTGTAAAAGGGTCGATAACCAAACATGCAGTGTGTTCAATATAATAGGATCATAACCTTTCTTTTTAAATGTTTTAATGCGTTTTATAAACAAATCATGAAAATGGATATGACCCCGAATTTTCCTAAGTTTGTAGATAACATCCCCATAAAATTCTGGTTGAGAAATGCCTTGTTGCAGTAACGTCCGTAGATTGCAATTATATTTACTAATGAGAGGTAAATTTCGATAATAAAATTTAGAAAAGGTTTTCCGAAGTTTGTGATATCTGTAACCTTACTTAAGAAGTTTATCAGTTATAACTAAATTACGTCTGTTTAAATATTCAAGCAAAGAACAGGCTCGGGCAAACCTAATAAGTTGAGAAATATAAACACCATAAGATATAGAACGTGGCACATCCCCATCTAGAAAAGGATAATTAACAATTTTAAAATTAAAATCTTCTCTTTTATCGTATACTTTGGACGAAACTTTATCATTTGTAATTCAAAGATTCAAATCTAAAAATGAAGCATTAATGTCAGATTGATTAGCTTTGTTTAAAGACAGTTCTTTTGGGTAGATTGAAGAAACCATAGTATCAAAATAAGGATTATCTAAATTCAAAATATCGTCTAAATACCTTGAAGTTTTATTAAAAGCATTAACAATATCGGTCTGTGTATCAGGTTTTAAGCTAAGCATAAAATCCCTCTCGTAGCAATACAAAAACAAATCTGCAACAAGAGGGGCACAATTTATACCCATGGGTATACCAACAACTTGACGATATATGGTATATGGTACGCACAAATATATTATCTAAAAGAAAGGTAAGAGATCTACAAACATCAAGGCAAGTCCACATTGTGTAATGTTCAACTTCTGTATGTTTGGTTTGCCTTTGTGCGTCTCTTTATGTTTTTGATAGTTATGTTTTGCTTTGTTTTCTTGTGTTGCTGTTCGGGCGGCTGTTTGTGCTGTATCTGGTGTTTATTGAATGACTCATATTTGTACTTCCATTAATCTTCAACAGCTTGACTTCCTTGTGGCCCTGCCCACCAGTATTGTCGATAACACCACACCAGCAATCACGGAAACAACAGGATACAACAACACCACACCAGCAACATCTAAAACAACAGGACACATTACAGGTACATATTAAGTGAATACAGTAAATCATCGCTAATCCAACGAACCTTGCTAGTCCAACAAACCTCGCTTATCCGAGAAAGCCCGATCTCTAATTCGACAGTTCTTACTAAACCATCAAACCTGACTGGCTATTCCGATAATCATCACTAGCTAATCTGATTAACCTCGCTTACTTAATTGATCTCGCATCGCTACGTCAACGAACATGATTAATCCGCCGAGCCTGGCTATATGGAACAACCATATAAATTCATTAAGCCATTAAGAATCCTTATGACATGCGTTAGCCTAATCTGGGATGAAAGTCACAGAAAACTCATGTGTGAAATGTAAAATAACTCGGCGTCTCTTCTATTTGACACTTCAATGGCTATTCAATAGCTTGATGAAATCGGAAGTATTTGAACGCTGTAACAATTCGGAGATTAAGCAGATTTTAAATATTTACAGCAAGTAAAATGTTAAGTGCGGTTGATCTGTCTGGTCAATATTTTATCAATGGATAGTTGCATACTATAGGAGCGTTCTGGTTTACTTTCACTTTGCTTTAACCAGCCACCTGTCCTAAATACCAACTAACACAATTTATTGGCCGTTATAGATATATTTTACTGTATATAAACAGGTAAGAAACATTCGTAGTAGTCCGTTTTATAGATAAGTTGTGGCTACGACAACTATATACATGTAGCTTATAATTATCTCGGTATTAACGATTCACATATTAATATCAGATCTTATTAGAAAACCTTATTATCAGATCAGTGCTAACCGTCTGTTTGCAATGGAAATCGTATCTGCTTATTATCCGATATGTGATACAGTGCTCCCTCTCTTCAACGACACCCTTTGGGATACGAAGATTGTATGTGTTGTTTAGAGGGAGTTGAGAGAGTGGTCACGACATAGGGTTTGATGTAAGCATAAAATAGTACGATGGAAAAAAGTTGTTTCTGGGGTCTTGTTGTTTCGGAAACAGTGACATGCGTGGTTGTAAGGAGGGAATCGTTATTGAGATGACCGTTGTAGAGAGGGAGCACTGTATATAATATATAGTTTTATTCCTAGAGAATGCCCAGTTGATCTGTATGGAGCCACCTGTTCAAAGAAATGTCACTGCATTCAGCGCAATGCAGTTGCCACCCAGTCGGGTCGTTTCTGCAATGCCGAAAACGGAACGTGTTTCTGTAACAAATTTTGGTCGGGCCCCTCATGTGATAAAGATGTCAATGAATGCGCAGATCACGACACATGTGCTAATGACACGAATGCTGGCTGCCATAACGAAGTTGGGAGATATAAGTGTGACTGTTACATAGGGTACTTCAGAAACGACGGGGGATACTGTGTAGAAGGTATATTATTAAATGCAGTCATTATTTTAACTTGCTCAAATCTGTAGATAAAAACCCAAGTTTGATGTAAACTATTGATGCCCATCATTAACAATAAATATTCTCACATACCTTCCCTCATCTCTGAGTTAGAACAACGGGTTAAGATTCCCTTATCTGTAACACGTGTAAGATCACTTAAGAACATATATATGACGTCATACATCAGATATGACGTCAAACCATGAAAACCGATGTGTACATGTCGTTTAAACGGCAAAAACACACTTATTTGTTATGTGAGAAAAGGAATATGATGCTCGTTGTCTTTTAAGATCGCATGTTCCTAAACTCACCAAGAAAATGTTATTAAGCGAGCCTTGCTCGCTTAATGACATTTTCTAAGGCTCGTTTAGGAACATGTGATCTTAAAAGACAACTCGCAACAGATCCTCTATATCTCATTCTATATGTTTTCGGTCGAAACTTAATTATTCTTAATCTAAACGAAAATTTGTGATTTTAATCATTTATCTTATGACTGTTAGTGGATATTTTAACCATTCGCTTGCTATTCACGTCAATATACCTACCTGTAAATAGTGAAGACCCAGGGTCTGCGCTATTTACAAGTTGATTGGGCAACCAGTGCACTCCACAGCAGTAATTTCACCACGAAATACTTGTACTCAGTGAAGATATATGTAATTATACAACAGGGCATGGGTAAAGAAGGAGAAGTGTATTTTAAAATTCAGCAAGAGGCGGGTTAACAAAAATAAATAATGTAATACTGTGATACCTCGCGAGTCCAAACATTCAGTAAACATAATTAATGTTATTTGTTGGTAATTATGCAGGAAACACCACGTACAAAACAATGAACCGCCCAAACAGCCGTGTTAGTGATAGTTGTTTCAATGTTTTTAATTATTAGACTATCGCTTGAGCCGTTGTGATGAGGGAGTGATGCACTTTAACCCATTACCTCATAGGCTATTTTTTATCCAAAATATTTGAATAAATCTAACAAAAAGGAGTACTTATTAGAGAAAAGGCAATTGTGTAGTATTTAAAGCAGTTTGATAAACAGGGCAATTGCTTCTATGGAACAAATATGCTCTATTTATCACAATGGTTTTATAAAGTGACTTTAACAGAGATGTCAAAAGGCGTCAAATTGACGGAATGCATAATAAAAACTACTCATGAACAGCTTCAATAAAATCGAATCTGCAATAGTCTACTTTCGCATTTTTACCTTTTCTTTCGAAGCATGTCCTACTTTCAGATTATTTTAACCCTAGTAACGCGGTGCACACATTTGCGAACAGTGGGGACCCAGTTCAGAAGGCACTGTTTGTCATTCACAATCCCCTAGTAAGTTTAAGCCTTTGGAAATTGAATACTGCTTAAGTTGTTACTGTGGGCCTGAGCAGTGTTGTACTTTTAATAACTGCTCATAAACAGACTAAATACAACCGAGTTTACCATTTTAGTTTTGCATTGTATCCTTTGCTTTCGAAGGATCTCCTTCTATCAGAATGTATGAACTTCATTACAACAAATGTTAAATGTATGTGTGACAGCCGTTAATATTCGCCCCGCACTTCATTCGTAGTGTTGTTAAACTTACTGGTCATCAGTTTTAACATTAATAGTTATGAGAATTGCTTAGTGCTTAAGCCGGTGCTACACTACTCATTCCCTTAGCAATTTCTTACAATCACGCTTTGGAGAACCTACTAACCGGTTGTCAACTAGCTTGGATTCTGAACAGATGCCAAGTTGCTCGGCGTGTCATCGGGATCTAAGCGTTTTGAAAGGTTATACTGTTGTTTCGATATTTATGTATTTTTGTTGCTTTCCATTCTCAGATGACACAAAATCACATGCTACTCCAGGTAAGATTTTTATTGTTCCATTTGTAATATACTGCAGATGTTTGCAGTGTTTATATGTAAACCTAAATATGATTATATGTTCTTTATCAATTATAATTTGTAGTAATAAAATGCACAGTATATAGTACAGCTTAAAAAAAGCTCAATTGCTACAGTTTGGTATAAGGAGATTACTGTCATCTACGACTATCTAATCAGGGTCTGATCAGGGTCTGCTCTGTTTGCTTATGATGTAACACAGACATGATTTGACAGTTTCTGCAAAAGCCAGCAATTCTTCTTCATGCATCCATGTGATAATATAAGAATAAATTTGATCAATATTCATAATGTCATTATTTTTCTTAACATGAATATTCACAGTATAAATCGTTAAAGATACGATCACAAAGTGAACTGCGAACCAGAACATCATATACGCAAGTACTGCTTCCTCTAGACGTGCAATTGTGTAATTTATGTCTATCAACCTCGTGTGACATATCTTTATAGATGGCAAAGCATCCCTGAATCTGATCGTTAGTTTTGATATAACTCTCGATGAAAGTGTGAACCTCAGAGTGTCGGCTACATTTAAGGACATTGCCCATGATGTCAAGGAAAAGGTAACATTGAAACAGTGTAAACAGCAGTTTTTAATCAATACATATGCCTTTGCAAACCAGGCAGACTAAGATCAGACGACACTTTATAGGAGCCGTCTGTTCACGGTCTGCTCAGTTTGCTTATGATGTTACATATACATGTATAATTATGATTATTCAGTAGTTTAAGAATATATTTATTCATATGCACTTGACAATGGCGATGTTGAATAATTGCTGTCCAATTAATCGTTAAATGTGCTCTTTATATATATTAATCTTTTGATAACTAATACTTTAACCCTTCGCTTGCTATTCACGTCAATATACCTACCTGTAAATAGTGAAGACTCAGATAAGACAGCTACTGGAGGAGCTGTATAATCAGGGTCTGTACTATTTACAAGTAGATTGTGCAACCAGTGCACTCCGCATCATTGATTGCACAGCGAAATATGTGTACACAGTGAATATATATGTAATGATACAACGTTGCATGAGTAAAGAAGGAGAAATGTATTTTAAAATTCAGCAAGCGAAGGGTTAAATATTAGGTTCAACGTGTAATGTCGTAGATGGTTGAAAAACCGCCACATGCGCCTAAATAATGGATTCTTGTGTGGACAGTTTGAAAGTAGGCACCGGGTGATTTGGCATATTGCTGTTATGTTTGTTCATGAAAAGGTAGTAAAGTCAAGCAGGCAAAGTCACATGCAAGACGCAACCACCACCAAAACATCGATAGAAAGCATGTTACACACACGCGCGTACACAACCAAACATCCAAACACACGCACCAGAGACAAAAATTCCAAACACGAACAAGGGGACAAAGAGAGTACCGCCTTGGCACGGTCAGTAGCCAAATTACCACTGCTGATTAAACTGGTTTACGGACGTCCTAACCTCACACTCACTCGTATCTTAAAGTCACCCTAGCTTAACAAATATTGTAAAACAGGTATTTACAATT
The DNA here is from genome assembly GCA_963576725.1 of Azorinus chamasolen. Classification (NCBI taxonomy): domain Eukaryota; kingdom Metazoa; phylum Mollusca; class Bivalvia; order Cardiida; family Solecurtidae; genus Azorinus; species Azorinus chamasolen. The sequence goes on along the minus strand of OY755250.1, from coordinate 37,724,062 downwards.
TTCCAACAACATAGAAGAGGTTAACATTTCAAAATATAGCACAACAACTGTGTTTTACCTTTCAAATCCCCCAAAATAAATACAAAAGTTGAGCTTTTTCAGGTTTAATTATGTCTCCCCCATTTATGGGGAGACATATTGTTTTTGCCAGAGGTGTCTGTTTGTCCATCCGTCCGTCCGTCCGTCCGTCTGTCTGTCTGTCTGTCTGTCTGTCTGTCCGTCACAAATTTGTGTCGCGCGTATCTCTGAAACCAGTTGGGCTAGAGTCACCAAACTTCACAGGAATGTTCACCAGCATGAGTTGTTGTGCACCGGGGGTGTTTGAATTGTCTCTCCTGATACCTTTGGAGTTATTACTGATGACGTAAAATTAAAAAAACTTTTTGTCGCGCGTATCTCCGCTAGTAGTAGAGTCACCAAACTTCACAGGAATGTTCACCAGCATGAGTTGTTGTGCACCTATGTTTTTCTAATTGTCTCCCCTGATAATTATTGAGTTATTGCCCCTGATATGAAGACGTAAATTTGTACAAACTTTGTGTCGCGCATATCTCTGAAACCAGTAAGGCTAAAGTCACCAAACTTCACAGGATTGTTCACTAGTTTGAATGGTTTTAATTGCCACCCCCTGTTAACTCTAGAGTTACTGCCCCTGATGATTTAAAATTAGACAAACTTTACTTAGTGTCGTGCATATCTCTGAAACCACTAGGGCTAGAGTCACCAAATTTCACAAGAATGTTGGACAGCAAGAGTTGTTGTGCACCTTGGATTTTTGTATTGTCTCCCTATGATAACTTTGGAGTTATTGCCCCTGATATGATTACTTAAAATTAGAGAAACTTTGTGTCATGCATATCTTTAAAACCAATAGGTCTAGAGTCACCAAACCTCACAGGAATGTTGACCTGCATGAGTTGTTGTGTACCTGTTTCTTTAATTGTCTCCCCCTGATATTTCTTGAGTTATTGCCCTTGATATGATAATTTAAAATTAGAGAAACTTTGTGCTGCACGTATCTCTGTAAACAGTAGGGCTAGAGTCACCAAACTTCACAGGAATGTTCACCAGCATGAGTTGTTGTGCATCTGGGTTTTTTTAATTGTCTGCCCCTGATAACTTTAGAGTTACTGACCCTTTGTCTTAAAATAAGAGAAACTTTACTTTGTGTCGTGTGTATCTCTGAAACCACTAGTACTAGAGTCACCAAACTTCACAGGAATTTCGACCAGCATATGTAGTTATGTATCTGGGTTTTTTAATTGTCTCCACCTGAAAATTATTGAGTTATTGCCCCTGATGATATAAAATTAGACTCTGACTACTGACAATGCACTTGTGTATTGGAAAGAGGATGGGAGGGGGAGACTTCTGTTTTTGTGACAAAAACAACCCTCTAGTTACACTCGTCTTTCAGACTGTTTTAAACGACTGAAATACGACCTGGATGTTGATGAGATACCAGATTGTTTGGCGTCTTATCTGGACCTAATGTATTGCAAAATGTCAGTCAGGTCTCGTTAAGCGAAACTAAGATAGATTAGGTTAAATATTTAACACATTTTCTCCTGCTTACGTCTTGTGACGCTTCTGTAAAGTCATTGTTGAAACCAATGTTATACAAGGAGCATTTGTACCATAGAACCAAATTTAGCGCTACGTTTTTAAACTATATAATTCTAAACGGTTTCTTTTCTTTAGTAAACGCCCCTTTTCGGTAGATTTATGCAAAGAGGTTTAGTCTAAAAATAGTTAATGAAGTATTTGGTTAAACTTCATTTCTTCTCACAATAGTAACATTCTTCTTTATTTCTGATACACATTTATCTACGGAATTTGAGCATTTACTACAGAAAAAGGAAACTTTTAGAATTGTATAGCTTTGAAATAGTCGTGATATATAGAGCAATGCTCTACGGTATTTAACACAATGGTTTCATAAAAACTTTAAAGGAGGCGTCAGGGTTATGTTAAATGTTCAAATGCCTTTTCATCTTACAATAGTAACATTCTGTTGTATTCCTGATGCACACGCATCTACAGAACTATAAAGGATACATAAAATCAATCAAAGTATAATGACTTTACTAAATAATGAATTATAATACATATACTATTCTACTTATTTCGCATTTATTTCATCATTGCAGCTTAACCAGATTTATTGGCAACGGTTCGGCAAGAGTGTAGTTGAAGTTGCGGATATAACAGGACTTCGCAGGTAAAGCCGTTCAAACTAGTAAATACAGTAACCTTTCTCGAGATCAATAAGTAATGTCATTCAAGCTGAGATGCACTTTGTTTAATCTCATGTGGTTTGCTTTTGTAGAAATGTAACTTTTTTTAAAACTAGACACTCGTAAACCATTTAACGTTATTGTTCGTTCACTCGTGATCCTAGCGATTATCAGCGCCATTTCCGTCATGTTAACCCAACAAACCATATTATCGTGACCTCTCATTAGAATCATCACAACATAGGGTTTGTTGGAGAATAAAATAAGTTGTTATTGAGCTGTTTTAATTGACGCATCTAATCTGGACCTCTTTGTCATACATATAAAATAAGGCAAAGGCTATTACCACGTAATTACGTGTCATTAGCAAGTCGTCTAAAACCACGTATGCACATAATAATTACCTTTTCGTGAAAATCACCCCATCTCAAGAAAGTTTCCGGCCTATATATACAAATAGTCTTAGTATAATATAAGAAGAAAAAGTAAGATATTTTTTTACTTTTAATGTGTTGCATGAATAAATTAAAGTTTGTTGTTGTATAAAACGAAGATTTTTTTTAAAAAAAACATTTACTATAATTTGAGATGTCTTAGTATCACGTAAGTAGATCTGCACAGTGCTTAGTGCCACGTATGGCCTTTTAATACCTTATTATGTACAGTTTTGCTCCACCTTTGTTGCAAACAGATGTATAATAATAAGCTTAATATATGAACTATTTGTTACAATGGTAAAATTAGTGTTATGTCTTAAAATATGAGAAAAATTGCCTTACGTTTTCAGCGGTGATGTCCCTTTGCTTATTGACCCGTATTTTCTGTTAGAATGAATTTTTCATATTTCGCTCAATATTTAAAAAAAAAAATGTAGTAGAAAACCTGCTATATGAAATAGTTATGACAATGAAAAAAATAGTTTTATGTCTTAAAACAAGGGAGAAATCGCATTACGTGTCACCAAAGGAACGATAACCTAGCCTACGGTCATTGAATTGGCAGCGGTGATGTCCCTTTGCTTATTGACCCGTATTTTCTGTTAGAATGAATTTTTCACATTTCGCTCAATATTTCAGAAAAAAAATTGTAGTAGAAAACCTGCTACATGAAATAGTTATTACAATGAAAAAAAATAGTTTTATATAAGTCTTAAAATAAGGGAGAAATCGCCGTACGTGTCACCAAAGGAACGATAACCTAGCATACGGTCATTGAATTAGCAGCGGTGATGTCCCTTTGCTTATTGACCCGTATTTTCTGTTAGAATGAATTTTTCATATATCGCTCAATATTTTTCAGAAAAAAAAAATTGTAGTAGAAAACCTGCTATATGAAATAGTTATTACAATGAAAAAAGTAATTTTATGTCTTAAAACAAGGGAGTAATCGCATTACGTGTCACCAAAGGAACGATAACCAAGCCTACGGTCATTGAATTTGCAGCGGTGATGTCCCTTTGATTATTGACACGTATTTTTCTTATTGACCCGTATTTTCTGTTTGAATGAATTTTTCATATTTCGCTCAATGAATTTTACATCAGTTAAGTAATGTCCATATATAACGATCCAATTTACAATTTCTTTTTAGATCGTTTATTACAATTTGCACTGCAAAAGAAGGAGTCAGTACATGAAGATAGGAGGAATTTTTCAAGTTCAGGTCTCGGTCTTGCTAAACATGTCAAATGAAATCATTCCTTACATTTAGAACACTGTACCATTTCAGGGTTAGACGCATCATGTGGGAACCTACACGAGCAGTAGAGAAGTATTTCCTTTACTGCTAGTGTTTTGGTTTTTTTGTTGGAAATCTGCGGGAAATCTGTGAATTGTTTGGTTTCAATACAATGAGTAAGATGCTGCCTCATTCGGTGCTGGTCGTAAAGGATTTCATCAGGGTTTTTAGAATTTGCCAAACTTACAGCATAAGCGATACCGAAAACTCCACAATCTTTATTCCCTTTTTGAGCGTCCATTTCTTTGATTTTAAATTCCAATGACCTGCCTTGGAATTTTAAGAAAGAACACACCTGATGCCTAATACCATAATGGACGTAATTACTGTTGATACTGTCATATAAGTTGATTTCATTTGCCTTACAGCCAAAGTTAGACACTGTTACCCAGTGACCGGCAAACTTGTCACCCTGAAACAAGACCTGGATGAAAGCATCATCAACCTTTTTAAATTTTGACATGTTTTGTGCAAAAGCTGTTGATTGAAATCCATGAGCAACAGACGTGTTTTTAATTACTTCTTGGCAAAATCAATTATTCCATCGTGTAACATACCACCATTCAAAATAGATTGCTTATCTGCTTCAGTGAGTTTATGTGTTTTATATTCTGCCCATATGTTGCTATATTTGGTCATCTGCAGACTGCGTAGTGTCAGACAAATCTATTGTTTCGATATTATCTATGTTTAGGTCTGTAATTTCTACTTCTTCTAAGATAGGATCTGTAATTGTCCTTAACCACTTTATGTGGTTTTGGACTGTGTGGAGTGTGGGTCTTAGCCGCCATTGGCTAATAATAATTGCCAGTACAGTGTCGCCTGCTTCAGTTCCTTGTTGACTTGCACTGCCTTCTCGTTCAGGTCGTCTATTCACCAAGGAGAATTGGTGGCCCCCGGAAACACGTTGAAACCTCTCGGCAGGATTGCCGAGAGGACAATCCGGACCGACGGTGCACGGGTCCGGACCACAGACAGAAGGTTGTCAAAACCTTCTACGACATCCACCACTGTCCGCCTTGCCATGTCGTTGGTCCCGACGTGGATAACGACAGTCTGAAATTATAAAATCATAAATAACATCAATATTACATTATACCGCTAAGTGTTAACAGTACACTATTATAAAAATAATATTATATTACAAAGTATTATAATAGTATCATCAAATATTATATATTAACACACGAATCATCAACCCTGTGATATAATATAAATTATTGTATTATATCACATATATAAATATATATCACATATAGTATTACATATTAACACACGAATCATCAACAAACTTGTGTGTGTAACTCGTATCAATATTTAACCAAGATATCAATCACTTGTTCATGTATTTCCCTCATATAAACGCGTTTTCATTTGACATTGGTCGACATTTGAACATATCAGATAATCTAACATTATTATACATATCAAGACAAAGTATCCACTACTTTATTAGTGTGTTTTAACTTGTATGAATATTCAATCAAGATATTTATTGATAATCTTTATAGAAATGACGACATGTGCACTGCAGAAATATGGGCGATTGAATGATACCACTTTATTTTCAAAATTTGCAAATAATTATTTTGATAAATAAGTTATCTAAGCCACTTACCCCAAACTCCTCAGCATCCCTGACCATCGGCATGAGGTCCTCCGTACGGGCTCCGCTCAAAGAACGGACGCACCCGTTACCCACATCCAGGTACTTGAAGATGGAATCTCCGACGTACAAAACAGCCATTGCATCAAAAGAATATTCTTTGCCTCGTGAGAAACAGATTATTCGATGAACTTCGATTTCTCTGAAGCTTATATACTGTAAATCATGTGTCAATCAGCTTGGCCAGCTTGGTCATTTTTTGCTCCACAGTAGGTTGGCTTGCTGTTAGGTGTTTCGAGGCAATTAATGCGTTTGTCGGCTTACCAACGCTGTTAGGCGTAATTAAGCGTGCTGTTTGGTGTTTGTATTGCAAACAACTCGTAATTACCGACTATGATATTTGTGTATCAAAGCTGACAGAAACTCGGCTTGCATGTTGAGTTATCAGTCCAATTTGGCTTTTCCATTAATTTCTTCATTATTGCAAGGACGTTGGTGGGAACCACTCGGAACTTCTCACAAAAGTGATATTTATATATTTGTGACGTATATTAAATTGGATTTATGTGAATTTGTTATAAGAATTTAAAATGGAATTTTTACTTATATGTGGATCAACACTACGGTGGGTAATTTATCTAGTATTAATTTTCATCGCTATTATTGCATTATTATTCCATACCATGCACAATCCTACTACTTATTAATTCATCAAGGTGTTTAATTAGCACAAATAAATGAGTTTTTATGATGATATTATAATGCCATCTGAATATATGGCCGTATTGTGTAACTCTCACGATGCGTGTGATTTTTACCCTGTCACCGGTTATAAAAATACGTGGCAATAGACACTCCGATAAAATAAACATGGGCCTGTCGAAACGATGTTTATGCCTATTTCTTATACACACGCATTTTCTTGCATAGGCACATAGAGTAGACCCAGCTCAAATGGCTCCTATAGGACATTTCTGATCAGGGTCTGCTTTGTTTTCTAATTGAATTTGATAGATATGTTGGTTTAGTGTCTCAAATGGCTACACTGCTCCACCTTCCATATGTCTATTGATCTTAAGCAGATATTGAAATTTGGAATACACATAGAACACAGAAAGGGTTAAGCACGTTTATTTGTATCAAGGTGTTGTATCCAATAGTAGTCAGTCGTATTGCAGCGTCTAATAGTTACAGATGGAGGGAAACCTCTGCATTTCTATGTATAGAACAGGTTTCATTATTCCATGCGGAGAGGAACATCCTTATCGAACCACCGACATACCGTATGTCATCTGGAAGACTTCCTCACATGAAATATCCAAATACCCAGGATTGGTTTCGAGACACAGTAGTAAGGAGCTATACCTATATCTGTTAAAAACCGTACCCACCCGGCCGCATGTGCCCTATTGTGGCAAATTGGACATTTGCACCAAGTTTTAGCAAATATTCTGTTTCTTTATATTTATATTTCATTTCCTCTTCTTCCTGATTAATGTTGAACCCATTTGCACCCAATGGGTTCTTCCATGTTTATATATTGGATTAGTCCATTTTTTATCTATGGGGTGTCTGGCCTAAATGTTCAATTTCGGTTTGTTTTATATTGAAATTCCTATCAGCAAACAGTGTAGACTCTGATCAGATGCCGCATCATGCGGCGTCTGATCAGAGTCTACACTGTTTTCCTACGTCCCACATATAGCAAATGGCTAACAAGTAATCAAGCAGTTACTAACTAATCCTTAATCTCATAAATATCCATTTAATAAATCATGAGGAATATTAATACAAGAATCTGTACACAAAATGAAATGCCAAAATACATATTTCAGTGGGAATCTGATAGCAGATTATACGCTTAACTTTGACATAAACGAAATAATAAATATATGAATATTAATACATGAATCGATACAAATCAATGCACAAATGCATATTTCAGGGGGAGTCTGATAGCAGATTATACGCTTAACTTTGACAACAATGAAGAATTAAAAACGCAGGTGATGTCAACAGTTGCAGAATTGTCAAAGGGCTTGAATGTGTCTTTCATGAATCAGAGCGTAACGATGATTGACAGTAAGTATATGACTCGTGTTTCTTTGTTTTTTTTTATTTTAAATTACTTGCGTACACTTGAAAATACACGTGAACATGGCCGCCCTTCACAAAAGGGTATATATGTTTCAACTATGCGTGTATGAGTATCTTGGGTTTGATCTCCTACTATCACTAGCATTTCAGTTACATTTGTGATAATTTGAACCAGATATAGTGGTAGGAACCACACTGTAGTTATAGACACATGGCAAGATACCACGCCTACATCCGGGTCAAAGGTTGTAAAACTTCTGAGTCAGAGTCTGAGATCATTCTCGAGTATCTGATTTGTCAGATGCTTGAGAATGATCTCAGACTCATGGCAATATGCCAAGCCTACATCCAAGTTCACAAAGCAGGGTATCAGTTCATTCTCAAGTTATAAAACCTTTTGCTTGAGTCTGATACCATTATCAGTCATCTGATTGGTCTGATTCTGAGCTTGTTCAGAATCTGACCAATCAGACTCTTGAGAATGATTTATAACCTTGAACCCTGATTGGTCAGATGTTCAGGTCGCTCCAATTCTGACCAGTCAAAAGCCTAATCATGATCTTAGACCCAAGCTAAATATAATGTATATTATGTAATACATATTATGTATCCTCGGGGCAACGTGTATTACATGATACCAATTCAACTAATCTTATTTCGTAGCATGCAGCATATAAGGTCATGCGTAAACTAGCGACTTATAGTTTCACTCAAGCTGCCCATTGTACATTTTCCAAGTTGATAAGTAAAATGACAAGTATAAACAGTTATCCCGTATAATTTATATTATATTTACATACTACGTCAGTGACACTAATTGGTCAGAAAATTACATATTATTTAAAACTGAATATTTCGGACGAGACAATTTTACAGTGTTTAAAACATGGGCCTCTTGAAGAAACCGATCAATTTATTGCGCTTATTTATGTGTCTGTCTGCATTAGAATATTGTTAAGCCGATGTCACATTTGTTATTACATGCACAAGCAACTTAGATCTAGACGTAACACTAATTAAGTCGGTGTTTCACCAGGATCCAAACTATTTGTTTCTGTGGTAATATTTGGAAAGAAGAAAGGGGGAAACTTTAACAAACGAAAATTGTATCAGACAACATGTTTTGAAGACAATATATGACAGTGAAAGAAATAAATGTTTTCTTTTTGTAGAAAGTTTTAGCGATGCTTGCAGTATGCTTGTCGCAGTGCGTGGTGCCTGTGGTACACAACAAGATTGTGTGGAAAAGTCCACTGGTCCAGTTTGCACGTATGTTTCATATATTTATCCGCGATTGATAGATTGGGAAAGTAAAAAAAAGTAAAGTACCTAGTTATAGTCTACTTTCAGTCCGAACGACCGCTCAGCCGACTGCACATTTAAAAACGGAGAGCAGCAATACCGTACACTATCTTCACTTAACTTTATTGCGTTTGATATAACATGCCAATTTTTTGAATGATTTACCTTATAATTGTATGTAATAATAATTGCAAATGATTACAGATGGACTGGCAATATCAGAAAAAGCTGAATCAGCCACAGCAAACTCGTCGCTATTCCAACACTCAAATAAGTATAGGTATCGGACGCCTCTATACGAACAGTTCAGCTTATCGAGGTTTTAATGTAAATGTTATGTCATACGAAAACACAACAGACCCTTATCTAGCAGCTCCTACGGCATCTTCTTTATTTAAACCTTTCTACGCCTCTTTGGGAGTCACTTTTTGAAACCACTGTGATAAATAGAGCATAAGAGCAAATGCTCTATTTACCACGATGGTTTCAATACTACACAATTCTAAACTTTTACTTTCTCTAGTAAATGCTCCTTTTCGGTAGATTGTTCAAAGAGTTGGGTCTAAAAATAGCGTAATTGTGCGACACTACCCCGTACCTCGTAAGAAAACAGAGTCGACACAGATTAGACGGCTCTATTGGGAACCGTCTGATCTTGGTTTTCACTGTTTGCACAGGCGCAGAATAGCGTATTTGTAAAAGATGGCATTGACAGTGAATGAGTTACAATAGTAATTTGAAACTAAAATGCTGAGTGAAGAATTGCGTGTGCTTTACCTTTAGCCTGTTATGGGCGCAACTGACATATGGGCGCGACTGACATATGGGCGCAACTGACATATGGGCGCGACTGACATACGTTTTGTAGAAAACACTTAAATAACGATGAGTAACTAAGATCCAGATCAGACGGTTAAATTTAAACAGTCTAAAGAACAACTCCTCTATTTCTCCACCAAACCCTATACTGTGACAACTCTTTAGAATCGTCTCTCTTCGAGACGATTCTAAAGAGTTGTCACAGTATTAGTACAGCTGCTAAGCGTCAGAATCGTTCAGTTTTTGAAGAAAGCATGAAACTTTGTGTATGAAGTCTTTGATACCTAAAGTTTATGAAAAAAATAGACCCCAAAAAATTACGCCCCCTGGCGGCCGCCATATTGAAATCCAAAATGGCCGCCGAAATGGCGTGGCCCAGAATATTGTCCACTCTCTAACTTGACCATTTCTTTTTCAATCTTAATCAGACTTCATGAAAGAGTCAAGGGATATAAAACCTCAATTAAGTTCGATAATCAGTCAGATTGCCTTTGACGAACCAGAGTTATTGCCCTTGAACTAGCGAAAATAAGCGAATTCGGCAGTTTTTGCTCTCTATCTGAACAAATCTTGTATCAATCAGCTTAAAACTTTATGAAAATGTTTATTGGAAAATAATCTCAGACAAATTAGATTAAGAGCCAGATTTCACTAGAGATTTTAGAGTTATTGCCCTTGATTGTATGATTTTGATCATTCTCGGCACTGTCTGCTCCCTATCATTACCACTTTGTTTTCAATTTTGATCAAACTCAAGGACAATATTTATTGGCATAGATTCTTGGCAAAATATAGTTATTAGTTAGTTGCCCCAGATTTGATATAATACTGTCCCTTGAATAGATGAAGTTTAGAAAATTAGCTTTCTGCTCTCAGTCTTGACCTTTGCCTTTCCAATCTGAATCAAGACTGGTTGGGATCATAATGGAGGGCATGGTGACTGTTGCAAAACTTTATAATATTCTGCCGGATAAGTCATGCAATCGTTTTGTTTGTTCATCTCAACATGGGATTGAACCCAGTCGACGGTTCCCACCGCATCTACGAAGTGTGATGCACTCCATATTTGCCTTGAAGCATTTACAGTAACCCCTGTATGCTTTGCTACACTTGCATACTATGAGTTCAATGCATGTTTCTTCAGCAATAGGCAAAGTGGTGCATTTTGGCATGTACCCGACATTCTGTGACAGCTCCCATCCCCAGTCAGTTACATCTAGAATCAATGGCTGCAATGCCAGTGACTGGCCCCATACATGCCCTGCTTGGTATATAGCTCTCTTGACATGCTGCTCCAGTGCAGCTCTGGTTGGGGTTTGTTCTCAATGTTCTGTGAAAGCATGGCGTTAACAGGGCCACATGTCTTCCATGCAGACTTCTTCCGATAGTTGACAAAGAAGGAGGCCAGGTCCCAGCCGGTGAATGCAATTGAAAAACAGCAAGCCTTGAGACAACTGGGTAGTCAATGTAGATAAAATCTCATGTATAGGAATGAATCGGAAATCCTTTCCCGTTCCAAATGCTATGTTCGATGTTTGCTAAAATGTGGAAATAAGCAGCAGCTAGCACAACGACATCAGTATCGACTGTCCTTATAATCATCGATTTGAAACCAGCATGGTGTCTTGGACGTGAACAAATATCCACGTATCTGTCTCTCTTGATAATATAGAGTGCAGCTGCAGTGACTTGATAAGCTTTTCTTGTCTTTGTTACGTGAGACGTGTATGAAACTATCAGCAGTTCCTTTTGTAGCAACCACTGCCTGGACTATAGCGTTAGATCAACCGGTTCCATCAAGCAAATCACCAATCACTTTCAAGCCAGCCATTTTGATATGAAGTGGACCCAACAAAACCACATCCTTGTTCGTTCCAAAACGATCAGGGAATCTCCATTGGATTTGCTTTCCCAAGGCATACAGTGGTTGGTACATGGTCAAGACAGGGGTCTGTCCTGGAATAAGAAACTGCGCTGCTGGTTATTTATGTAGAAAAAGAGTGAGGATCTTCTCAAAACATTGGCATCAAAGCAAAAGTTGTTGCAGGCTTACAAGGTAGTACTTGACAATTTGCATGACATGCACCCCAATATGTAAAATCACCTTCGGCAATGTCTTCGCTTTTCATCAAAGATATCTGTTTTGCAAGCCAGTTGTGCTCCATCTTATAGTCTGCAGAAGTTCATTGACTGCTTTGAATTCCTTTAGCATGGATAGAGCTGGCAGAATGTTTGTGTAAGCCAAAGAAAGGGGGCAATTTGTTTTCCTGGCTCCATTTCGGCAAGCGTTATTGGATCATGATCTGTTCCTTGGTTGTGTGTTACTGGATGTTGACACAAATATTGAGCAGTTCCATGGAAAGAATCAGCTGCAGTTACCGAGCTTGGATTGTGACAAATGTTATCAACTTGCCCTGTTGTGAACAGCCCCTTTTTCAGCTGAGGTGGACAGTCTACGCCACTATTTTCAAAATGCTCGATTATGCTGTGAGCAATTGAGAATATATCCTAAGTCCTCGATCATATGATATGGAAAGACCATGTTGATGAAAACAATCAGATCACGATTCCGTGTTTTGGTGTTGACTTTCAGACCTATATAGATAGGTATTGGATTCTCTATTTCACTGTTATGGTGGACAGTATATTTCCTGGGACCATTAATACCTCGGATACTATTGAAAAGGATGAACTCAGATGGTGTTTGCGCTGCCTGGGTTGATGAGACTTCCCTAGTTGTCTATGATTCGTATGATTCGATACAAGTACCCTCCAGAATCATATTAACAAGTGCTAACAGAGTATTTGGAACGGTATATCCCACTGAATCATTACACAAGGATCCATTGAAGATATGTCCGTGAGAGAAAAGCTGTTCTCTTATAATAAAAGCAGCTCTTGCAAGTTGCAGCGCTTCCGGGTCCTCATCAGAGCATGACTTTAAGATTGCTTCACCTACTGCCGTGTCAGAAGAACATCCCGTCCTTGCTTCACAGTTTTAAGGTATGGACAATGCAATAAAAGAGGTTCATTTAAGCGTGTAGAATTGACTTTCTCTGTATGTTCTGGATTCAGTTCGAACAAGCGTTTGAAGTTTAAGCAGATACGGGGTCAACAAGGCGAAAGACAGGAGCAGTTTCAGACACATCCCGCTTGTACCTGTTATATAACTGACATAAACAATTCTTATGGTACTTGGTTTCCAATGCTACCTTATAACATGAAGCCAGTTTTGCCAACAGCTTGATGTATTTTAGTTCTGATGCATAATTCGATATGTGTGGTCATCCCCGTGGTTCTTGCCTCATGAATACCTGCAATGTCAGACTCTCTCTCGTAGAAAAAACAAATGGACGCATCTACCATGGAAGTATGGGCATCTTGAATGCTAGATCTCCTCAATTTAAAATGGCTCGCCACACTGCTCTCCTGGTAATCTGGTTCTTGTGCACGTTTTGATAGCTGGTGGGGCTTCAAGTCACTAAATAAATGTCGGCAAGTCTAATGCCAGCTGGCCTTGTTCTTTTGTAAAGTCTCAACAACACCAAACCCACCATTAAGTTTGTCCACTGATATGCTCAGAGGAATATTTCCAAGTTCCTTGAAATTAGCAAAAGATTGGTAATATGTTCCTGTAACTTCACTTGTACCTCACCCTTCCATGTGTGTGAAAGAGGCTTTGGTGAAACATTTTGACAAAGAATGCATAAGTTCCAGTCGATTGGAGACCTCTGGCCATCAGCACCCTCGTCTGGTTTCACAAATCTGAACTCCTTTGGCATTATTTAGCAAAATTTATATGCTTGATTAGCCTTCTGCGCCCTTGCAGTTTGATTTGTTAGGCGTGTTAGGCTTTTTTCTACACGGACATAGTCCGTTTGCGGCACTTTATGCTAGTATTATTTAAATGTACATCTAATGAAAACAAAAGTATCGGCAGACATTGTTTCCTCTAGCAGCGTGATATTGGTTACCTATCCTGTGTACATATTAACCTTTAGCTTGCTGCGTACTGATGAGTAATTACCCTTGTAAACAGTTTGGATCCATATGAGACGCCGAGTAACTCGGTGTCTCATCAGGATCCAAACTATTTGATACTCTGACTGTGCTGTTGAAAAGAAATGCAAGATAAATGAACAGTGACAACTGAAATCGATGACATTTTCTACAAATAAATTTTGGCTCAGCAGGCTAAAGGTTAAGTCAGCCTTTGCGTAAATGTTCTAAACCGACACTTTATTCTTTAAATTTATATTTTGCTTTGAAAATACAACTCTTTCATATACTCAACAATGTCACTACTAATGCTAGTACAATTTGTAAATGGCTAAAAGTGTGCACTTTTGGCGGCCATATTTAAATGCAATATGGTGGCCGCTAAGGGAAGAGGGTGAGGTGGGGGTAATTTTGGGGTATATTTTTACCAAAGTCTTAGGTGAAGAAGAACATGGCCAAAGTTTAATGCCAAAAACATTTTTTATTTCGTTTGATGTGTATTGTTAAGCCAGAGTCAAGATTTAAAGTGGACATTGTTATATTTTGCTATATTGTCACTAATTCAAGGGCAATAACTCTCGACTGTTTCATGCAATCTTACTGATTATTGAACCTGATTTAGATTTGATGTCATTTAATATTTGTGCCAAGTTTGATAAAGTTTAGTCCAGAAATGGTCAAGCTAGAGTACCTACTACATTTTTTACGCCTAAATTTTGGCAGCCATATTGGAATTCAAAATGGCGGCCGCCAGAATGCGTTATTTTTTGGGGTCTATTTTTTTCATAAACTATAGGTATCAAAGACTTCATACACAAAGTTTCATGCTTTCTTCAAAAACTGAACGATTTTGGCATAAAATCTGCCTTAGCAGCTGTACTATATGGGGTTTGGTGGAGAAATGATGATTTTAGTATTTGGGTACGTACCTTTATCTGTAGCTCTGATTATATTTTGAAAATGAAAAGTCGAAAGTCTCAGAGCCATACATTGTATATATGTACGGGAGTTGCTCGTTCTATAGACGTTGATTAGTTTCTTTAGAACTATCAACCCTATTCAAAATATCTCCCACCGAACGTTAAGAAATATGCACGCATGTATATATGTATTATTAATTGTTCCTTTTCTTTTATTATTTTAGAGACAAGAAACAAGGTAAAATCTGTTTTGTTAAAGCTTTAATACGCTGCAACTTGGTGTGTAGTCCATGTTATATATAGACATAAACTCAAGTTTTCAACAACATGTACTTAATGTACACCATTTACTTGCGATTTATAACGTATTCTCAATTATTCCTGAGTCTTTTTAACTTAGGGTTATAACGTGTATCATCTACAAGCTGTTTATTTTCAATTCTGGATCCGACCTAACTCTTTATTACGAAATCCATTGAAATGAATTTATATATTTCATACCTTTACCACCATATTCTATGTTGTGACTTCACTGCAGAGTAGTCTGTAAGAGACAATTAGCACGCTATTTCCCGCCATATTCTATGTTGTGACTTCACTGCAGAGTAGTCTGTAAGAGACAATTAGCACACTTTTTCCCCGCCATATTCTATGTTGTGACTTCACTGCAGAGTAGTCTGTGACAGACAATTCCAGAGAGTTGACACAGCATATGGTATGATACAGCTCACGTTCTGCTCTAATTTTTAATCTATACCTGTTCATGTAAGAATACTGGCATCATTATTATCATAATACAGAACCGGATAAAACGAATCACGAATGAGCTCAATCAACAGGTTCTACATTACCTTCTACAATGTTAGTCTAACTTAACTCATTTGCGCCAAGTGGATTCCTCAATGTATATATATTGGATTAGTCCATTTTGTATCTAAGGAATGCTTGACCGAAATTTTCATTTTCGTGTTGTTTTATATTGAAATTCCCATCAGCAAACAGTGTAAACTCTGATCAGACGCCGAATAATAACTCTGATCAGACGCCGTATTATTCGGCGTCTGATCAGAGTCTACACTGTATTCCTATATCCCATATATGGGATCGTTGGCACAAATGGGTTAAAGAAATGGCGCTAAAATTACTAATCCTGCCTTATACAAACCTTTGGACGGTCGATATTGGGTGTCCGAATACTTAGGTTAATTTAGCCGAAATTTGCATATGTATTCTGACACCCAATATTCCCTACTCACATGAATGTAAAGATACAAATTCAGTTAAATATCCTTAATTAGAATGTACATTGGGACAGCAATATCTCGAACTTCATGGGACCATACCATTACTTCTATATGGCAGGAGTTCGAATCAGACTATTTCTAACATGGAAACCTTCTCGACGTGGCAGCTTGAATTAGCTTGTAGCACTACTTTCTACTTGCATCAAGCTGTGGCATATAATTTTAGATCAATTATTTATATTCGTGAATTTCGAACAATTCTGAGGTACACATTTTGGACAAGATAAGCTATTTCACCGAAGTTATGTCGATATTCGAGTTATCCGATTTCGAGATATCAATGTATCGCTTTAGAAGTAAAAAGTGTAGAGCCGTTATTGGTTGTGGTTTTGTATGCGGTATTTCCTGTATGACGCATACATGTACTTTTATTAATTGCTTCAGTTTCATTTTGAGAATATTTCTCAAAGAGCGTTTTCTTTATTTCTACAGGGAACGCCGTTGTTGTAATAGTGCTATCGAGTGTCGGTAGTGTTGGCTTGTTGGTGGTGATCACAACAATTGGAGTATATGTTAGGCGTCGGAGAAAGAATTCCAGAATAAAGACACACCATGACGAAATGCCTATAGCTAGCTTGCCGTCGCGAGTTGACTAAAACAGTGTTAACCCATTACCTCATAGACTATTTTTAGATATAACCTCTTTGAATAAATCTACAGAAAATAAGCATTAACTAGAGAAAAGGAAAATGTTAGAAGTTTGTAGTTTGAAACCATTGTGATAAATAGAGCATTTGCTCCTATAGGAGCAAATGCTCTATTTATCACAATGGTTTCACAAAGTGACTTTTACAGAGTCGTCAAAAGTCGTCAATATCAGGGAAAGGGTTAAACCGACGTAAGAAGCGATACAAACAAATACATATCATTTACTAGATTATATCATATAACACTTATACCCAACTCGGGTTCATTATAATTGCATATATGTATATTTTCTGCCAATGGATTACAAACAAAAAAGGGTTAATATGTACTATATAATAAGACAAGCTTTGCACGTTATATCATATGAACATGTGATCTTCCCGAAGTTGTGTGCTGAAACTCTGAGCAAATAGAAGTAAACAATCTAGATATTGATGTTGTCAGTGTTAAAAAGACCACTCGCTTTTAACCCTTTACCCAATAGCCTGTTTCTAGTTTTGAACACATATGACCACTTAAAGCAGGTTGAAAGTAAAGCAGAATGCGCATTCTGCTTTAATTTCAGCCTGCTTTAAGCTACCACCTACTAGGATATAGAAAATATTTATTATGCAATATGTTCATGACTGTATGAATTTGAACTATTTTCTTCAGCGGAGGAATAAATCAAACACGCTAAAAGCCGCTTCTATCAGGTAAAGGGTTAAGGGGCATGTCTCAGTTCATACGACTGATGTAGAACAACAGTACCATTATTTGAGTATGGTTCTAACAATGCTTGTGAATGATTTTGTCTTCTGAAATTCTAAGGTTGAGACAGTGTTGTACAATCATTTTCATTTTATTCCCCGCCAATTTTGAGGGGGAATGCTAGAATTGCAAGTTGAAAGTTAGCATGCATAATGACAGTGTGCAAAAGGCAATGTTCGTGTGTTTATTGCGGAATATTGAATACTTATCTGCCCTTGAAGTTTAGTATGTGTTTCATTTTCGCACGTAACATGGGTGATTGGAGTAGCAAACTCTTCTTGCAATGTGAAATATTTGGCATGAGCACTTTAAATTACTGTTCATGAACAGACTCAATAAAAGCGAGTCTACAACTTTCTCTTTTTGTGTTGCAAGTTTAGCTCTCGGCGGATCACCTCCTTTCAGAATTTATAATCTTCACGACAGCAGGTGTTAAGTGCCTGTGTGGCGGCCGTAAAACGTCGTCCCGTACTTCATTCTCAGTGTTGTTATACCTTCTGATCCTTCGAGATCATGAATTTCAGTACTTCTTGTTCTGAAAATTGAATACCGCTTAAGCTGGTGCTAGGGGTGTGAGCAGTGTTGCACTTTCAATTACTGTTCATGAACAGACTCAATAAAACCGAGTTGCAATTTTCTCTTCTTGTGTTGCAAGTTTTGCTCTCGGGTGATCACTTCCTTTCAGAATTTATACATATACCCAACCCTAGATGGGCAGGGTATAGTTTTCATTGCTTTACTATATCCCCTTGAACTTAGCTATTTATGTCATCTAGGCATGTAAACCTATCCTTCATTTTAAAAATTAAAGTATTTATATATCAATGCATATTCAACAATAACAGTAGATGTGCAAGATGCAATTTGTATGTGTTAAACGCTAAGCTTTAGACTTATATCGCATTTAACTTGTAGTATTTTTGTAATTTAGACCTCTAATATTAATAGTTGGTGTTGCAAACCCCTACTTCATTTTGACAGTTATTGAATTTATATTCAGTATGCATAATAACAATGAATAATAGCTCTGCAATACTTACTATTTGAGTACTCGAAGCCAGACAGTGCAGAATGATCTTCTCTTGATTTTTGTGTAGTGTTTGTTTCTTGGACCTGTAGCATGGGTTATGTGTGTAAAGAATTATTCTTTATTTTAAACAGATTTCAATGAAATGTTACTTTTTACAGGTTTCAATATAATTCAGTAAACGTTGATAAACATGATCTCTTTGAAGTATAGTTTTGCATTACATTTTCCTCAGTATATAGCATACGTGATATATCATCTCTTCTATATGTGATCAAGGCTGCCGTGCAGGGATATGCATCTCATTTAG
The DNA here is from genome assembly GCA_963576725.1 of Azorinus chamasolen. Classification (NCBI taxonomy): domain Eukaryota; kingdom Metazoa; phylum Mollusca; class Bivalvia; order Cardiida; family Solecurtidae; genus Azorinus; species Azorinus chamasolen. The sequence goes on along the minus strand of OY755250.1, from coordinate 37,705,306 downwards.
TAGTTAAAATGTGTACTACAGTAAAGCCTCTCTTAACCGGCAGTTAAATTTAATACAGATTTCGGTCTTGGGGACAGGTGACAGCTTAATGCAGGGTGGAAGTCATGCAGAAAGCTCCTCTAGGAGCTTTCTGCATTACTTTCACCCTGTATTAAGCAGTCACCTGCCTAATATATCTAAATTCTTCTCTACTAGAATTCCGGTTAAGAGAGGTTTTACTGTATTATGTTATTATAAAGATGACAAAATACACACGTGTACATATCATATTCTGCAAAGCGATAATGTTTGAAAAAAGAAAGTGTTAAGAGAGTTACTGTGTTAATTATTTTTGTAAATAATAAATCATGCAACAAAGTGTTAAGAGTTTCAAGTGTAACTCGGGTCAAACTGTATAGCAGTATGTCTAAACATTCGCTCAATCAAAACAACTCTTTGGAAACCTACACGGCCGAGGTATTTCTAAATGAAAACTCCTGAAAAACACGTCCAAACAGTTTTGTGTTGAATAATACTTACAGTATAAATCATTTAACTCTTAAGCAAACCCCCGTTTTTACGTACACATTATTGAAACCAAAAAACCCTTTGGAATTCTAAAACAAGTCAAGAAATGGTATTTTGCAGTTAAATTCGAATGCATTTTTATGCGAGCAATATTTTAGAAACTTATAGGTCCACATTGGTCGAAGAAAAAACTTTCTTGTAATGACCAAAATGTTCAGAAATGGATGTTTAGATATTTTAGAATAAAACAGTCCTACAACAAGGAACTCAGAAATTCCAAGAATAAATCGAGATACACTTTGGAGTAGTGTGACCAAAGAGAATTATTGATACTCGGAAACTGTGACCAACATGTGTTTTCTGATCATAACGTAATGAAACAAACACTATCCTTTTCCGGATACTTATCGAACACCCCTCGTTTTCATTTACATTTTCAATATATTTGCAAATAGAGAAGATCCAATGCAGATTACTTCTACAGTTTTTACCCGTATGTCCGTCAATCAGTCAATCCGTCCGTATATTCTAATACAATGTTGCTCATTGGGAATTATATATTTTATCTTACAATGTGGCGACATGGGGTATGTGAGCTTTTTCAATAACGTTCCTTAACCCTTCTCTTGCTGAATTTTAGAATACATTTCTCCTTCTTTACCCATGCCCTGTTGTATAAGTACATATATCTTCACCGTGTACACGTATTTCGCTGTTCACTCACTGCTGTGGAGTGCACTGGTTGCACAATCAACTTGTAAATAGTGCAGATCCTGATGAGACAGATCCTGCAGGAACTGCCTCATCTGGGTGTTCACTATTTACAGGTAGGTGTATTGAATAGTAATTACGTGAATAGCAAGCGAAAGGTTAATTATAACTTTTTTTTCATAAACATTTAGTAGATATTGAAATATCGACTAAATATTAGACAAGAAAATGGTTAAATGAAATAATAATTTCATTTCAGAAACTGGGATTACATCTACATAATTATATAATTATATCGTTCTATAAGCAGAAGACAACCCCTGATCAGTCAACTCCTACAGGATCAACTGTCTATTGATCACGATCTACTCTGTTTGCAACTGGCCGAGAAGGCAACTGAAGTCAAGTGGTCAACAGTAACTCTAAAACACCTTAATGAAAATGTAGTAAGGTCAAGCAGGAAAAGCCACCTGCAAGACGCAACCATCAACTAAATATCGATAGAAAGCATGTTAGACACAGCCAAACACACACACACACACAATCTAGATATTGATGTTGTCAGTATTAAAAAGACCACTCGCTTTTAAGGGGCATGTCTCAGTTCATACAACTGATGCAGAACAACAGTAGCATTATTTAAGTATGGTTCTAACAATGCTTGTGAAAGATTTTGTCTTCTGAAATTCTAAGGTTGAGACAGTGTTGTAAAATCATTTTCATCTTATACCCCGCCAATTTTGAGGGGGGGGGGTGCTAAAATTGCAGGGCGGTCGGCCTCCTTCAATTTGAAAGTTAGCATGCATAATGACAGTGTGCAAAAGGCAATGTTCATGTGTTTATTGCGGAATATTGAATAATTATTTGCCCTTGAAGTTAAGTATGTGTTTTATTTTCGCATGTAACATGGGTGATTGGAGTAGCAAACTCTTCCTGCAATGTGAAATATTTGGCATGAGCACTTTCAATTACTGTTCATGAACAGACTCAATAAAACCGAGTCTGCAATTTTCTCCTTTTGTGTTGCAATTGTTGCTCTCGGGGGATTACCTCCTTTCAGAATTTATAATCTTCACAACAGCAGGTGTTAAGTGCTTTTGTGGCGGCCGTAAAACGTCGCCCCGTACTTCATTATCAGTGTTGTCATACATTCTGATCCTTCGAGATCATGAATTTCAGTACTTCTTGTTCTGAAAATTGAATACCGCTTAAGCCGGTGCTAGGGGGGCGTGAGCAGTGTTGCACTTTCAATTACTGCTCATGAACAGACTCAATAAAACCGAGTCTGCAATTTTCTCTTTTTTGTGTTGCATCTTTTGCTCTCGGGTGATCACCTCCTTTCAGAATTTATACATAATACCCAATATTTGTAGATGGGCAGGGTATAGTTTTCATTGCTTTACACTACCCCCTTGAACTTAGCTATTTATGTCATCTAGGCATGTAAACCTATCCTTCATTTTAAAAATTAAAGTATTTATATATCCATGCATATTCAACAATAATAGTAGATGTGCAAGATACAATTTGTATGTGTTTAACGCTAAGCTTTTCTCTTTTTGTGTTGCAATGTTTGCTCTCGGGGAATCACCTCCTTTCAGAATTTATAATCTTCACAACAGCAGGTGTTAAGTGCTTGTGTGGCGGCCGTAAAACGTCGCCCTGTACTTCATTCTCAGTGTTGTTATACCTTCTGGTCCTTCGAGATCATGAATTTCAGTACTTCTTGTTTTGAAAATTGAATGCCGCTTAAGCCGGTGCTAGGGGGCGTGAGCAGTGTTGCACTTTCAATTACTGTTCATGAACAGACTCAATAAAACCGAGTCTGCAATTTTCTCTTTTTGTGTTGCAATTTTTGCTCTCGGGGGATCACCTCCTTTCAGAATTTATTATATCGCATTTAACTTGTAGTATTTTTGTAATTTAGACCTCTAATATTAATAGTTGGTGTTGCAACTACTTCATTTTGACAGTTATTGAATTTATATTCAGTATGCATAATAACAATGAATAAGAGCTCTGCAATACTTACTATTTGAGTACTCGAAGCCAGACAGTGCAGAATGATCTTCTCTTGATTTTTGTGTATTGTTTGTTTCTTGGACCTGTAGCATGAGTTATGTGTGTAAAGAATTAGTCTTTATTTTAAAAAGATTTCAATGAAAGTTTACTTTCTACAGGTTTCAATATAATTCAGTAAACGTTGATAAACATGATCTCTTTGAAGTATAGTTTTGCATTACATTTTCCTCAGTATATAGCATACGTGATATATCATCTCTTCTATATGTGATCAAGGCTGCCGTGCAGGGATATGCATCTCATTTAGTAGTTAAAATGTGTACTACAGTAAAACCTCTCTTAACCGGCAGTTAAATTTAGTACAGATATCGGTCTTGGGGACAGGTGACAGCTTAATGCAGGGTGGAAGTCATGCAGAAAGCTCTTCTAGGAGCTTTCTGCATTACTTTCACCCTGTATTAAGCAGTCACCTGCCTAAGATATATAAATTCTTCTCTACTAGAATCTCTTGAAACTTGTAGGTCCACATTGGTCGAAGATAAAACTTTCTTGGAATGACCAAAAATGTACACGTATTTCGCTGTTCACTCACTGCTGTGGAGTGCACTGGTTGCACAGCCAACTTGTAAATAGTGCAGACCCTGATGAGACTGCTCCTGCAGGAACTGTCTCATCTGGGTGTTCACTATTTATAGGTAGGTATATTGAATAGCAATGACGTGAATAACAAGGGAAAGGTTAATTATAACTTTATTTTCATTAACATTTAGTAGATATTGAAATATCGACTAAATATTAGACAAGAAAATGGTTAAATGAAAGAACAATTTCATTTCAGAAACTGTCAGATATATAATTATATCGTTCTATAAGCAGAAGACAACCCCTGATCAGTCAACTCCTACAGGATCAACTGTCTAATGATCACGATCTACTCTGTTTGCAACTAGGCCGAGAAGGCAACTGAAGTCAAGTGGTCAACAGTAACTCTAAAATAACTCTAAAAAGGTAGTAAGGTCAAGCAGGAAAAGCCACACGCAAGACGCAACCATCACCTAAATATCGATAGAAAGCATGTTAGACACAACCAAACACACACACACACACACACACGAACACGCACGCGCGCGCGCGCACACACACACACACGCGCACGCACGAACGCACACACGCACACGCACAAACACACACACACACACAAACACACACACACAGAGACACAGAGACACACAGAGAGAGAGAGACACACACACACACATACACATACACATCGTTCATTATCTCAATGAGTTCACTCTTTCCCTATTGAATATTGAATTAATGTGAGAAATAAGGACACTGCTTATGACTATTCATTAGCTGCCACTTTATTATAGTGTATGATATGGACACTGGATTTACCATGGCAAAATTGAATAATCAGACCTATACTATTGCATAAACAACCAGAGTTCTCAAGCTTTTGATTGGTCAGATTTGAGTTCTCAAGCTATTGATAGGTCAGATTTGAGCCAAAGGCTCAGACTCAACTAAAAGTTTTATAAGCATGGATCCTGAGCAGACCCTGCTCCTACATGAGTCATCTGTTTAGTTTCTACACTACTACTTGAAAAGCTGTGAAATAGTTAAAAACATTCCCACTTCATTGTTTTTCATTTATCTGAAATTCATATATAGAACTGGTTTTTATGGTAGCCAAAAGGAATCTTCATGTCTGTTTTGATCTCACACCAAATAATATTGCTGTGTCAGTCATCCTGCGCCAGGGCCCAATGTTATAAGAATTCTGAGTCTGAGTATGATATCATTCTCAAGTATATTATAAGTCAAGCAAGCTCAGAATATGACCATTTAAATGCTTGAGAATAATCTCAAACTCCTTTTACCTTTTACCGTATACGAGCATTTCTACTTGTCTTTGCAAACATAGGAGATCCATATACCGTGTCTGGTCAGCTTCTGCATTGTTGGCTTATGAAAATGTAATACTACAAATATCAAATATTCTGAAAGTGAATGATCCTTCGAAAACAAAAGTAGCAATGCCAAGAGAGAAATTTGCAGACTCGGTTTTATTAAGTCTGTTCATGAGTAGTAATTAAAAGTGCAACACTGTACATATGCAAAAGACAAAAAACAAACTTTCAAGCAGATGTCAGTTTAGCATTTTAACGACAACTTGTGTGAATTTGAGCATGTTATTGACAAGTTCGTTCTCAAGCCTGAAAACAGTTTGGATCAAGATGGGACATCAAGTAACTCGGCATATCACATGATTTGATCTGGATCTACTGTGTTTGCGAGAAGAAAATATATAAGAGAAAGGGTAAATGAAGTTTCAAGGATACACTTACTACCTTTTGATAATCAATATATATTCTAGTGATGGGCATAGGGAACTCATCCCACATTTTTTAAATTCCTCATACTTCTCATGGGAGGGGGAATTTCCATATGTTTATAAAGAAGGCAAATTTGCTTAAATTATTGTGATATCTGAATCTGAAATTTTATTCAAATTTCTCCTTCATTTTTTAACATAGAATATACACTGATTACTATTCTGTCTTGGGTTGACCTTTTTTAAATGTAAACTCGGCTGAGTGGTCATTCGGACTGAATAGATAGATAGATAGATTAATTTTGGTAAAAAGTGTTACATAACATGGCAATATCCACAAGAAGCATTAAATAAATGAAATGCGCACTAATACCAAGGATAACATGAACGTGACTGAAAGTATACTATAACTAGATACAGTTGAACTCGAACTTCCACCAAAATTAGTTCAAGATAACAGAAGTTCGAGTCACCCGATATCAAACCTGAACAATTTCTCAAGGTGACAGTTTAATACATGCCTAACATAATGATGAAAGCTTCTGTAGGAGCTTTCAGCATTGCTTTAGATCTGTATTAAGCTACCAAATGTGCCTCCAGATTTATGTAGCGATTCATTTTAGAGCAATTCTGCATTGTACATTTAGGAAGGATTTAACTTTTTGTACGAGTTATCCCGAAGTTCGAGTTATTCGAGTTCGAGATATCGAAGTTCAACTGTACTTTATTTGTACTATCTGATCAAAGTCTACACTGTTTGCTGATAGAATTTTCAATATAAAACATAACGAAATTGAAAATTTAGACCAGGCACCACTTACATAAAAAATGGACTAATCTAGTATATAATCATGAAAGAATCCACTGGGCGCAAATGGGTTAATGTCAGAAACAATGACATCATTAACATATTATTAATCAAATGATTTGTTCAACAAATGGACACGGGCAATATTAGCCATAGCAGGAACTGTATAATAATATCTACGCAATCCCATAAGCAAAAAAGCAGGTCCTGATCATACGGCTCCTACACGTGTAATCTGATCTGGATCTGCTCTATTTGCAAAGGTATTTAAAGGCATCGTATACATAGCGAGTAAATGTTACAATATAAAAATAAAATGACTACCTGTACCTCTTGTGTTAACTCTTTCCTTGTTCTGTGTTTATTCCAAATATTAATACCTACTGGATGTATTATTTATGGACAAAATAGAATAGAATAATGAAATATGTAAGATGGAACATTGCAGACATTTTAGAAAATAAACAGATATATAAAAGTTTATAAGCGACAAGAGCAGACCCTGATCAGACAGCCTACAGATGCGTGATAAAGCGTTTATATGAAGGAAGGGTTAAGCTGGTCTGAGCACGTCAACAATGTTCAAATGTTCGAAAATGTCCTTTACTCGGTGAATATTCTGACAAGAACTAATGACATCAGGAATATAAATTAAATTTTTATAATGACACTATGAATCAGATATTTTTATCGTGACAGAAACTGTATATTCAAATCTACATCATATTATAAGCAAACAGAGCAGACCCTGATCAGACTATTCTTATAGGAGCTGTCTAATCTTGGTCTGTTCTTTTAACAAAGTCATACAAAGGTGTATTTAACTATTTATAGACAAAATGTTTAAGTAAACCCATTCGCTCATTAATAATTTTACAAGAATTAGTGGCAATATGAGTATTCAACAACTTGATGAACAGGGAAATATCTGGCCATTTCAGAAGCTGTAGAATTCGACCTATAGTTTATATTGTTGCATATTAAAAAAACAGCAGACTCAGATCAGACGGTCTTCTTGGATCTATTCTGGCTCTGTCAGCAGACCCACATCAGAGGGATATTTGTCAACTTCCAAAACTGTAGAATTAAATCTATACCCTGTCTGATAAGCAATCAGCAGGTCCTGATCAAATGACCCCTATAGGATCAAAGTGACGATTCTAAAGAGTGGTCGTAACATAGGGTTTGATAGAGGCATGATGGGTTTAGTTCTCTTCTCGAAATACACATTATCTTGGAATCTGCAAACAAGCTAATTATGTTTGATTTTCCCTCCCAATAACAACTCCTTATGAACAACACATACAATCTTCGTAATCCCAAAGGGTGTCGTTGTATAGAGAGGGAGCACTGTATAAGCAAACAACAAACCCTGATCAGACGGCTCTTAGAGATCTATCTAGGGCATACTCTGATTGCAAGGGTTGACAATGTGTTTGTATGAGTAAAAGGGTTAAAGATCATCTCTACAATACCTTATAAAAATAATTTGAAAACTCTTTCTCACATGAATATTCATGTAGATAATAATTACAGTACTTATGAGTATCATAAGCTGAAGTTTAATAATTGTATACGAAAACTGAAGTTTTTAACCATGGTAGAAACTGTAGACTATGGTCTATTTTAGGACATGAGCAAAGAGAGCAGACCCTGATCCTTCAGGGACCATCTGATCTGGGTCTACACTGTTTGGAAATCAGGGAAGTGGTTAAACAATATCTAAAACATGTTTTTAGTTAGGGCCACTTTCATTTAATAGAAATTACATATGTGTGACTCTGGAAGAAACATTTGGAAGTCCTTTAGCCTTCAAATAACTGTGATGAATCAATCGTCTGTTATCAACAATTAACCATTTCCCTTCACACAAACACTTTTGAAACAAACAAAGGACCCTAGTCGATGGAACCCAGGTGCAATGTCTGCTCAAAGACAGTGCGAAAATACCACTTTTTGGCACCATATGCATGAGATGGTCCCGTAGAAATGCTCTCCACTTAGCAATAATATCTTTAAGGGTTATGGGCAGAATATATTTTCAACGCAGACCGTAAATAGTATCTATTTAGGTACGCCAAATTCGCGAAATGGTTGATTCAAATACATTCTGCTGTTAACTCCAAAAGCAGATTACTGGTTCTGTTGTATGATCATAGCAATTGTTGTACATAGTTGATTCTGTCATGAAATAGATATATGGAGATAATGTAATGCCAAGTTCACTGTTTGATAACATATTTCATCCTAGCTGGTGTGGATATAACTTTTAATGTTCTCAGGCAAGTTGCAAATGTGTATATGTAAGGAATTTGGATACAGATGAGATTTCAAACAAGTCAGAGTCTTATTATGATTGAAATTCTTCCGCACTCTGAAAACAAATGATACCAAAATAATTAGTTTAACTTTATTTGTAACTAATGAAATAGATTAAAATCAGACATTTGCCTAGCAAGATAAATACAGGGTCAACCTTTTCCTCGTTGACTATTTATTTGCGAAAAAAGACATCATTATTAATTGCTTATATTAAGTTTTATAAGGGCATAATGATTCATGGATCCCTGGCCACTGCAGTAATTGTAGAATCATTTCTATGATCCCCTGGACAATGTTTTTTTTCTATTTACTCTTGCTGTTTTAAACTGTTTTAACAACGTTGACGACTAATTCTACATGTGAGATCAAAGACAAATATGCCTTTAATTGTGTAACTGCATCTACAATAGATCAAAATGAACGTAGATGCCCTTTTACAGAGCTTTCATTTTTATGGAAGATCAGCCTGATGAAATGAATTGGAGGGATACGACACTCATGGCATCCATCTGTTAGAGAGATAAATAGACCATTCCTGCTAGTTTTTATCCTACATATAGGTGGTGGTGATATTGAAACAAACAAATGACTCATGGTACAGTGTCTGCTCAAAAGCAGTGCAAAACGACCGCCAGTTGATTTCCTGTACCATATGCATGAGATGGAGCCATAAAAATGCTCTCAACTTAGCAGCATTGGTTCAAACTCCATACACAGAAACAACTTAAAAAGAAGGTCAAAGGTATTTGTAATAGATGTATACCCCCAGACCAACTGACCTTTGACGTAGTGATCTAAACAATACAGTCAAGTACATGGTGACCTTGACTTTTAACCTAGTAACCTAGAAACAATAGGGGTCATCTAGTGGGAATGACTAATCATCACAGCAAGTTTTACATCCTAAGCCAAACCCTTGAGCAGTTATTGGTCGGAAACCATTGCACCAGTTAAGGTCATGGTGACGATGACCTTTGACTTCGTGGGTTGAGAAACAAGACATGTCATCTAGTGGTCATGACCAACTACCAGAGCACGTGTGAAGATCCTACGCCAAGCCGTTTATCAGTTATTGGTCGGAAACCGTTTGATCTGCGGACCGACTATCAAACAGACCGACAGACAGACAGTCCGACCGACATATGGAAAACAGTATACCCAAACATTTTTAAAAGTGGGTATAATAATGAAACACCAAATGAGTTCATGTCAAGTTTGTAGTACCCCGTCAAAAATACATGTTGTTTATCAACCAGCGTTTTACGAAAGGGCGAGACATGGAGAGGACGAATCGCAACAAAGGGGAAAAACCCAGGCTTGCTTCCCAATGAATGCTAATGATAGTCCCCCTTCACAGGGCATAGTGTAGGATTAGGGCTATTTAATTCTCGAAATAAAGATGGCAACCCCAATGAGGAAACATTGCCACCAATAATGGATAGCGTTTTTAAGAATCAACCAGGTTCGCAATATAGATAGATACCTTAATATAAACAACGTAAGATACAAAATTCATAAATAAGAAAAATATTTGATGGAAACCATATTGATATTTTTACCATTGCAGAAACCAAAATGGACAATTCTTTCATCAAGAATCTGTTCGCAAATGGGGGGATAAATTGGAAAGGCAAAACATATAGAGGCGGTGACTTGACGTTAGTGATGTCAGATTTCCCGATAAAGTGGAGAACTGATCTTGAATGGGAAGACATAGAATCTATATGCTTTGACCTGAACATGGGTATGAGGAAATGAAGTATTCTTTGCTCATATATACCACATTCAATGTCTGATATGGTGATTTAAACTATAGCATGTTTAGTCCTGATAAACAAAAACATTTTTAAAAAGTATACACGTTATTTTAACACGTAGTGCAATATCCGACTCAGTCCATCACTTGTAGATGTTATTTTACTCACATCACCCAGGTTTTATGAAATGCAGCTGTGATAAACTGTGCCATAAGCGATTGTCATTGTATGATTGGATCAGCTTTAAAAGAACAGCTACTCTTAATAGTGTAGCAAATAGCCCCAGGTTTGGAACACCCAACCGGTCTATGAAATATAACAAGCAATGTTATATATCAAAATGTTGGTCAGGATCTGTAGTATATGAAAATGAAATTATGTGATAATCATTTTTACAAAGCGATTGCTTAGCGCTATACTGTAGTAAAAAGCATTTGTACAATTGTACTTATTTAATTCTAAAAGTGACACAATACCTCATCTGGATCCAAACTGTTTGCAAAGGTTTTGATCCTTAAATTGTCGTGACAATAAATGTGTGATAAGCTGTTGAAATGGTACATGTAGTTAGTACTAGTTAGTACTATGTACTGTATCTATTTGCTTATGATATGTTTATCTCAAGTTGATCATGTGATCTACAGTAGAGGCAGAAACATGTTTGATAATTAATGATTGGGATTAAAATTGATATCATCGATATGTTAATTTGTCAAAACAAGTAAAATTATGCTTCTGAATACACATATATCCTGCGTCTCAAATAATGAATATTCCCACTTTTCGAATAAAACATATGTCACCTTATACTCATAATTGCATTCGACTGACTCTCAAGAGATTCAACGAATTAGAACAGTAACTATTTGACACGAAATCAGTATTTCTCGATAACATCACTGAAGCAGAAGTGTAACTGTTTCACACAAGATCTTTAGTCTCCAATAACGTCAATGAATCAGGAGACTAACTGTTTTATACAAGATCATTAGTCTCTCAAAATCCTTCTCTGAATCAGAACCAAATTATAGTGACATCTGTATCAATGCTTATAAAAACGTTTAGTTGAGTCTGAGTTCGTTCTCAAGTTTTTGATTGGTCAGATTTGAGCCTTTGGGTCAAATCTGACCAATCAAAAAGCTTGAGAACTCATATCTGACCAATCACAAGCTTGAGAACGAACACAGACTCAACTACCAAAAAACTTTATAAGCAGGGACCCAAATCACAAGATGTTGTACCTGGAGGATTAAGCTTTAAAACTCAACTTTAAAATTCTAATGACCCAGTATAACTTTTTACTCCGTGAATATACATGAAAGCAATGTATTGTGCCATGGTGTATTTATTCATATAAATTATGACCATGGCGTGCTGTTATATTTTATTTCGGTTCTTTTGGGATCATTAGGTTTGATGTTATTAGTTTTGAAAATTGAATACCGTTTAAGCCGGTACCAGGGGCGTGAGTAGTGTTGCACTTTTAATTAAGTACTTCTCATGAGCAGACTCAATAAAACCGCGTCTGCAATTTTCTCTTTAAGCATTGCTACTTTTGCTTTCAAATTATCTCCCACTTTCAGAATTATGAAAGTACGAGTATAAGTCATGCAGGAAACACCGCATACAAATCACACGACCGCCCAAACAGCACCACAGTGACAAACAGCAGATGTACATGTATATAAAAGACACAAAGAAACGTATTGACATAACAAACAAACAATAGGGGGAGATGGAAGTACCGCCTTGGAACAGTCAGTGACAGATGTCACTGGGGGTTAAAGCGGTTTAAGGGCGCCAACCTCACACTTATCCATCCCCACCCTAAATGACAAACAGTGTAAATAAACGTATCCCCTCTCAGACTTATCTACAACAACTAATGCAGTGGTAAAGTGTATGTAAAGAGAAAACATTTAAGTGAAACAAACACGTGCAATATCTGCCATGGCAGAAAGTGAAGAATCCGATATATTATTTCATAAGCAAACAGTGCAGACTCTGATCAGATGACTCCCACAGGAACCATATTACCCGGGTCTATCCTATTTACGACTTCGTGAAGTCGGTGTATTTATAATTATATCATTTTACATTGTTCGAAGTTAAGTGTAGTATATAAGTGAAACAGAATACAACAGTGTTTGCTAGACATTACAAATTCTATGTCAACATGTTCAAAAGATTGTGTACACTATTTGCATCGCCAACTAGTAATGTGACTGCTAAACCTCGAAAAAGCGACTACTGAAAAGACGTATGTTGTAAATAGGTTTCTACAATGAACGCATATTTTCGATGATATTACATGTATAAAAGTTGGTATGTGTTATGTTCAATCATTATTGTCAAAATTGTCAATTTGTATTTATATCAAAAAATGCCCATGTGATACAAAATAAACTGTTTTTATTGATACTTAAATCTACAACACAATATTATCGGCCAAACAGTTAGCATAACTATAACTCGAGCTGAATAACTACTAATCGGGTCTACAGTATCATAGACATGAAAGTTGTGTCTTCTTCAACGTTTATTCAGCTAGTTTCCGTCCGATATACTTCATATATACAAATAGTTTATATAATTATTGGGTGATTTAAAACGCGTAGCAAGTAGATAACTAGTATCATTCACTTTAACGATGTATTCTGCTCACATTTTAGACACTTTTACCTTACAAAATGACTTCAGAATCTTAATTTATTTGACTAGAAATTAACTTGCTAGCAAGTAATTAAATTAAATGAGACAACTGCTGCAAATATTTTGTAAGGATTTCCCCTAATTTCATGATTTAAGACAAATAATTCATAAAAACCTAGATTACATTTTCACCATTACAAAACCCAAAATAGACAATTCGTTCAACAATAATTGGTTCTCAGTTGATGGTTCTAAATTTCAAAGGCGTGACAGAACAACGAGACACGAGGACCTGATTATGTTAGTGACGTCAGATCTCCCTATAATGTGAAGGACTGATATTGAATATGAAGAAATGAATGGAATCTACTCGTTTTGAACTAAACTTGGATAAACGGAGGTGGATTATTCTTTGCTCATACGGACCACAATCAGTTCCTGATTCTACTTTTGAAAATAACATTTCTTCTACCTTAGACAAGATGATTATCCACTTTGTCTATATCATATAATGGTGAATGCATAGTCCAAATAAACATAATTCTATAACATATACTTTTAATTTGTCAGCAGGAGTTAAGTGTTAGTGTTGCAGCCGTTAAATGTCTCCCGTACGTCATTCTCAGTGTTGTTATACTTGCTGATCCTTCGAGATCGTGCATGTCAGTACTTTTCGTTCTGAAAATTGAATACCGCTCAAGCCGGTGCTAGGGTGCACTTTTAATTACTGCTCATGACACAATACAACCGAATCCGCAATTGTCTCCTTTTTGCATTGCAACTTTTGCTTTCGGTGGATTACCTCCCTTCAGTATTTAGTGCAATATCCGACTTGTGTTACAAAAAACAACAGCCCATCTCTTGTAGATGTTATTTTATCCACATCACTCATGTTTTTATGCAGTACATCTGTAATAAACTGCGGCATTACCGATTCTCATCGCATGATACTAACTGCTTTTAAAGAACAGCCATCCTTGCAGAGAAAACGGCAGGTATTACAATCAAAGTACTGACAGTACTGAAGGTTTCGGACCATATATATGTCGATTGTGACTATACAATACGAAAAAGCTTGGTAGGGAAGGACTGGTACCATTGATACATAGTAAGATGACCTCTAAAGCATTATTTCCTGAACTAAAATTGTGTTTAATGGAACTGTTTGTTATAATTGACAGGTCATCTGAACATAATTGCTGTGAACTTTTCTGAAAATCCTGTCAGTGTTTTAGATATTGTTTAAAGAAATAAATTGATGACTAGTAGCACACAGTGCAGTTCCAATAGCTCAATTTGCCACTGTGTGCCTGGAGTTTACTTAAATTGATATTTGAATGTAGTAAAGGGCCATTACTCTATTATTATTTGGCCGACGTTGGTGTCATATAATGTGCCTCATGCACCTATCCATGTAAATACCCCGTCAAATTTAAATGAAATTTGAGCAAGCTGTTCCAAGATATGACTTCTAACAGTCACATTTCCTATATGGCTATCTGAAAGCAACAAAGGGTCATATTTCTGCTACTAACTGGTGGATTGTAACATTATTTGGCGTGCATCAATCACTTATCCATCTATACACTACAACCACCAAGTTTGGATCAATTATATATGCCATGTGAATCTAAATATCATACAGTTAACAAGATCTAATTATAACAGAATATGTTGCAGAATGACCCCTAAACGAAACTTACAACTGGTATTGGTAAGCAAAATATCTAAATTTCAACCAATAACAGGCCATTAGTGATCACTTGGTTACCATGGCAACCAACATTTTTGAAGCAACTGCATATATATCCCTACTGACCAATTTTTCGAAAAATCTGATATGTAATTTGTGACCCATTCAGAGGACACCACTCCATTACCATGGCAACCAAGTATTTCAAAACAACTTGACTGAGTTTGGGGTACCAAAATACCCCTAAATGCCAATTTTCAGCAAATTTGAATATCTAAAATTTTGACCAATCAGATCCCACCATTCAGTTTCCATACCAACAAATCGTTTCGAAAGACATACCAATCAATTCTGAGTGTCAAAATATCCCGACATACCAATTTTTGGGCAAAATCGAACAATATCTGAATTTGTCGAAAAAGATCTACATTTTCGACCAATCAGAGCCACCATTCAGTTACCATGGCAACCACTTCTTTAAAAAGACCTACAAATTAGTCATGAGTGCCAAAATATACCGTTATACCAATTTTTAGCAAAATCAACCAATACATGTACTTTCGAAACCCATACCAATTGATTTGGAGTACTAAAATATCCCATGATACCAATTTTCAGCAAAAATTCGAATGATATATAACTTCGCCAAACAATATCTAAATTTCGACCAATTATAGCCAACCATTTAGTTATGTGATTTTCAAAAAAATAAAAAGTGGGATGTAAATCTGCATGTATCAAGCAATATTCATATGAAGTTTCATTAGGATCGGACAATTACTTAGTCTTACTGAGAAATGCGTTGGACAAGTTCACGACGGAAGAAGAAGAATGGGAAGAATCAGAATCGGAAGAAAGAATAATAAGAATAAGAAACGGAGCAAACACAATATGTCCCTCTACCTCATTTTGGGATATTATTAAATACCAGGGGGTGAAAATAACAGCATGATATAACATTATGTAAAACATACAATAAAATAATTCAACTATATCTCTTTTAAAACTACTAACTCTCTATAATTGGAGTAATTATCCTTAAATGCTTACAACCTGGTACCAAGTCTCCTTAGACATTACACACATTATAAACATGGATCTTAGAGAACTGAAAAGTCTATGATCAATGTTTACGATGCTTGTCACACATGATGTAAAAATATAAGTATGATCTTCCAAACTCAACATAAATACTTCTGATTCATTCAGAATACAGATTGCTTTTGAGACTCAAGGTTATCCATATATCTCCAGGGCGTTTCACTACGGTTCGTGCTGCTTCGTGCCGAAGGGTCGGTGCCGAATATTATGGTTTTTTTTTAGCTCTCTTCAACTTCAACTATAACTACTTATTATGCAGTGCACTGACTATTAAATTTACGTACTTCAAATAATAAATATGGAGAATATTAGTCAATAAGCTCGATAAAAGGTTTTTCTAATAAAAAAAAATAATGCTTAAATTGTGGCCGATTTTAGGCTGCGAAATTCATATCCGCGGATATGAGTCATACCCGTCATATCGGGTGTTTATACGGTATCTCACAATTTCCAGTCGTTATCTTCATTCCCATAGTTCGTGTGTAATGTGTAGAGATTGACGATGTTCCGACCATTATTCATTACTGTTTTCTCCTTAACCTTGTCTCTACCAATCCGACAAATTCAAGAAATGCTTGTAGATTTCAAAATATCCGCCCGACTTTCAGAAGTCGATTACTTTCTGGGCCATTTTTACCGGCGCTCTGTGGTATATATTCGTACGCGACCAAATTTATCATATAACGTAGCATTTTACATGGCAAAATTATTGGTAATTGAAACAGTTGCATCCGCATTTTAATAATTGACACAAATACCAAATGAAGAATTATCGATATCGTTTATCCAACGCATTGCACTTGGAACTATATTTTTTGTCTAGGGGTGTTAACAAAATCACATTTTTGGCAAAATGAAAGTAGAAATACGGGTGAAATAAACCCTTAGACAACTAAATCGTTTAATCGGCGCTACGTGATAAACATTCTGTCAACGTTAAACCATTCAAAATTTCTGCATTTGGGCTAATGAACGCATGCATTGTAAGCATAAATTGATATTTCGTAGTATAACAGTGGTCTGATTGCGCATTATGGGATATGAATTTCTTTATAAATTTGCTTGAGGCATGCCATGGGGATGCATTACTATTAGGTTTCGGAAAGTATTCCGAAACCTAAAAAATGAAACATATTTTATTCATGATTTATTAACTGCCTATTCATGTTGCTCTTTATTATGATATTCATAATATTTACTTAACCATTGCCCTTATGTAAACGCATTGTTATGCATCTGCTAACAGAGTAGACCCAGATGAGATGGCTCCTATAGGATCTGCTCTATTTGCTTATAGTGTAATATAGACCTGATATTACACCTTCTGCCTGAGCCAAAATGCCCATTGTTCATATGCCATTATAGAAATATTCTAATTAATATTCATTACGTCATGAATTTTTACTTGAATATGCAACAAGGAAAAGATGTTATCTATGAACGTGCCCAGAAGTAGACATACCCAGCGAAAATAAACCCTACACGAACCCGAACTACCGGAAACTTATCTATAAAACATAACATACCCATAATAACAACATGGAAAATAGAAGACCTGTAATTGGGAAAATTTTAGAAATACAAAAGAAGCTGTCACACGGAAAAATGTTGACGAGAGATGTGGTGCGGGAACCAAATCAAGAGATTTCTGGTCTATCATTAAGCCCTTTCTTACAAATAACAAATAACAATTTAAGAATAAGGTACTGCAGAATGACACAAACGATCAAAGCTTTCTGGTTGATCTTTATTATTAAATGCCAACGTTTAGAGTCCGCACTGGGTCTTCCTTTGGGTAGGCATATACAAAAATTAAATTAAAATGCATACATTCTTGTTATACAAAATGACAGTCAATACTGCGTGTGGAAAAATTTGGCTGAATCATGCAGTAATGTCTGAAATAAGAAGACAACTACTGATGTGTACTACTATCTTAATTTCAGAAACACACAGAATTATTAGTTGGGCATCCAACTGAGGAAAATGTGTCAAACCATGGCATTAAATAGTAGAATTTGGCATGCACTGGATATGTAATGTTTGATGTCTGAGTAATCAGAAACTGCCCCATGCCACCTGAAAATTTGCCCTTGTTTCTCTTAATTAGGTCAAAGGTCAACTAAGTGCATATTTTATATACGTTATTTGAGAAATCATTATATCTTTATCAATTTTAGGTGTAAAATAACAAACATGGTACCAAAATGAAGGTTAAACATTGGCCTTTAATTTGCACTTACATTGTGTAAAATATATTGTTTGAATATTCATGAATATTAATGAGAACATCAAAAAACAGTAAAAATCATTAAAACTAACATGTAACGATGATACATGATGTCATGTCTTTGTCATTATTGCTATTTAACAAAAATAAATCACGTCAAAATAAAGGTTAGACAGACTGCTACTGAAAAAACTGTATGCAGTCATACCAGCTATATATTATGCACACATACTTCTTAAAGTAAAGTGGGTGGGGTAAATGAACACCTAAACAAAACTTTCAGTTCTGTTTTAAGTAACTAATTAATTCACTATATTTTTATGGATATTTTCTTGGTTGGTACAATTAACATCATCGCAAAGGTTATGTAATGTTTGATGTCTTAGTAATCAGAAACTACCCCATGCCACATGAAAATCTTAATTAGGTCAAAGGTCAACTAAGTGCATATTCTATATACGTTATATGAGAAATTATTATATCTTTATCAATCTTAGGTGTAAAATAACAAACATGGTACCAAAATGAAGGTTAAATATTGGCCTTTAATTTGCACTTACTTTTTGTAAAATATACTGTTTGAATATTCATGAATATTAATGAGAACATAAAAAAACCAGTAAAAAATCATTAAAACCAACATATAACGATGATACATGATGCCATGTCTTCGTCATTATTGCTATTTAACAAAAATAAAATAAAGGTGAGACACTGCTACTGAAAATAAAAACTTTGCAGTCATACCAGCTATATATTATGCACACATACTTCTTAAAGTAAAGTGGGTGGGGTAAATGAACACCTAAACAAAACGTTCAGCTCTGTTTAAAGTAACTAAATAATTCACTATATTTTTATGGATATTTTCTTGGTTGGTACAATTAACACCATCGCAAACACATGTTAGTGTGTTTTTAAGCTACTTTGAAGCATTTACAGCGAATAGATTTGCACTTGGTTTTGCACCCATAACTTGTTCAATGCAAGCATCAAGCGCAGTAGGTACATTTCCAAACCACTTATAAAGGTTCAGCACCATCGTGCTATGTGTTAGTATCAATAACATTAATGTCTGTATCCATCAGCTCAGATCCATATAGCAGCTTGATAGTTTGCTCTTGAAATTTTCAGTTCTAGTACATCCTTTGTTGGTGGAACCAGTTCAAGTGTTTTCTCTACGTTAACCATATTGTGAAATTCTTGCATCATCAATGGGTTCTACATTCAGACACCATACATCAAACATCAAACGTCTGTGCCTTGTCTAACAGTGCATCTCTTCAAATATCTGAAAGCAGATCGAACATGTAAAATATTTCTTCCAACAGGTCTTCTTTCCAATTCTAGTGAAAGCAAGGGTTATGTTACACCCAGTTATTGCACGATACCCTGGCATGTTCCGGCAGACATCTTGAGATGACTTGCGGAAATACAATTTTGTTTTTCCCAGCCATCATTCAGACGTCAGTGCCTAAAGGTCCAAGATGGTATACATGTATCAGTACAAGCAGTACATCCAAATCTTGGCATTTGACAACTATCCAGCCTTGGCCGCTTTCTAGCAGCATCCAAGCCATGTATCCACCTCGTCATGATTTGATGGCAGATAGGACAACTCATGTCTGCACTTGTCTTGAATGACGTTATTCAAATGTATCTGTAGAATACTGCAATACTAGTATACTACATCAACTCTGTGTTTGTGTCTTCTGCTTCTTATTTTGCCATGCTTGGCCACTTTAAAGCAGGCATACTCGCACCATTGTGATATGCACATAGGCGAAGGAGGATCCAACGTGCAAGTTAAAAAAACAGGTTAAAACCTTGCAAACAGAAGAAGAGTACATGACGGCTAAAACCTTAACCTGGAAAGTTGGGAGCTACCACTTGATGTTGTGGTAGCTTGTTCCAGATGATGTTGACAGCAGAGTGGAAGAAATATTCCCTCAGGAGATTGGTCCTGCAAAACCTTGGAACGAATCTTAAGGAATGGCCTCTTGTATGTGCACCGTAAGTGCGTCGGAAGGTGGGGCGTCAGCTGCAACAAGATAATTTACAAACCTATATGCCTAGAACATTACGGCCTTTACTTGTTTCTGCCTCTGTTTGAGCATGGCACCAACGTTGATCACTTGTTTTGCAATAATGCAAAATTACAAATACGGTAGCTCTACGTTGGACCATCTCCACATAATTTGGTCATGGCCTTGATGTGTGGATCCTAAACAAAAGATGTACATCTAACCTGCAAACTGATCAGGCGTTTGTAACATGCCTCCTTGTTTGACTTTTGGGAGGATCCAAGGTTCCCGCTTAGAACGGATGTGGATCAATTTGCCTCCTTTATTACCATATCGACTTGGGATTTTCAAGACAATTTAAAAGACAGTTATGTCCCAAGTTATTTTGCCTTCTTTGTTGTCTTCCGTGTCATGCTATGGACAGTATAATTGGTATTGTTGATGATAAGCAGGACCTAGCACTTCCCTGCATCGAACCCAGTCTCTTCCCTTTTCTACAGACTGCCGATATCATTCTGGAAGACGTCTTCTATTGACTCGGCACAAAAGTGAGGCATCAGCAAAGAGTCGACATGAAGAGTGTGGTCTGTGTGGTCATCATTGCATGCGAGGCAAAGGAAAGGACCGATAACAGCACATTGATGAACACTTGATGCTATCGGTACTGACTCAGAGGAAACACCTTCCAGCGTGACTTGTTGGCTGTTGGATACAATCAAGCATTTTGCAATACACATCATAGTGTTGGAGCTTAAGAAGAAGGTGTCTGTAAGACACTTTGTCAAACGTTTGCGTCAATCTGATAGGAATGGTCCAGACCTGACACAAGGTCATTGACCATGTTGATTAGTTGTGTCTCACAGAAGCGCTGCTTCCGGAGTCCATGCTGGCATGGGTTGATGGTGTAATGGTAAAACCAGGTTACTGTGTATGATGTATTCCAGAATCTTACATGTGACAGAATTTAGGGGCATAGGTCAATAGTTTGAAGGGGTTATTCTTGACCTTTGTCTTGTATATAGGATTAACATGTCTTTGAAATCTTCCAATCACTGGGGACATAATCCTGGTCGTAAGGCCTGGAAGATCAGAACAAGAACAGGAGCCAGTGAATGTGCCATCTCTTTCAAGAACCATGATAAGATGGTGTCTGGACAGGTAGCTTTGTGGAGATTAAGGCCGTTAAGAAGCTTGCAGACACCAGTTATCGTGACATGAATATAAAGGGAATTCGAATAAGGATACTCTCAAACGGCACAAATGAGAGATAGGTCCTCATGTGTAAAGACAGAGAACTACTGGTTCAGTATTTTATTTTGATTTGTGTATCAACATTGTTAATGGCACCATTCTTCAGTGGTGCTATTCCCGAGCTGTCACATTTAGTTTAAACATATTTTATTTCTGGAAGGTACATACATCAACTTATCACTATATTTGGAAAGTCTGGCTCCTAACAAAAGCTGGTATATGTCACTAAGTCAATCACATACCCATCATGAGCTTGAGCTTCCTTGCACTTCTTTGCAAGTTTTCTGTAGCCCCTTGTATATGCGCCAGTCCCCCTGTACCTTGGTCCTCAGCACTATTTGTACGCACATTTCTTCTTTCGTGAGAAACGGCGGGTGATTGAGTTGCACCATAGCTGACTGAACCTGGGGGATGTCACATAGAGTACAGATTCGTGAAGGAACCGATTCTCAAAGTGTGCTGCAAACTCAGCCATTTTGATGGACATAGAACATGTGCTAGTCTCTTTCGAAGGGTGGACAAGATGTGGGGTAGGCTTCCTTCGTGAAAGAAATACATGTATATGTTTGTCAGAACTATGACATACTCACTTATTCCAGGTATTGAGGTATATCTGATAACTAGTTATTGTTTGTGGCAATAACATAGATTGTTGTCATCACGGATAGAGAAGGTTACTCATAGCCAGCGGCACTGAATATGCCTATGAGATCATTGTTGAGTTAGAGTGGGTACCTCTGGCCAGTAACTGTTAAAATGGCCAATCAATATCCGGGATATTCATGTCCCCACAAATGTAGAAAGGGTTTTGTCATGGGTACTGCTGGTGTAGGTAAAATATTTCAATTCATTATGTAAAAACACCGCCATACTCACCAGGAGCTATGGTGTTTCAATCGCTAATGATACAGACAGCTAATATTAGACATAGTGTACGATAAAACATACCAATATTACACTGAGATTACATGGCAATAAGAGACTAATCTTCTGGCGTTTCATTATCATCTCTAAATGATACATCTGCGTGAAGAGGTACTATAACTTGCACAGATTTGCATCAACGTTATGTATATATATATTATGATAATGTGCCGTACATGTATTTAAAACGATATTTTCCGAACTTGCAATCATCACAGGTCACTCAAAACTTCCTGAAATGCGCCATAAATATTTCTATACTTACTGTGGAGACATTGCTAAAACATTAAATGCAAATAAAGTATTGAAATTGTCAAATTTACGGCTATGTTATACTACATAGAGATTTTATTACATTTTTGCACTCATTTGACCTTTGACCTAGTTTCTGACCTTCAAAGAGGGTTTTAACAGTGGAATGGGCCAAAACCATAAATGATTAGTATCTGGCAACACAATTATGGTATTCAAACATTTCTACTAAAAAATGCCATGGACCTCGAAAAATAAGCGACTTTTTACACCTCGGATTCCCAACTATATGACATTTTAAGGTTGATAATTTAACTGTTAGCAGAAAACACACTTGGTATGTTTTACCTCAGGTCGTATGTGCAATCTTTACCTTTTCAACTCTGAAACTATCTTTTTAGTTTCCCCTGCAGATTAATAGAACTTGCTTGAATTGACAGAATTAACACTGTCTATTGTAATCTTACTAATATTACATTAACCCTTTTCCTCCCTGTTTAATATTCATGAAATAATCATTTTGTGGTATTTTAGAAACTGTAGAGTCAGATATGTTATAATTAAATAAGCAAACGGAGCAGAACGTAATCAAAACGGCCCCTGTATGAGCCGTCTTATCTGGGTCTATTCAGTTTACAAAGACACGAACAGTCAAAGGGTTAAATTAGTAACATAGTTATTACTTAGATGACAAAAAGGTGACATGCCGTAATGCAATATGTCAAGGAAAGTTAAATTGATGTCAGGGAAATGTCGAAGAATTTCCATGGTTTTGTGACAACTCTGGTTTTGTGCATTAAACGGTATTAAATTATAGCTTTATATAAACTTAATATAGTGTTATGTTTGCAAGTGCAAGGCGTTTGTGTCAGTAGAACAGTGAAGATATCATCAAGTAGCTCAGCTAGATTTTCCAAATATTCTGCAATTACATAAATTATGTGATATCTAGTTAACAAAGTGGGAGCTAAGCACAAACTCATTTAACGCCATACTGTAGTGTAACATCAAAATGCATTTGTACAACTGTCCTTATTTATTTCTTAACTATCTGTTCTTTCAATTTGTCATCACAGTGACACCCAGTATAGATCCTGATGATATATCGAGTGACTAAATTTCTGATCGGGATCCAAACTGTTTGCAAACGTCATCACTGTTTTACCCTTAGATTGTTGTGACTGACAATAACTTTGTGCCAATCTCTTGAAATGATACATGTAGTAAGAATCACGTGCTGCGTCTATTTGCTTGTGATATGTTTATCTCAGGTTGAGCATGTGATATACAATGACATTCACATGACGATTAATGAATGGGGTTAAAATCTGATATCATCGATATGGTAATTTCGTAAGTCCTATATAGATTAGATTACATGCAAACTGGGGTTGTACGTGCAGTCCAGGGTGTATTCAGCTAACCTTTTACCCCATGACTATTCATGCCAGGCTTAGCTACTTGATGAATATTAATTAGCTGACATATTTTATGGCATCATGTTCTAGGGTTTATTAACAAGGGCAGATACTGCGGAAATTGAACTCATATTTTAAGAAACACTAATAGACTAGTAAACAAAGGTTGCCAGAACATGAGCTAGAAATCCTTGTCTGAAGTCATACTTAAACTTTGTAATTATCTCTGCAC
This sequence comes from Azorinus chamasolen, assembly GCA_963576725.1. Lineage (NCBI taxonomy): Eukaryota > Metazoa > Mollusca > Bivalvia > Cardiida > Solecurtidae > Azorinus > Azorinus chamasolen. The sequence goes on along the minus strand of OY755250.1, from coordinate 37,681,061 downwards.
ACTCAAGTCGACAGACATATGCTGAACTATTGAAAATCTACTATTCACGAACCAGATCCTTTCTTTATAAATCAATAAGTTCAAAATGTACATCTGTTTGGATTTTGAAGAGTCTTGAAGTTAAGTTGCATTTCAAACTGTTTTTGAGTCCGCACGAGATTTTGAGCGTCATAATGACCTTGCTTATTCATATTGATGTTCAGACACCTCACACACTCCACTAGTGATATCTCCTCTGTTTGATAATTATCTCTGATAACAGATATGTACAGTTGATTTGGGACAGATTGGTGTCTCTATGATTAATACGACACTCCGTACCAGACTGTGGACTAATGTGTGATAACATTTGCAAATATTGGATGATTGATAATACATAGTCTACTCCCCATCCGGATGACGGCTGATATATTATCTGATCATAGTCTCGAAAGAGACAGATATCATTAACCTAATACTGTTTCAAGCAAATGAAAACGTAATGTAAATAGTGGTAGAATTTAAATAATATTTAGATTAATTATGAATAACACTCGCAGTAGTCCAATTTGAAACTGTTGAATAAAATGACTTATTTTAGCAACATTTGCTATTATTAGATATTATGCTGTCGCTACAGATTCTTAACCGTCGGCATAAATTACGAACACGTGATTTCATAACCGAGTTGTTGATATCTGCAATTTAACATTTGTAGGTTAACATGTCATCCTTTGATGTCATCTAGTTACCAAAACAGGTGACCTTGGCATTGTGAAGGGCATTAGTTCTTACAAATAATGAAGCCAGGGTATTAAAAATGCTCACCACTCAAACCTTTAACTTGCTAATACTTAAAAGTTATAATGCGTATTGCATTGTAAATTTACTAAAACACTTACCTTTCCACGACTTTCCTGACAACAGCAGGTGTTAAATGCTCTTGTTGCGGCCGCCGAACGTCATACTTCATCTCAATCTTGTAATATTTTCTGGTCCTTCCGGATCACTAGTTTCAGTGTTTTAGAATGAAAATTGAATACCGCTTAAGCCCGCACTAGTGGACGAGGTGAATAGTGTTTCACATTTCATTACTTATGGGCATACTCAATAGAACGGAGTCTACAATTTTCCCTTTTCGCATTGCTACTTTTGCTTTGCTTTCTAGTGATCTCGCACTTTCTTAATTTATAGTTGAGATTACTGCTGTGGTGTGGTTAGTAAATATAATTATACAGTATTATTGACTATTTAGTTCTTTCGAAAATGATTAGTCGAATTATTACAGGTAAACTATAATATATTTAAAAAAAATTATAAACTGTGCATTATGTTGTTTCTAATATGCTTAAAATCCCTATTAGAATGTGATGCATGATCCAGATGAGTACAGTTTTGTATTTATTAGTCAAGTGCTATATCAGATTTAATATAGCCCCATAAATTAAATTGATCAGTTATCTGATCTTGATAGTAGTTACACATACATTCAGTAATATGTAAGGGTAATAACGATCGTTCAATTTAACGTCCATTCATCAATAAAGTTAACATGAAACACTTAGAAATACATCAGTTTCTTAAATTGATTTAAACTGTATGCAAAAGGAAATTGTTTAATACATTGTTAACGTTTTGCATACTAAGCAAGTATTGTGTAATCATTACACACACCCTCTGCCTACTATCGGCTAAAACATTTAAACTGGTGATTCCGAAGGACAGAAAATACACCAACACAGAGAATGAGGTACGATGTTCATGCCCCTAGAACCGACTTAAGCGATTTTCTAAAAACACTGAAACTTATGACCCTTGAGAATCAGAAAATATAATTGAGAATGAGATTGTGTCTTAGCATGATACAACCTATCTGACACTATGAAAAGTAATGCAAGTATAAATCGAATTGTAATCAGCATTAAACGTAAAAGTTTCGATTATGTTAACATCAGCAACCTAACAACTGACTAATTGGATCGTGTTGACTGTAGAATATATTTGTAAAAGTGGGAAAATAGTCCTACATGGAGCGCCGCGTACAAATGAGCACGGTGCCAAACATCGTCAAACACACAAATGAGCACGGTGCCAAACTTCGTCAAACATACAAATGAGCACGGTGCCAAACTTCGTCAAACATACAAATGAGCACGGTGCCAAACATCGTCAAACATACAAATGAGCACGGTGCCAAACTTCGTCAAACATACAAATCAGCACGGTGCCAAACATCGTCAAACATACAAATGAGCACGGTGCCAAACTTCGTCAAACATACAAATGAGCACGGTGCCAAACATCGTCAAACATACAAATGAGCACGGTGCCAAACATCGTCAAACATACAAATGAGCACGGCGCCAAACATCGTCAAACATACAAATGAGCACGGCGCCAAACATCGTCAACATACAAATGAGCACGGCGCCAAACATCGTCAAACATACAAATGAGCACGGTGCCAAACATCGTCAAACATACAAATGAGCACGGCGCCAAACATCGTCAAACATACAAATGAGCACGGTGCCAAACATCGTCAAACATACAAATGAGCACGGCGCCAAACATCGTCAAACATACAAATGAGCACGGCGCCAAACATCGTCAAACATACAAATGAGCACGGCGCCAAACATCGTCAAACATACAAATGAGCACGGTGCCAAACATCGTCAAACATACAAATGAGCACGGCGCCAAACATCGTCAAACATACAAATGAGCACGGTGCCAAACATAGTCAAACATACAAATGAGCACGGTGCCAAACATCGTCAAACATACAAATGAGCACGGCGCCAAACATCGTCAAACATACAAATGAGCACGGCGCCAAACATCGTCAAACATACAAACGAGCACGGTGCCAAACTTCGTCAAACATACAAATGAGCACGGCGCCAAACATCGTCAAACATACAAATGAGCACGGCGCCAAACATCGTCAAACATACAAATGAGCACGGCGCCAAACATCGTCAAACATACAAATGAGCACGGCGCCAAACATCGTCAAACATACAAATGAGCACGGCGCCAAACATCGTCAAACATACAAATGAGCATGGTGCCAAACATCGTCAAACATACAAATGAGCATGGCGCCAAACATCGTCAAACATACAAATGAGCATGGCGCCAAACATCGTCAAACATACAAATGAGCACGGTGCCAAACATCGTCAAACATAAAACGGCACTAATATTACAAGACAGAACGAGACCTCCCTAATGCATGTGATAGCTTAATTCAGGATAATAGTAACACAGAAAGCTCCTATTGGAGATTTATTCAGTACTATTGAACTGCATTAAGCAAACACTTTCTTATTAACGCTTCGAGTCTACTTTCAATTAATGACTGACCGAATAAGCCGAGTGTTCTTCTGTGTGCCTGGTTCTGTCCTGTTCTATATGGTTAACGTTTTTTGTCCCATCAGTCCTGTTCATCTGTGAATGTTTGAAGTAAAACTCCATATCGCTGTATTAAGAGTTGGACACAGACAAAGTTTCGGGACGTACGTACGGATATACGGCTGTTCGGACAAGAAATGTGCTATGTTCCTCCCATCTTGCAGTTGCAGGAACACCAAACCTATACCGAACTTGTCACAGTTTGCAGTCATTTTAACTGTGTCCGTGTAAATGGACTGCAGACTAGACTCAATGTAATAGTTAGCGGGTTGTACGATGTAAGTAAATGAAAAAGTAGTAAAGTCAATCATGAAAAGACAGACGCAAAACGCAACGTGCAACGAAATCATAGCAGCTCTTAGACTATCCTTATGTTATATAAATGGTATCTGCTTACTCGCATATATGTTGTTATTGAATTGTTAAAACATTCGAGGAATTCTTGACCGAGTGTCAAACAATATGTATCATCATTAGACGTTCAGTCTGGATACAAACTATTTGCAAAGATATTTTACGTCATACTTGCTTGGATAATGATTAACATTTAGTCTCTTCAATATATTTGGAGAAAATAATAGCGTCTACTGCAGTCTGTAATACAATGCATCTTCCACATCTGTTCGAACTAATACGACGTAAACTGGTTTGGATACTGATGAGACCCAGACATACTCGGTGTCTGATATCGATCTTTACAGAGGTTATCACACTTCCCCACTAGCAAACTGGGCCCGGTTGCATGACACATAGTTAAAATTGCTAGTTTAACTTGGCTCTAAAGTATGGCTGGTAGCTACTTAACTATCAGCAAAACTTTGATTTTATCTCGGTTGCACGGGCTAAATCAACTTGTAGCTACTTACTTATCAGTTAGTGCATTTAGCATACAGCGACACGTCTTTCGCAATAACAGGATCAAAATGGCTTCTGACACAACCTCGAAAAGAACCCGCAAGAAGATTTTTCTCGTCTGAAGACGCTGACTCTAACTGAAAAGAGCACAAAAACAATCTCCAGAGCCATGTCAAAACTTCTCTGTCCAACAAGGAAAGACAAGCAGTTTGGACAGCAGTCACTGAAGCTGTAAATGCAGTCTCTTTAGTTTGGCGTAAAACTGCTTAGATAAAAGAAAATGGTCCAAATTGTCATCTGAGGCCAAGCTAGAAAGAAACCACCTACGGATAACGTAAAACCTGATAAAAGGAGCTCATGGCAGATATTGAATTTTTGTTTCTTGATTTTATGACCAAATTAATGGAATCGTTCGACAAGCTCTTGTCGAACAGGCTTTCCTGTTTGTGTTTGGGTCATGTTGCAGCAATCATTCTCATCACCGTTGTCATAATGTTTGTCAGCATCTGGTTCAGGAGTTCTAACTCCACGGCCAGGTGGTTAAGTACCAAACAGGCTGTAATTATTCTACATGCTCTGGGAGTGGAGTATTTCAGCTCAGTATGGAGATAATGTAAGCGGCGTTTAAACAACCCAATGTACATTTCCACAGTTATTCTTGTTGTTTTGAAATAATTAATATACCCCCACCACCTGTTGAGGGGGCTATATAGGAATCACCTTGTCCGTCCGTCCATCAGCCTGTTGCGTTTTTCCGCGACTTTTGCTTTTTTCTTAAAACACTTAGTTTTATACCACCTTCAAACTTAATACATATTATAAGTGTTATGTGGAGACAGTCTTCCCCATGTTTCATAACTCTTGCACAAAATTTGACAGAAGTATGCCCTTTTTAACTTCATATTTTGTCTCTTAATTGGGACATATTTTTGGGACATGCCACTTTCTTGAAACCTATTTATGATATTATCTTCAAACTTGGTACACATTATGGGTGCTATGTTGAGACACTCTTCTTTAAGTGTCATAACTCTTGCGCAATATTTGATAGGATTATGTCCCTCTTTAACTTGCTCCCCTTAGTTACTTTTTCAGAAGAATTTTTTTGTCCAGAGCATAACCTCTCAAGTATTGTAGGCACAAATGTGAAACTTTATATATGGATAGAGGGTGATGAGAGGATGTACAGCCAACAAGGATTTGTAGGAACAACTGTGAACCAATGAACCTTAAAATTAGCATATGCTTTTATAATGATGTGTAGATGTGTGTGACTTAATTTTCATGCGAGTCATTCACTGACTGGACTTTAAAAATCTTCTTTTCATAAGTGTGGTTGAAAGGATTATTGACCTATTGCCCCTTGTATTGAAGCCAAGGCATCTTGTGACAAGGTGGTGGATGTGGTATTAATCACCTTTAGTGATAGTTCTAGTTGAATCTTCTTTCTCCATGAGTATGGGGGTTTCAGATAGCAGTCATCAGCCAATCACGCAATGAGTAGGCACTATCTCCTAAAATCAATCCATCAAGAATTTTGGGATTATGTTCAAAACAGAACTTTCTCGTAGCATTCTTGCATCGAGAACAGATCCTGGGTATTTCACAACACAGTTTATCAATTTCAAATTGGTATCACAGACTATTTGGATGTTGATGCTATGCTCTCCCCCATCTGTTGACAAGTTCATGCTCATTTTGTGTAGGGGCCTGAATTAGAGCACGGGAGACGTTAAATGCAACCGATTATATTTGGGAAATCAAAACATATTGTGAAATAGTCGCTTCGGTCGGTTGGCGTCTCGTAGGCAGGGAAAGTGGATAAACTGTATCGCCCTTCTTCATAAAGCAGCTGATCCGCGATGAATAAGGCTAGAGACGGTTGGCGTGTGTATATTACTGTGTCTCCGATACAATTTTGGAATGCCCCGGTGGCATAGAATCGGAGGACAAGCAGAACATTACCCCTTCCTATCGTAAAGAAAAGTTAAGTCACCCCTTAGCAAGTCCACTATTGTAGTGATGTCTTCTCGTCGAAAACGGAAGAGTTCATATATATCATTGTCGGTGAGCGTGATCAAAGGATTAACCATGTCATGACAATTGCGAGGTCGTCTTATATGGTGCTGGGGGAGCTGGTGAATAATTCCAGCCTGGGTTTTAGCCAGCAGTTAGCAAAGTTAGAGTTGCATGGTGTACCTCTAAGGTTGACTGGTTATTTATTTAAGCTGCTATCTTTCTATTTTTGTGCTCATGCAACCCATTTATTTCAGATGGCTACTAAACCAAAATAAAAAGCAAGTAGCTAGATATTTAGCAGATAGCTAAGCTCTAACTGCTTACCACGCAACCGGGCCCAGGTGTTTAACCGACACGGATACGAACATATCAATATCAGTTTGTCAAAAGTTGCAAATCAACATTTAGTGTGAGTAAAATTTTGTTTTTCAAAATTATTTTATCTGTGCAGTTAAACATTTACCCTGAATAAAATTAATGTATATTTATTTTGTATTTTTGTTTTTAAGAAAAAAATATCAGAATGTAAAACAATTTGAGACATTTTGTTACGCCGGATCTGTTCTGGATCCAACTGTTTGCATAGGAAATCACGGTCAACAACAGGCTAAAGGCTAAAATGTCTCACCCGTACATGTTTATGTATACATATGAAGGTTGCATTTGCTGGAGGTTTGTAGTTATTGCAGGTACACACCAATTGCTTAGAGTGCTCAAGTGGTTTATTATCGACCGAATACTCTGGACTTGATCACCAATCCTTAAAAGTTTAATATCTAAACCATTTTAGGTCACGTACCGCCGCATTTGTTCATTATCTTAAATGGATCAAACTTTGATTGCAAAAGTTTCCATCATTCTCACATTACAATCAGCTACAACAACAAACATACCAATATCCGTTTGCTATAAGTTGTATATATTGTAAATAAAGGGACGTGTAGACCGAACGATGATTGGTACTACTCCCATATAATTACATGTATATCTTAATGTTTCATGACTTCATGTGTAAAGACATTGCTGTTTTTATATGTGCAGTTTTATTGAATTCAATTTAATCAAAACTGATAACAAGTACAATAAAACCCATGTAAACGTAAACCTTAGTAAAGAACAATGTTGACCTTGTACGACAGGCCACTGATCAATACAGGGTGAAAGTCATGCAGAGCACTCCTCTGGGAGCTTTCTGCATGTTTCCACTGCATTAAGCTGCCACCAGGTTTACAGACCGGCTTAATGCTGATTTGAACTTTCAGTTTAGAGGGAATTAACTGTACAATTTCTTCCTCATGTCAATCCCGTTTCACATTTTAACTCGGAAATATAGAAAATTACAAACAAGACGAAGCAACATTAGTAATGTGTGGATTGTTGGCAAGTGATACTGTGCAAGCATATGACTATAAAAATTATAACTTTCCGAATATCGAACATGCAATGCATTCAATAATACAGTAAAATCCCGCTAATGCGACCACCAAAGAGGGGCATAACTGGAGGTGGCAGAGGCAGGTGGTAGCTTAATGCAGGACGAAAGTTATGCAGAAAGCTCCTATAGGAGCTTTCTGCATAGCTTTCGTCCTGCATTAAGCAACCACCTGCTTTAGACGACATCAGTGGCTGTTTATTAAGTGGTCGCATTAGTGGGGTTTCATTGTAGTTTGATTCATGATAAGTTAAATTGCACTTATTATCAAGTACATTCTCAAATATTCGGTTATGAAGATCACGCGTCCTTGGCATGTTAGTAAGATTGACCGACAGTTCAGCATATGCCAAACATTATCTAGTCCATCGAGTACGGGTGATAAACAGAACTGATTTCTACGAAAGATTACGTTGTACAGCGAACGTGTTCCTGTTAGTTTCTGTATGTCACCATATTAAGTATACATGTATTCTAATTAATCATGAAAAGTAACTGTTTTCTAACCATCAGCTCTAGCATTAGGTTTTAGTTTCAAGTCATACAGATCCCGATTCTGGAGTTAAATGGCGAACTTATATGCGGAGTGCATCTGTAAGCGTATGTAAACTAAAGATGACACATGAAATAGATACTGTTCGTGTGTTCCCATGTACACTTCAACCTTTTTCCGTTATTTGCGTCCTGACTGGTGTTTGCAAACAGCTTGGATTCAGATAAGAGCCAAAGTAACAAAGCGCCTCATCAGGACCCAATATATTTGACACTCGGTCAATAGTTTCTCAAACAGCTTGGATCCAGATGAGAGCCAAAGTGACATAGCTTCTCATGAGGACCCACTATATTTGACACTCGATTAATAGTTTCTCAAACCCTTGATCGAATCGGAGAAGTGTCCAAATTGCACCAAATCCTAGTTATAGCTGATACTATCTTTACAGGTGGGTACGGGACTATATACCCTTTGTCACCAATTAAGTGGATGGATAAGATAAAAGTGATGGATAGGAGTCCTCTGATCAGGGTCTGCTGTATTTGTGTTAGATAGGAGCCCTCTGGCCAGGGTCTGCTGTATTTGTGTTAGATAGGAGCCCTCTGATCAGGGTCCGCTGTAGTTGTGTTAGATAGGAGCCCTCTGATCAGGGTCTGTTGTATTTGTGATAGATGGGAGTCGTTTGATCAGAGTTTGCTATATAATTATGAAACAGATCTAGTTATACAGTTTCTGTCATTGCCAAAGCTTCCTGCGTTCATCTGATAAGTACAAATGATGCCATTATTATATCTACATGAATAATCATTAGCTAAAAGGTTAAGCTGCTTTTGAAACAAGATAACTAAAGCTGGGTCTACTCTGTTTTGCAAACAAGTTTAAAGGCTTTTGGTGAGCAGAAATGGATAAATGGTTGAACCCGATATGGCAGAGACCGAAAACAAGATATAAGACTCGTTCTAATATTATAACTGTCGCACATTACTAGTGATAGAGAATGGAATAGAAATAAGTGAATTATAAACGTTAACCCTTTACCTCATGAATATGCGCGTAAGATCTTTATAAATCTATAGGAGTCTGACCAGGGTCTACTCTGTTTACAAAGGCATAAACGTGCATTTCTACCAAGACTAGAGGCGAACATGCAAACAGTTTGGTTGGACTAAGATGCCGAGTAAATCAACATCCCATCAATATAAAAACTGTTTGACATTCTGACTTGATTTAACCCTTTCCGCCATATTAACGACTTTTGACGACTTTTGACGACACTGTAAAAGTCACTTTGTGAAACCATTGTGATAAATACAGCATTTGCTCCTATAGCAAATGCTCTATTTATCACAATGGTTTTAGACTACAAATTTCTAAAAGTTTCCTTTTCTCTAATTAATGCTCCTTTCGGTAGTTAATTCAAAGAGTATGTATCTAAAATAGCCTATGAGGTAATGGGTTAAAAAGAATTAAATAGACGGATAGATTGACAGACATAGAGGATCTGTTGCGAGTTGTCTTTTAAGATCACATGTTCCTAAACGAGCCTTAGAAAATGTCATTAAGCGAGCCTTGGCGAGCTAAATAACATTTTCTTGGTGAGTTTAGGAACATGTGATCTTAAAAGACAACGAGCATCAGATTCTTTTTCTCACATATCAAAAAAAGTGTCTTTTCGCCGTTTAAATGACATGTAAACATAGGTTTCCATGGCTTGACGTCATATATGACGTCATACGTTCTAAAGTGATCTTACACGTGTTACAGATAAGGAAATCTTAACCTGTTGTTCTAACTCGGAGATAAGGGAAGGTATGTGAGAAAACAATTTATGAAACGGCAAAGAGTGCAAAGTGATTGACACGTTCGCGCTTTGTAATAAGAAAGGAGAGAGTGAGTTGAGTTTTACGGCACTGCGACACTGAATAGGTCATTAGCTCAGATGAAAGAGGAGATGACATGATGAGAAGATGCGATTTCAGGAAGATGATTTCGGCTAACCTCATCCGCTGCAAAGCTGCTCATGGGATCAAAACCACCAACTTATCTTCTTTTTAGTTCTTGGCAGAGGGAATGATCTCCGTCAAATAAACAAAAACATCCGATGTGACAATTCAGCCCCAGAACCACTTCAAGGTAGGAATGTCTCTGGGGAAAGGGAAATGATTAGTCTGCATTTATTTCAGCCATTTTTGTCCAGTGTCTATTATAGGGATGCACGCAAAATATGTATAAATACAACCTTTATAGGGACACATGCAAATATTGTAGACCTAAAACCCTTATAAATGCATGCATACAATGTAGAACCAGGGTCCACTGTTCGTTTTAGGGACACACACGAACGGTGTAGACTCAAAGGCGTTCGGCTCATTTAATATGTCTAAAATAAGTTAAAATGTTCCTAATGTTCCTAAATTTCCTAAATTGAGGTTTTGTAACATTTGAGGCCGAAATAGTAATGTCTGGGGCGTTTTGAGACAAAGCTACAATTTCGTATATTCTATATACGAAATTTCAGCTTTGTCTCAAAACGCCCCAAGCATTATTTTTTCGGCCCCAAATGTTACAAAACGTCAATTTAGGGACATTTGAACTTTTTTTAGACATATTTCATGAGCCGAATGCCTGTGTGTAGACCTACAGTCAAGTTTCCCCTATATGGACACATGTCAACAATGCCGTCCAGAGTCCATTGGCCTTATAGCGGCACATGCAAACAGTGTAGACCTAGAGTCCAGTGTTCCTTAGAGGGACACGAGTAAACCATGTAGATTCATTTACCTAATAAGGAAACGTGCAAACAGTGTAGATGTAGTTATAAAGTGTTTTTGATAGGGGCACGTGTAAACATTATAAGCACAGAGGTAAAATTGTTCTTATAGGGTCACGTATATACATAATGTAGAGTTGTAGACACATGTACAATTGTTCTTATAGGGTCACGTGTAAACAATGTAAACACAGGTACAATTGTTCTTATAGGGTCACCTGTAAACAATGTAGACACAGGTACAATTAATATTATAGGGTCGCGTGTAAACAATGCAGACACAGGTACAATTGTTCTTATACGGTCACGTGTAAACAATGTAGACACATGTACAATTGTTCTTATAGGGTAAGGTGTAAACCATGTAAACACAGGTACAATTGTTCTTATAGGGTAAGGTGTAAACCATGCAAAGACAGGTACAATTGTTCTCATAGGGTGGTGCGTAAACAATGTAGACACAGGTACAATTGTTCTTATAGGGTCACGTGTAAACAATGTAGACACATGTACAAATGTTATTATAGGGTCACGTGTTTACAATATAGACACATGTACAATTGCTCCTATAGATAGGGACCTATGAAACCAATTTAGGCTCAAAGTATAGTGGCCCATGCAAAAAGTCTAGAATCGCACGCAAATAATGTATCCCTTGAGCCATGTAATCTTAGAGAAGCACATGCAAACAATGTAGACACAGTATCCAATGCACTTATAGGAACGAGTGCAATCAGTGTGGACCTAGAGCCCAGGCTCCCTTATAGGGATATATGGAATCAATTTTTATCCTTATAACAACATATGCAAACTGTATATAGGGGCCCATTTAAATAATGTAAATCCGAATATGGGGGCAAATGCAAACAACATGGACCCAGAGTAAAGTGTCCTTAAAGGGGGACACATGGAAACTGTTAATGCCCATTTCCCTTTAAAAGACACACTACACACAGTAGACCCAGCGCCTAGGGACACATGCAAACACTATATACCCAGTACCCCGTTTCCCTTACATATAAGGACACATGCCAGCAATATATACCTAGAACCCCGTTTCCCTTACATATAGGGACACATGCAAACAATATATACCCAGAACCCAGTATCCCTCACATATAGGGAAACATGAAAACAATACAGACCAAGATGTCCGCGTCCCCACTTATAGGGACACATGTAAACATTGTAGACCCTTAGCCCAATGTTCCTTGAACTATGTAGATCCATGATCAAGTGTCCCTTATAGGGACACCTAAAAACTGTCGACCAAGAGCCGAATCTCCCTGATATGAAAATATACAAACAGTGCTGACACAGCACAGAGTCAAGTGACACATGTTAATGGTGCTATTGTCAGAGGTATTTCCCTACTTGGGACAACTTCAAAGGGTGCATAGACCGTGCCATTTGTGGGGACAAAAACAATGTTGATCCAGTTCAGTTAGCCTTATAGGGATAAATTCAAACAGTAAATCAGACCAGTCTCCGTTATAGAGGCTCATGCAAAGTGTAGACCCAAACCGGACACATGCAAACACTTATCAAAGCCCAGTGTCAATTAAAGGGATACGTGCAAACAGTGTAGACCCAGTGCCCAATGCCGTTATATAGGGACAAACGCAAACAATTTAAGATCCAGAACCCTGTGTCTCTTATACGAAACACAATGAATAGTGCAGATCCTCAACCCATTCTCCGTAATAGGGACACGTACAAACAGTAGATCCAGAGTCCGGTGTGCCTTACAGAGCCCTGTGTACATTGTAGGAACACGGAACCCTTACAGGGACAATATAGACACATAGTCCCTTATATGGACGAAGACCCCAGAGCCCTGTCATAAGGGACAAACCCAAACAGCATAGACCCAGAATCCAGTGTCCCAAATAGGGACATATGCAAACACTATACATCCAGAGCCCATTGTCCCTTATAGAAGACACATGAAAACAATGTAGACCCAGAGTCAAAGAGTCCATTGCCTCTTGTAGGGACACATGTTAACAGCATAGATCCCGAACCCTGTGTTTCTCATAGAAACACATGCAAACAGTATAGACCGAGTTCCAAATACATCTTATAAGGATAAATGAAAAGAAAGTAAGCAGTCCAGTCACGATTTTCTCTAATATGGAAATAGTGTAGACCTAGTCCATGTGTCCCCTTATAGGACACATGTAAACAATATCCCTTAAAGGGGCACATGCATAGAGTAAAGATTCAGAGCCTTGTGTCTCTTATAGGGATGTATGCAAACAATACAGAGCCAGCCCCAATGTTCTTATTTGGACATATGTAAACAGGGTAGCGTTAAAGCCTAATGTCCCTTATAGGAACGCAAAACGTGTAGATACAGAGCCCAGATTTGTTTACAAACATACACATAGTGAAGACCAAGCGCCCTGTGTCCATTATAGGGACGCATGTAAACAATGCAGAGTCAGCGGCAAGTGTCGCATTTTGGGATACTTGCAAACTGTGTATACCCAAAACCTATGTCCATTATAATAATATTAGGACACAACGTCCCTTCTTAGGGACTCCTGCAAACAGCGAAGACACAGAGTCCAGTCTTTTATTGAAACACTTGCAAAGAAGAGCCAGAAGCCAGTGTCCCTTATAGGAACTCGTGCAAACAGTGAAGACCCAGAGTCCAGTGTATTTTATTGGAACACTTGCAAACACATTAGACCTGGATTCCATTGTCCCGTTTAAGGATACAAGTGGATACCTAGAGCCCAGTGATTTTTATTGGAACACGTGCAAATACAATAGACCCAGTCCAATGTCCCTTTTAGGGACACATGCAAACAATGAAGACCCAGCGTCTAGTGTCTTTTAAGGACACTTGCAAACAGTGAAGACCCAGAGTCCAGTGTAATTTATGGACATTGTAAAATATGTACACGGCAAAGCAGTACACACGTTGTAGCGCACACACATATTAGACAAAGTGCCCCTCATGGGGACACATATAAACAATATAGGCTAGGAACCTCGTGTCCCTTACCTTAAGGGACAAATGGAAATATTGTAGACCCTTAGCTTAGTGGTCCCTAAAGTATGACCTAGAGCCCTTATAGAGACACATACAAAATGTATTTCTAGAGCTCATTGTACGGCATTGGGACACATGCAAATATTTCAGACCCACAGCCACTTATAAATTCTGAAGAGAGGTGATCCCCCGAAAGCAAAAATTGCAACACAAAAGGAGAAAATTGCAGACTCGGTTTTATTGAGTCTGTTCATGAGCACATTCAACCAAGGTAGACCAAGTCGAGTGTCCCTTTTAGGGGGACATGCATATCAATGACTGGTTCCAAACTGTTTACAGATGTATATAAAGATTTAAGGTTATATCAAGTAAAGAGCTTCTCGGTGTCTCATCTGGATCCAAACTATTTGCAGCGTTAAACATTGATTCAATGCTATATAAAATAAAGAGCTTCTTCGCGTCTACTCTGGATCCAAACTGTAGATGCAATTACGGATAAACGGTTATATAAAGTAAAGAGCTTTCCAGTGTCTCATCTGGATCCAAACTATTTGTAGACCCACGGATTCAATTTGCAGAATCATTCAATGTTATATAAAATAAAGAGTTTCTTGGCGTCTCATCTGGATCCAAACTGTTTGCAGGTGCAATTACAGATTCAAGGTTATATAAAGTAAAGAGTTTCCCGGCGTCTAATCTGAGTCCAACCTGTTTGCAGATATAATTACAGATTCAAGGTTATATGAAGTAAAGAGCTTCCCGGTGTCTCATCTGGATCCAGACTGTTTGCAGATGCAATTACAGACGAAAGGTTATATAAAGTAAATAGTTGCTCAGCTTCTCCTCTAGATCCAAACTGTTTGCAGGTGCAATTACAGATGAAAGGTTATATAAAGCAAATAGCTTCCCGGCGTCTCATCTGGATCCAAACTGCAGATGCAATTACAGATGAAAGTTTATATAAAGTAAATAGTTGTTCAACTTCTCCTCTGGATCCCAACTGTTTGCAGATGTAATCACGAATCCATCAACAGCAGGCTTAAGGTTAAACAAACTAACAAATTAGTAAAGTAAAGACAAGACGGGTAATATCTATAGATACACTTTATTGATCTTCTCGCAATATTTCATTGATTATCTACACCTATACAGTAAAATCCCTAAAAATTAACCACTTAAATCCCGAGTCTTAATGGCAGGTGGTTGTTTAATGCAGAAAGTTCTGGCAGGAGAGTTTTGCGTTAAATTTTCTGCAACCACCTGTTTTAAACGACACATAAATATTCATAATGTGGTTGCTTTAGGAAGATTATATTGTATTTGGTATTATGACAAATGATTAACCCTTTCCGTCATATAAACGTATTTTCACACATCTGCAAACAATAGTAGACCCAGATCAACGGCTCCTATAGGATCCTTCAGGTCAGGGTCTCGTCTGTTTGCTTACAGAACATGATAGGTATGTGTCTTTAGTTTCTAAAATGACTACAGTGTTACAAGATGCAGTAACTATTTTGTTCATGAATATTATGCAAGTATTGAATTTTGGAATAAACTAAGATCAGGGAAAAGGTTAAAAGCAACACTTTCAAGCCTTAAAAGTCTTTCACAATACATGTAGTGGCTAATATGGATATAATAAAAATATTATTGCATCTTAACCCCTACACTGCCATGAAAATGGGTCTGTGATACCATATGCAAATAAACTGGATCCAGATGAGATGCCAAATAACTCGGCATTTTATCAGGCTCCAAACTGTTTGACACTGTTTATCTTTGTATTAAGACATTGATCAAGCACTTACTGTAAAACTTGAAGCAGACAAAATTATGTCTAACAGAACACAATGTGTCTAGCAGACGACAATGTGTCTAGCAGACGGCACTTTTGGCACTGAAATTGTTAACTTCCATATACGTTTTGGAATCACAACTATTAAATTTTACTTATTGCCATCTAAACCCTTCAGTGCCATTTTTACAAATACAGCTTCATGTCAATGCGTAGTAATTACAAAATCATCCTATTACTACTATATACAACATCCTAATTACAACTTGATTACAAACTTCTTGTTTATCATTTGTTTACATACCTTTTTGTTTATAAGTATTTACAAAACGTTTATCATTTCTGTATTTACTTTTTGTACATAATTACAGGTATACGATGATTTAGTTTTCCAGTTTTGCATTTCAGCTGTATTAACCTTTAGCCTGATATGGGTGGATGAGTGAATACCTATGCAAACAGTTTGGATCCAGATGAGACGCCGAGTAACTCGTCTGATCAGGATCCAAACTGTTTGACACTCAGATTACATGTCGGTAGAAAATTTGAGTTTTAAAAATGTAGTAGGTCAAACAATTTGCTTAGCAAGCTAAAGCTTATGATAATTCAAAACAAGTTTAACCATGTATATATAAATACTCATGTTAGATATAATACTATGAATATTGATTAGATTAATTTTTAAAATGGCACATGATCACAGACAGTGGTGGCTATGGCAGAATGGTAGTGATAGAATCATATATGTATTATTTCATAAGCAAACAGAGCAGACCCTGGTCAGACGGAGTGTACAGGAAATGTCTGATTTGGGTCTACTCTGCTTGCAAAAGTGTAGAAGGCATATTTATGGAATAAAGGGTAACATGCAGCTGAATTAAAAGCATCCAGGTCCTCGCTGTTGCAAACTATATAATCAACACCAATAATATCATATGGCAAAGATAACCAAGATGATCACATGATCTATTTTTGTATATAAGAACAATGGTACAATTATTTAATTTATATTATATTCCATGATTAATCAAGAATAACAATAAGTTCAGCACCTTTGGTAAGTTGTCATCAACGGAATATTCTTATAAAATTCTCTTCTATAGGCTTAAATAGAATTATAGCTTCATCTGTGTTGGCAATGCCTTTTATCAACACTATTGGCTTGAATACTTAATAGCAAAGAGACACCTAAGGAAAATAACTTCAAAATTGTAATGAAATCCAGCCAACATCATTATTTCTCAACCAAACCCAATATTCTGACCACTGTATAGAATAAAAAAGAGTTTTGTGGAGAAATAAAAGAGCAACTGTTGATATTTTTTTTGAATTGTTAATTTACACATCTTATCATGGTTTCTGCATAATATAGACATACAACAGTCAGCTGACTGGAGTATTTACCTCGTCATACAGTTATTGTATCCACCACTTATATAAAAGTCTATTCCCCAATTTGCCATTTATATTCAAGTTTATTCTTAAATCTACCGTTTATATACACGTCTATATTCCTCTATTTGTCATTTATATACAAGTCTATTCTTAAATGTACCACCTATATAAAAGCATTTCCAATATTTACAATGTTCATAGAAATCATGAAATAATGGAAAGTTGTCTTTTCTGATAACACCATATTGCTTATAGAGGAATAAACACAGTGCAGATGGGATATTATTCAAGTTCACATATAAATTAGCAATATTAACAAAACAGTCATATATCATACACTCAGGTGCTCCACTCAAAGTAATTGCAACCAAAACACGTTAAGACAGATTTAAGTGACCAATCAGAACAGGGACATGATGGTTCTGTATATAGCTAACTTGAGATAATAAGCAAAGTGACCTATTATGTACATCTACAGAAAATCTTCATGTCCCTATATTTCACTAAAAACATATGCTGTAGGAACCTCCTGACCAGGATCTGCTCTGTTCGCGTATGAAATTATAACAGATCCGACTACAGTTCATACCAATACCAAAACTGTGTACATACATGTACTTAATTATAAAATATCAGCTGATTATGTTTATGATGTCATTATTTCTTACATAAATATTCAACAGGGAAGGGGTTAAACGCTAATCTAACAATGTTATGCAGCAAATGAAATTATGACAGATCTGGCTCTACAATTTCTGCCAAAACAAAATCATCCTGTGTACATAAATTATGCCATTACAAAATAAACTAATAGCTGTTTTACCCTTTCATACTGTAAGTACAGTAAAACCTCTCTATAACGGCCACTAAATTGTGTTAATTAGTTGGTATTTAGGGCAGGTGGTTGCTTAAAGCAAGGTGACAGTAAAGTAGAACGCTCCGTTTTTACTTTCACCTTGCTTTAAGCATCCACCTGCTTTTAACACGAAGTACTTGATGTAATTTAGTGGCCGTTATTGAGAGGGTTCACTGTACTATACCCGTATACCGATAAACGTTGATGGACCATTCCTCTCGGAACATTCAGCATTGAATGGGTTAAAGTACAAAGTAAGTTAGTTTGTTACCAATGTCTTAAAGGTGAAACATAAAGGTAACCAGAGCAGACCCTGATCAGACGGCTCCTACAAGGGTCTACTGTTTGAAAATGCATCAAAATTCATGCTATCAAGCAAAATGTTCAACACAATATACATCCCAATTTATCTCATCTCTTTGTATGCTAAGGATAGATTCTGACAGATGCAAACAGTTTGGATCCAATCCAGGTCCCATAAAACATAGGTCCTGATCAGTGAACCAAACTGTTTGTTACATTTCTGCAAACAAGTATTCAGAAAAAAGTTAATCGTTTCAAAACTGTTGTGGATGACATTTGAGTAGGAGTCAACAAATGAGCAGCAGAGGACAAAATTACTCTCTTTGTCACCCTTCCTTTTGTTTGCCTTGCGTCTTTGTGCTTGTGGTTTGTTCATGTTGTGGAACGTTTGTCCCTGTTTCTTGTGTGTCTTTTGGTGTTTTCATTTCGTGTGTTTGTGTGCGTTTGGGTGTGTGGTTGTGTGTGTGTGTGTCATGCTGTCTATCGGTGTTTTGGTGGTGGTTGCGTCTTGCATGTGGCTTTGCCTGCTTGACTTTACTACTTTTCCATTTAGAATCCAAAGAGTTAAAGTAGAAACATACAAACTGACAATTATCTTCTGGAAGTAGATCTAGTGACATAAAATAAACCAAACAATGACTTATAAGCTTGAATCAAGCCTTTCTGTAAACTATGCATCATTCTAAGGGATACATATCCCTAAACATGACCCAGTATGACATTCTAAACATAAGACAACATAAGACTATATCAGGCATCATATCAGGAAAAAGTTTGTGTCTATTTAACCCTTTGAATGTGGGACTCACATGTACTGTCATTTGTAAACAGTGTAGAGCCAGATCAGAGAGACACCTAGAGCAGCCCCCTGACCAAGGTGTGCACTGTAAACAGTGTAGAGCCAGATCAGATGGCACCTAGAACAGCCCCCTGACCAAGATGTGCACTGTAAACCGTGTAGAGCCAGATCAGAGCTAGGGCACCTAGAACAGCCCCCTGATCAAGGTATGCACTGTAAACTGTGTAGATCCAGATCAGAGGGCACATAGAGCAGCCCCCCTGAACAAGGTGTGCACTGTTTGCCATTTCAAATCTTCCATTCAGCTTAAACCTTTCATACTGTATGCACACTATAATAATACACAGATAGGTACTGTGATAAAGCAATCTGTGACCATTCAATCATATTTCCCTATAAATAGTTTCAACTACATAGGCCATGTGACTAAGTAATGTTTCTAATGCGTGAACTAAGATCAGCTGGAATTAAAATTATATTGTTTAACCCTTTACTCCATAAACATGTTTTTCTACGCTTTTGCAAACAGAGTAGACCCTGATCAGACGGCTCCTGTAGGAGCTGTCTGACTATGGTATGTTCCGTTTGCTTATGATATAATGATATAAATATGACTCTGTGGTATCTGCCGTGGCCAACATTCCCCGTGTTCATATTCCATTTTTAAAAATGAATCTAATTTACATTCATGACATCATTATTTCATATGAAGGAGTTTGTTTTTGCAAACCTACATAACATCTGAAAGTTTTGTTTGCATTTGACATTGTTAGTGGCTAATCAAAAGGTATTGATCGGTGAGGAATCCATGTCACAGTATTATGCTATCTAAAGTTTTTGCTTTTATCGTCTAGCATCAAAGGAAATGCAGCAGGAGACAGAATTTCAAGGATCTTTAAACTAAAGTTTTAAGGATCTTTAAACTAAAAAAATTGCATAACTCCTACATGTAAATGGAGTGTTTTATCTCAATTCTGTGACACCGTTCCCTGGACATGCTAACGATTTACAAATTACATATAGCCAGTTGCCATAACAGTATTCCTAGAGATAATAATGTTTTCAATGGTTTTGTAACATTGAAAAAAGTCAAATAAATCCATACATCTGTATACCGTACTTAACCATGTTTAGACAACATGATAGTTGATAGTAGTAACCCTTCTTTCCTCCATAAATACGCCTTTCTACGCCTGTGTAATAGAGCATTTGATCCATAGAAGCAAATGCTCTATTTATCACAATGGTTTCAAAACTACACAATTCTAAAAGTTTCCTTTTCTCTAGTAAATGTTCCGTATACATGTAGGTAGATTGATTCAAAGATGTAGGATCTAAAAATTGCCTCTGAGGGAATGGATTAAATACGATTTTCTAATGACATGTGCTGGTGGTCCATCGGTACACTCACTAATATTTTACAGATAATACAATCTTATATAGTAGTATCATGTGACATTTGATATACTCACCATAGTTTATACCATAATTATGTATGAAAAGCACTGACAAGAACCGTTTGTCACATATTTATACGCCAACAAAATACAATTAAATTGCTAGGTGCTGAAAAGATATTGAGAAACCATCGAAATATCAAACAGGTCGCCGTCGCATGTCAGGTCGCAGTTAGCGGGAGAAGGGTTGACGTCTTGTATACTTCATTGTCTGCTGACTGAGAACACACTTTAATGTGTTGACCTCTCCTTCGTGATCCCGGATTTGGTTTCAATAGTTGTGGACATATATGTCTTTGCTGGACCTGAAATAATTCATTGTAATAAATTTGATATTTTATCACAAACAAAGGAACCAGAACTTGGATACTAAGATACTTGCAAACAATTGCAAACCCAGATCAGCTACTGCATTATGTGCATTTAAATATGCCATCTGATGCAGATCTTCACTGTATAAGAAGGTATTGCATTATGTACATTTAAATGTGCCAGCTGATGCGAGTCTTCACAGTATAAGATGCTGATAACTTTAAGATGTTTTGTATTTTTCATGCTTTGGTACGAAACTGTGCAGGCACAGATCAGTACTGCATTTGAATGCATTTGAATGTGCCATATGATTTATGTAGTCACTGAATGACAACTGTGGAAACTCTACTGTACATTGTGCATGCTATGACAATAAACAGTGTATACCTAGGTTTGAACGTGTTATCGGATATATAGGTTTAAACTGTATGACAGCTTTAGAAACTCTACTGTACACATGCATGCTATGACAGTAACCAGTGTATACCTAGATTTGAACGTGCTATCTGATATATAGGTTTAAACTGTATGACAGGAACCATCTGATTTGCATATATCTGCTCCCTTTACAAAAGCGCTAACAGTAATACTTAAAGAGTACTTAAAGGGTTAATGAAGAGACATTTCATAGTGACATATACACAATGAAATCTTTAACCCTATCAAAACCTATTGAGTAAGATCTATATCATTATGTAAGCAAACAGAGCAGACCTTTATCAGATATCTCCTGCAAGAATTGTCTGATATGGGTCTACTCTGTATTGCAACGGCATAATAAAGCATATTTATGGAGTAAAGGGTTAACTAATTCTGTACTATTTAAGAAGCTGATGCTAAAGGTCCGATGACAGGACTATCTAGGACTTGTTCCTGATATTCATGTAAAAAATAATGAGATCAGGAATATGTATTTTCTTTTTTATAATGAAATATATGTATATACATGTAGAGGAATTTTGGTATTGCTAGAAACTGGTCTTTTACGATTTTAGCAGCAAACAGAACATATCCTGATCTGACGATTCCTCCAGGAGCCATATGATCTGGGTCTACTCTGTTTGAAAAGGGCATTTAACCCATTCCCTCATAAGCTATATATAGTCACAACCTCGTTGAACAAATCTACCGAAAAGGAGCTTTAATTAGAGAAATGGAAAATTCTAGAACTGTGTAGTTCATTGTGATAAATAGAGCATTTGATTCCATGGAGCAAACGCTCTTTTTATCGCAATTGTATCACAAAGTTCACTTTTACAGAGACGTCAAAGGGTGTCAATATGCGGGAATGGGTTACAAAAAGGTGTATTAGTGAGATGGTGAAGCTGAGGATACATTGAAACCAGTTGAGCTACTGATATGCATTTATCATTCATGTATAGTGGTGTCAGATATACATCTAAGCATTTTGGAGTCATTTATCAAAATCCCCTTTTTCAATTTAAAGCAAATTATACAATATTGCAGAAAATCCTTTCATATAATGCAACAAAGGTCATTTTATAGCCCTGGGCTATATCTGATCTGTGTCTGCTCTATTTGCAAAAGCATGAGCATGTGTTAAATTATGAAGGAATAGTTTAATAAGGTAATCAAGTAGAATACATCAAGTCGGTACATAATTAACAGATAACATAAGCTCGACTGAGCTTTTAACACCGACATTAAAATAAAGTTCCTTAAGATATAGGAACTTTCTGTATTTGATCTGCATTCAACTATCACCTGCCTTAGTTACACGTGCATTAGTTTACGTCTTTATCTGACCCATAACTACAGTTGGCCACATTTTGATGACCACTGTAGACAGGTTCTATTGTATCTTGAATATCTACACTCAACAAAGCCAGAAATAATTAACATTTACAATCAGTGATAACTCAGACCATATGAAATAGTAACAGCTTCCAGACCAGTTTACAATGAAGACACAGATTAAAGGATAAAGCATCAGTTTTAAGATAGGTTTAACCCTACCCACAAAATAAATATGAAAGGATAACCAACTTTTGAAAACCAATACTCAATCCATACAACATCAGACAGTTTCTCTAGAGCCCTCTGATCAGAATCTGCACTGTTTGTCATTCAAGTTATCCAGCTAGTTTAAGCTAAAATAGAGTCCTCTGCCCTGGGTATGCACATTTTGTCATTCAAATTTCCACTACCAGGCAATTTAAGTGAATCTAACTGAATAGACTCTACCATTAAAAGTTATGAACCATGGAGTCTAATCGAAAATTCTGCATTCAAAGGATTGCCACTCAACTCTTTCCCATCTGATCTGTGTTACTTTAACTCCTTACTCCATTTATAAATACATCATTGTATACTTTTGCAAACAGGGTAAACCAGTATGGTATAGATCCTGTAGGAGCCGTCTGATCAGTGTCACTTCTGTTTGCTTACTATATAATTATAATATAGAGGTGATTCTACAGCTTGTCATAACCAAAAATTCATGTGTCCATGTGCAATTGTTATTATAATTATTGATTATCACGATTCATCATTATCATTATGATTTCGAGACGACTCGGTACCAAACCAATTCGGTACCTAGACGACTCGGTACCTAGATGATTCGGCACCGAGACGATTCGGTACCTAGACGATTCGGCACCATATTAATATCAACTCATATTTGATTAGCCGTTTCTCCATTTGTCATTGTGAATTGTTTACGTTATTATATTTATGCTGATGGCGCCTGCTCACTGCAGGACTTGTGCTTATTCGTATAAAATATAGATAATAAATAAATAATATTTTAAAGGTGGTGCCGAATTGACCAGGGTAAAATTTTATATGGTACCGAATCATCCGAGGTACCGAATCGTCTAGGTACCGAGTCGTCTAGGTACCGAATTGGTTTGGTACCGAGTCGACCAGAATCCATCATTATTAATGTTTATTATGCCATTATTTGAATATTTATGGAGTATTGCATTATCGTTATAATTATTGTTAATTTGTTATTATTATTCATGATTAACATAATATCTGTCATTATTTCTTACATGAATACTCACCATACAGTAAGGGTGAATAGATTTACATAAAATGATGTCTGCTACAAAATTGCCACAAAAAACATGATTTTTACTATACATTTGATTTTAAAAACTTTGATAAGAGAGCCGTCTAGTCAGGCAGGGTCTGATGTCTGTTTGCTTAAGTGATAGAAATTTTATATGCGATTCTAGATAGTTTCTGTCAGGGCCAAATATATTCCTGATATTCATTATTATTATTAATAATTTATTATACATAATTATGATAATATTCATTCTATTTTATTAATTCTTACATAAATATTCATGGAGTAAAGGGTTACATTCTATCATTCTAATGCATGAGCATCATAACATGTAATGACGTCTGCTTCAAACATGTTAAACAACCTTGTGAAATTCAGTCTACATTGATAAAACTTTGATAAGAGAAACAACAGTTTGGGTTCTGATACATTGTTACATGTCTTCTGATTTAGATCCAAACTGTGTGTAAATTTACTAATCAAGTTGTCACTATTTTGCTACAGGTCAATAATAAAACATAAAAAAAGTGTTTACTTACCTCCATGCTTTTTCTCTAGAGACTTTAATCTACTTGGTAAACTTTTATATTGTTGCAGTATTTAGGGTCTGTACTGTCACTGCTGACGTAAAGTCTCCCAGTGTCGTATGTTATGCCATAAGGGTACTGGAGCCCGTCCTTTAGCTCCAGCACAATCTTCATCAACTGCCCACTGGGCGACAGCTGATGTACACAATGATTATCTCTACTACATAAAAACGCACAGCCATTGTCATCCACAGCTATTCCGTGTGGACATTGTAACCTGTCATGTAAATATGTTGCCATAACAACACCATCTCTATTTAAACACACCATTTTGTTGCCTACCCAATCACTCACATACATGACACTTTGGTCTCCACTCATTGTTATACATGAAGGTGAATCTACAAATAATTCATTTCCTGTGTTGTCTGAGTCAATTTGTTGTAATAAGTTACCCGACATGTCACAAATATGAACTGAAGGAGGATCACAATAGGTGAGGAAGAGTTTTCCTCCATTATACGTGAGGCCGTTATAATCAACTGGTCCAGTTATAGTTTGACCCGCTGACAATGTTGGTGACAGAGACAGCAACTGGATACGGTTGTCATCATAACACGTTACTGCCAGCTGATCATCTCCGATCATTGTAATGCGTAAAGGTTCTGATGATAATGAGAGTTTCTCGGTTTGTTTTTTACCTTTGATGTCTATAATCTTGACACACTGGTTGTCATAGTCCGCCATTGCTACCCGTTTATCTTTCAGTATAACAACGTCAGTAATGCCACAGTCATTTGTGTCTGTTGATGTTTTGACGTTGATGTCATGGACAAACTTGACAGCTGCTGGTTGGCCAACCAGTGACAGAGTCCCGAGATGAGGTATCGATGTAAGCTGGTCATTACGGTTGAAGACAAATCGTTGAGGTTTTATTGTTTTACTGATGCGAGCGACCTCTTTCTCAAGCACTGAATTTTTTTCTTTGGCGTATTTGATTGCGATAAAAAGTTGATTGAAATGGTTCAGCTCATTCTTTCTGTCCAAGTCGGAATTCATTTCTTCAACGTCCTTAATTAGGTCAGCGAGAATTGGTGTATGACGAGTAAGAGAATCTAAATGTTCTTTTCTTCGTCTTGATGATTCATTCAGCAATTTTTGTTCCAATTTATCGAAAAGTATGTTGATGTCTCGCCTTAACATTTTTAAATTTGCCACCGCCTGATCGTAACTATCATTGGTTTCTCGTTCACACGATTCCGACTGACTTTTATTGAACTCTAATTCATTGATGAGCTTTTCTGTATCTCCGCGTATGTTTTTAAATTCTTCGCGGATTGCGGACGATCTGGAAATCTCCGGTATGTAGGACACGTTGTCTCCGCATGTTCTGTGGTGTAGAGGAACACAGACACTGCACCCAAGTTGTTGATGAGAATTACAGAAGAATTTAATGGGCTCATCTGGGTGCTTCAGACATCTGTCCGTCAGTGGGTCCGCATCCCCAGAAGCCCCTGAAAGTTGTTTTCGGCCTTTTTGTGACGTGGACATTGTTGCAATGTCTTGTAACACGTGGTTTGTTAAAGCTGGAAATTTGTTATGGTCATTTCTGCACTCGTGACACAAATATTGTCTGCAATCCACGCAATGAATGATGGCCTCCATTCTCTTTCGATATTTTACACACGGATCACAGACATATTCAAAGTCTTCTTTTGAACCCATGTGTAAAGTTTTTCTAAAACTTTCTGATAAATTCGACATTTTACTGGTTGATGAACTAACAAATTACTAAAACGCTCAGCGATACTGTATGTTTGACAACTAGAACTAAAATGAAGCAGACGGGAGTTGGAAGTAAGGAATAAAAGAACGCCATGGCTTCATTTTTAATGTATTGGACCTGCGGGTTTATCTGCGGCCATTTTGTGCGGCCATTTGAAAAATTTGATTTTAAGATAGAATTATTAGGACGGCCATTGTAGACATATGTTTGGCTGAGATGTAGATCTAATAATAGTAAAGTCGGACGGCCATTAAATAATAATAATAATGTAAAGGTAGCCATGAATATAATGTTAGATCTATCATTATTATTATTATTATTATTATTATTATTATTATTATTATTATTATTATTGTTGTTGTTGTTGTTCTTGTGGAACGGACCCCATTTTTTACTGCAAAATATAATACAATTATGTTAGTTTGAGATTTATCACTTATACAGATGCGAATATCAATTGTGAGCTATTGTGACCGCGATTCCTCTGCCGTCCAGCGTCCATCGTCCGGCAACGTCCGACCACATTTTCAAACAGCATCTCCTCTGAAACTGCTGAGCCGAATCAAACAAATTTTGTCAGAAGCATTAGTGGCTAGAGGGAACGAACTTTTGTTCACATTAATAATATGAAATGGTCTTGTCCAAGGGCTGATCAGGTTTTCATAGCAAAATCTTTAAAACATCTTCTTCTCTGAAACTGTTAGGCCTAGACCTATGATATTAAGTACGTAGCATCATTTAATGGTCCTCTACAAAGATTGTTCAGATTATGACCCCTAGACTAACAATGTCCCCGCCCAAAGGCTTATCAGATTATCATAGGAAAATCTTTAATAATCTTCTTCTCTGAAACTGGTAGGCCTAAACCTTTGATAGTTGGTATGTAGCATCATTTAATAGTTCTCTACATAGATTGTTCAAATCATGAACCCAACACCAAAAATGGCCCCGCCCAAGGGCTTATCAGTTTTGATAGGAAAGTCTTTAATAAATTTCTCCTCTGAAACTGTCAGACATAGACCTTTGATGTTTGGTATGTTACATGATCTAATGATCCTCTACAAATTGTATTCAAATTATGAGCCCCGAACAAAAAATGGCCCCGCAACGAGGCCTATCAGTTTTTCATAGGAAACTCTGTAGAACTCTTCTTCTCGGAAACTGTGCGGTCTAGACTTTTGATATTTGGTACGTAGCATCATATAATGGTCATCTACAAAAAAAATTCAAATTATCGCGCCTGTGTCGAAAATGGCACCGCCCCAGGCTTTTCAGTTTTTCATAGGAAAATCTTTAAACATCTTCTCTGAAACTAAAATGCCCATACTTTTGATATTTTATATATATCATTATTTAACAGCCCTCTACCAAGATTGTTCAAAGTATGACCCCATGCCAAAATGGCCCCACACTAGGGTTTATCTGTTTTGCATAGTCCTTTAAAAATCCTGCTGCTTTGCCTTGTGGTTTTCTACCAATATTGTACAAATGATGACTTCTGGGTAAAAGTACCCGCCCGGGGTTATCTCAGTTGAGCACTTCTGGGCCTCATGGCCCTCTTGTTTAATAGCTATGACACTGGAACAAAGGTAATATTTGCCAAAGCAAACTATATAGAATCGTATCTATATTATTACATAAGCAAACAAAGCAGATCCTGATCAGACGACTCCTAAAGACGTAGAAAGTAGAATTGTAAGGATGATACTGAAGAACTATAAACAAAACCTAGTCTACAATATTCTCTTTTTCTCTTGAAAAAAAAAACAGATGTAAAATCAAAATGAATAAAAGTACATGTTAGAGTCATGCAGGAAACACCGCATACAAAACACACACCCGCCCACACAGCACCACAATAAGGCAGAGTCTATTACCACGTAATTACGTGTCATTAGCAAGTCATCTAAATGGAAAAGTAGTAAAGTCAAGCAGGCAAAGCCACATACAAGACGCAACCACCACCAAAACACCAATAGACAGCATGACACACACACACAACCACGTATGCACATAATAATCACATTTTCGTGAACATCACCCCTATATGTACAAATAGTCTTATTATAAAAGAAGAAGAAAAAGTTATAAATTTATTTTACTTTTAATGTGTTACATGAATAAATGAAAGAAATAAAACGAAGAAATGGACGATTTTATAATTTTTTTACTATAATTTGAGATGCCTTAGTATCAAGTAAGTAGATCTGGACAGTGCTTAATGCCACGTATGGCCTTTAATACATTATTATGTACAGTTTTATCCAGTTTTGTTGCAAACAGATGTGTAATAATAAGCTTAATATATAAACTATTTGTTACAATGGTAAAATTAGTGTTATGTCTTAAAATAAGAGAAAAATTGCCGTAAGTGAAAGCATTTTCAGCGGTGATGTCCCTTTGCTTATTGACCCGTATTTTCTGTTAGACGGGATTTTACATAATTCTCACAAGAAAAAACATTTGTATAGAAACCTGATATATGGAATAGTTGTTGCAATGAAAAAAGTAGTTTTATGCCTTAAAATAAGGGAGAAATCGCCGTACGTGTCACCAAAGGAACGATAACCTAGCCTACGGTTATTGAACTTTCAGCGGTGATGTCCCTTTGCTTATTGACCCGTATTTTCTGTTATAATGAATTTTTCATATTTCGCTTAATATTTCAGAAAAAACAAAATTGTATCAGAAAACCTGCTATATGAAATAGTTATTACAATGAAAAATATCGTTTTATGTCTTAAAATAAGGGAGAAATCGCCGTACGTGTCACCAGAGGAACGATTACCTAGCCTATGGTCATTGAAATTGCAGCGGTGATGTCCCTTTGTTTATTGACCCGTAGTTTCTGGTAGAATGAATTTTTCATATGTCGCTCAATATTTCAGAAAAAAAAATTTGAATGAGAAAACCTGCTATATGAAATAGTTATTACAATGAAAAAAAATTGTTTTATGTCTTAAAATAAGGGAGAAATCGCCGTACGTGTCACCAAAGGAACGATAACCTAGCCCACGGTCATTGAATTTTCAGCGGTGATGTCCCTTTGCTTATTGACCCGTATTTTCTGTTTGAATGAATGTTACATATTTCGCTCAATATTTCAGAAAAAAATTGTATTAGAAAAACCTGATATATGAATTAGTTATTACAATGAATAAACTAATTTTATGTCTTAAAATGAGGGATAAATCGCCGTACGTGGCAGCAAAGGAACGATAACCTAGCCTAATATCATTGACTTTGTCAGCGGTGATGTCCCTTTGCTTATTGATGGAAAAGTAGTAAAGTCAAGCAGGCAAAGCCACATGCAAGACGCAACCACCACCAAAACACCGATAGACAGCATGACACACACACACACAACCACACACCCAAACGCACACACACACACACACACACGAAATGAACACAGAAAACACCAAAAGACACACAAGAAACAGGGACAAACGTTCCACAACACGAACAAACCACAAGCACAAAGACGCAATGCAAACAAAAGGAAGGGTGACAAAGAGAGTACCGCCTTGGCACGGTCAGCAGCAAAAACACCACTGGGGGTTTAAACCGGTTTACGGACGTCCTAACCTCACACTTCTCTCAAAGTCACCCTAGCTTTACAAATATTGTAAATAAAGGTATCCCCTCTGGACTTACCCACAACATAGACGACGGTGAACACAGGACAACATGTAAAACATAGCATAATAACTGTGACAATCCGTCAAATATGTACTCAATGACTTAGCTGAAGTCAGAGCACATGCAGGTAAGCCGTTAAGGGCACGACAGGGAAAAAGTAATACATGAGTCTGGTAAGCTCCTCCTGTATCCAAGTTTAAGAGTATACCATCATAGAGTACTACCCTCGGCCTGTCATCGCGCAAGCAAAGAGGGAAGCGTAGCTACCGACTGTAAAAGGGTCGATAACCAAACATGCAGTGTGTTGCAATATAATAGGATCATAACCTTTCTTTTTAAATGTTTTAATGCGTTTAATAAACAAATCATGAAAATGGATATGACCCCGAATTTTCCTAAGTTTGTAGATAACATCCCCATAAAATTCTGGTTGAGAAATGCCTTGTCGCAGTAACGTCCGTAGATTGCAATTATATTTACTAATGAGAGGTAAATTTCGATAATAAAATTTAGAAAAGGTTTTCCGAAGTTTGTGATATCTGTAACCTTGCTTAAGAAGTTTATCAGTTATAACTAAATTACGTCTGTTAAAATCTTCAAGCAAAGAACAGGCTCGGGCAAACCTAATAAGTTGAGAAATATAAACCCCATAAGATGTAGAACGTGGCACATCCCCATCTAGAAAAGGATAATTAACAATTTTAAAATTAAAATCTTCTCTTTTATCGTATACTTTGGACGAAACTTTATCATTTGTAATTGAAAGATTCAAATCTAAAAATGAAGCATTAATGTCAGATTGATTAGCTTTGTTTAAAGACAGTTCTTTTGGGTAGATTGAAGAAACCATAGTATCAAAATAAGGATTATCTAAATTCAAAATATCGTCTAAATACCTTGAAGTTTTATTAAAAGCACTAACAATATCGGTCTGTGTATCAGGTTTTAAGCTAAGCATAAAATCCCTCTCGTAGCAATACAAAAACAAATCTGCAACAAGAGGGGCACAATTTGTACCCATGGGTATACCAACAACTTGACGATATATGGTATCCCCATAACGCACAAATATATTATCTAAAAGAAAGGTAAGAGATCTACAAACATCAAGGCAAGTCCACATTGTGTAATGTTCAACTTCTGAATTCGAAAAGAATGAACGTTGAACATTACAAGCAATGAACATTTTGTTTTCTCTGGCAAAGGTTTTTTCTATTAATTTAATACGTTTATCCTTTATAAGATGGTGAGGTAGAGTAGTATAGAGTGTAGAGAAATCATAAGAGCTCAGTAAAGAAATGTTATACTGTTCATTTTCAAGTTTTGTTAAAACATCATTTGAATTTTTTATGGACCAAAAAACATTAATACCAGAATTTTCATATATTTTATCACAGTAGCGTTTAACATGTTCTTTGATCGTAGTAAGACAGGACGTCAAAAGTATAGATAATTTAGTAGTGGTACAACAGCTAGAGTTGGCAATAAAACGCGACTTATAAGGGTTTTTATGTAGTTTCGGAATCCAGTACAAAGTAGAAAGTTTATGTTGTTTTATGTTAGGACCAGACTTAAAATTATTGCACATTTTTACATGTTCCGAGACTATATCTTTTTCAGGTGTTTGAACTGTTATATAAGTTTTTGAATCAGTTAGCTCCTTCTTTAAAACATCAACATAATACAATCTTCAAATAATGATTACATTGTTTGATGCCTTGTCAGCAGGAACAAGAACATAATCTGAATGAAAATTAGAAAGGTTTTTCTTCAAGTAGCGAAATGTAACTCTAGGTCGAGGTGGTAAAAGATGGTAATTAGATTTGTAAAAAGTTATTCGCGTATCAATAATATCGAAAATACATTTCTTCCAATCCGAAAGGGCATTAACATCAGCATGTTCTCGTCGACACCATTTGATGCAGAATTCTTGAATAGCTTCCGCAATATGAGTTCGACAAGTGTCAAAATCAATAAGGGAAGGTAATCTATATTTAGGTCCTTTAGTTAGGAGGGTCCTGAGACGTTTATCCTTAATGATATCAAAATTACCAGTAATGACATGACCAACTGGTTTATAGCAAAAGCTAGAAATGCTACAATCTCAAGAAATAGGGGTATTAACATCAATATTTAAGTCAGAGACAATTTTATTGTAGTTAAAAATAACATTTCTAATAGGTTTATTATATTTATAACAGATGATAGGTGATTCATAGTTGATGAAATATTTGGGAATAGCATCGATTACATTCTTATCACGAAATATACTTTGAATATCAATAAAATCGATACCTTTATTTAGGAACTGAAGTTTCAGAAAATGTCTTTTATGTACCCGTATTTTCTGTTAGAGGAGATGTTACATAATCCAGATTTCCGAAAAAACAAATTTGTGTTAGAAAACCTGATATATGAAATAGTTATTACAATGAAAAAGGTAATTTTATGTCTTAAAATAAGGGAGAAATTGCCGTACGTGGCAACAAAGGAACGATAACCTAGCCTAATAGCATTGACTTTGTCAGCGGTGATGTCCCTTTGCTTATTGACCCGTATCTTCTGTTAGACGGGATTCTACATAGTTCCCCTCCGGATTACCGAAAAAACAAATTTGTATTAGAAAACCTGATATATGAAATAGTTATTACAATGAAAAAGGTAATTTTATGTCTCAAAATAAGGGAGAAATTGCCGTACGTGGCAGCAAAGGAACGATAACCTAGCCTAATATCATTGACTTTGTCAGCGGTGATGTCCCTTTGCTTAGTGACACGTTATTTATGTTATACGTGATTGTATACAGTTTTTGCAAACAGTTATGTTGCAATTTCTTTTTGGAACGTTTATTACCATTTTCACTGCAAAAAAGGCGTTGGTACGCGAGATAAACGTGTTTTCACGCATTTGCAAACAGAGTAGACCCAGATCAGATGGCTCCTATAGGAGCCGTCTGATCAGGGTCTGCTCTGTTTACACCCGTTTCCAACATCTAGGTACTTGAGGATTACTGCAAAAAGGCGTCAGTATACTAGGTAAACGTGTTTTCACGCATTTGCAAACAGAGTAGACCCAGATCAGAGGGCTCCTATAGAGGCCGTCTGATCAGGGTCTGTTCTGTTTAAACCCGTTTCCAACATCCAGGTACTTGAGGATGAAATCTCCGACGTACAGAACATGGCATCAAAAGAAGTCTTTGCCTCGTGAGAAACAGATTATTCGATGAAATTTGATTTCTCTGAAGCTTATATATGGTAAATCATGTGTCATTCAGCTTGGTCAAAGTTTGCTCCACAGTAGGTTTGGTTGATGTTAGACGTTAACGGGTGTGAATGAGTAACACCAATTAATGCGTTTGTCGGCTTACCAACGCTGTTAGACGTTATTAAGCTGTCGTGTGCGTGGTGTTTGGTGTTTGCATTGCAAACAACTCGTAATTACCGATTGTGATATTTGTGTATCAAAGCTGACATAAACTCGGCTTGCATGCTGAGTTATCAGTCAAACCTAGCTGACTTTTGCATTCATTTCTTTAGTATTCCAAGAACGCTTGTGGGAAGCAGGGATACTTTCACTTTCACATAAGTGAAATATATTATTGTGGATTTATGTGAATGTGTCGTTAGTTAATACTCATATGGAATTTTACTTATAAGTGGATCAACACTAAGGTGGGTAATTTATCTAGTCATTATTTTCCGTACTATTATGGCAATAGTATTCTATACCACGCATTGATTTCCCCGTTAACATTATTTCGTTCATTCTTTTGAGCCTTAATTTCTTCATCCCGAAAGTTAGATATAATCTGTACTTAGTTTGGGCAGCTAATTAGGCCTATTTTTGCATATAACGAACAAAAATGATTATATTTTAAAGTCTGCATACATTTTGCTTACAATAAGTAGTGTTACAAAATATATCTTATTTATCTAGGTGTGTAATTCGTCCAAATAAATGCATTTTAATTATGATATTAGAATGCTATCTGAATTTATTGCCGTAAAGTGTAACTCTCACGATGCGTGTGATTTTTACCCTGTCACCGGTTATAAAAATAAGTGGCAATAGACACTCCGCCACAATAAACAGTTAAATAAACATGTATATAAAAGACACAAATTGACACACAAAGGCAAAACAAACATACAATCGGGGGAAGATGAAAGTCATGCCTTGGAACGGTCAGTGACAAAAGTCTCTGGGGGAGGGGGTTAAACCGGTTTTTGGGCGCCCAACATCACACTTATTCCATCCCCATCCTAAAGGACAGTGCAAATAAATGTATCCCTCTCCGACTAACCTACAACAACCGCGACGGCAAATACTGTGGTAAAGTGCAGGTAAAACGAAAACATATTTAAGTGAAGTAACTGTATCCACCTATCGCTAGTGTACTCAATGATTGGGCTGCAAACAGACTAACTGCAGAAAAATAAAAAGGGTACGACAAAAACTAGGTTTAAGTTTACCCATTACCTAACGAATATTCATATTAGGAATAACGATTGTTGAATCATTGTAATGACATTATGAACGAGACACTTTTAGACCTTTACCAAAAATGTAAGCAAACAGATCAGACCCTGGTCATGCAGCTCCTAAAGTAGCTGCCTAACACGAGGCAACCCTGAATTGCTGTAACAGTTGACGTTATGAACAAGTTGTAGGACATAATATAAAAATCTAGATTCAGATCTATATTAGTCATTTGGTCGTTTTTGGTGGAAGTTTTCTTCCGAACTTGCGAGACGAGTCGAGATACAGACAACGTCCATAGAAACGTTTTGTCATTTAAATGATGATGTCGCTCGTTTATTTTCAAGTCATTTCATTTTGGCTGACATCGTTATTCATGTTGTTAAGTTGTCTGGAGGGGGGATTTTATTTACATTTTGATTTTGATGAAAGTGGGATAAGGGCAATTTTGGGTACAGGTAAACCAGGTTTAAGCCCCCAGTGGATGATTTTGGTTACTGGCCGTTCAAAGGCGGTACTCCTGCATTCAGCCTATGGTCAACTTTGTTGTTTAATATGCTTAATGTTTAATTTTTTCGTCTTGATATGCGTCCTGTATGTTTTGCCTTGTAGCTATACCGTTTCTTGTTTGATGGTGTTTGGTGCGGTGTCATTCGTATGTGGCTCTCACTGTTTGACTATTTTTCCATATTTAATGCGGTTCTCGCCTACTTTATTTGAAAAGTCGTAGACATGCGTTTTTATTGTCTAAAGTATTAACTTATACATGTGCATTTGCTGTTTGTCGTCGTGGTGTTGTTTGGGCGCTTGTGTATTTTGTATGCGATGTTTCCTGAATGACTAATACATGTTTTTTTAGTTATTTCAATTCATTAGTCTTGGTAAAGCGACCACACATTATTAAGGGTCAAGCTGCCACTTATTTTAAACATTCAGAAAAAAATGTTTCTCTGTCTCTCTGTCTCTGTTTCTTTGTGTCTCCATCTCTGTCTTAGTATCCCTTTCTCTATATCTCGCTCTCTTTCTCTGTCTCTGTTGGTATCTGTCTGTGTGTCTTTCTGTCTCTATATCAGACTGACTGTCTTTGTCAGTCTCTGTCTCTGTCCACATGTCCCTGTCTGTCTGTCTCTGTCTCTGTCACTCTCTGTCTCCTTGTGTCTCTGTCTGTCTGTCAGTCTCTCTCTCCTTTTCTCTCAGTCTCTCTTCGCGTCTATATGACTGTCTGTATTTCTGTCTGTCTTTCTGTCTCTCTTTCACTATCTCTCTGTCCCTCTTTCTCTGTATGCCTGTCTTAGTCTATATATCTCTCTCTGTCTCTCTTTCTATGTTTTTTCTCTTCTCTCTCCCTATCTATCTATCTATGTCTCTCTCTCTTTACGTGTCTGTGTACGTTTGTTTTTGTGCCAGTGTATCTGTGTTTGTACCTCTAACATGTCTATTCTACACAGATCGGTTTATCAGCACATGTATTTGCCTTCACAGCGCTGTTCAACACTAATGTCTACCCAAACTGAGATCAGGCGCAATTTCCGTTTTCGATCAAGCTTTTGAGATACTGTTGACTGAGTGGCAAACAGATTAGTTCTTGTTTAAATGAAACACATAGGCAGGCAATTCGAATCATATAAAATCCGTGTTGTATGTTGGTGTGTTATGTGTAAATGTCTAACAAAATAGAATGAGGTCTACATTTTGGTCAGCGGTGTGTTTGTTTCAATAATGGCGAGGATGGAGTGGGTGGGAGTTGGGTTTGGGATTGGTATGGGTCATGCCAATCTTTAATTAATTTCATACATTATTTGATCATTTTGAAGAGCGCCTCTAAAAACATAATATTATTTTGCATATTTGACCAGAGCAATAGATAAATAGAGATGAGTATTTAAAGGAGAAGTCCCTACATTCGACGCACTTTAAACATATCTAAAATATACAAAACTGATTTGTTTATATGCTGAAATATAGTATATCGCAAGAAAACCTATTAAATAAACGTTGAAAATTGGTAAACATCCATGTACATGTATTTGATATCGACGATCCCTATTTTTACCCGATGTTTTAGTTTTATTCGGGTTGGGTTTTAGTTTCGTATCTGTTCGCGCTTTACAAGTCCATCCGACCACTTCCGAGAAAAAATATTACGTAAATAATGGAGAAACCGAGTGATCATCGGCAATACGCGGAAAATTTGAACGGAAAAGGCCGATTATACTTTATGCGTTATGGAGATACCATATATCGTCAAGTTGTTGGTATACCCATGGGTACAAATTGTGCCCCTCTTGTTGCAGATTTGTTTTTGTATTGCTACGAGAGGGATTTTATGCTTAGCTTAAAACCTGATACACAGACCGATATTGTTAATGCTTTTAATAAAACTTCAAGGTATTTAGACGATATTTTGAATTTAGATAATCCTTATTTTGATACTATGGTTTCTTCAATCTACCCAAAAGAACTGTCTTTAAACAAAGCTAATCAATTTGACATTAATGCTTCATTTTTAGATTTGAATCTTTCAATTACAAATGATAAAGTTTCGTCCAAAGTATACGATAAAAGAGAAGATTTTAATTTTAAAATTGTTAATTATCCTTTTCTAGATGGGGATGTGCCACGTTCTAAATTTTATGGTGTTTATATTTCTCAACTTATTAGGTTTGCCCGAGCCTGTTCTTTGCTTGAAGATTTTAACAGACGTAATTTAGTTATAACTGATAAACTTCTTAAGCAAGGTTACAGATATCACAAACTTCGGAAAACCTTTTCTAAATTTTATTATCGAAATTTACCTCTCATTAGTAAATATAATTGCAATCTACGGACGTTACTGCGACAAGGCATTTCTCAACCAGAATTTTATGGGGATGTTATCTACAAACTTAGGAAAATTCGGGGTCATATCCATTTTCATGATTTGTTTATAAAACGCATTAAAACATTTAAAAAGAAAGGTTATGATCCTATTATATTGCAACACACTGCATGTTTGGTTATCGACCCTTTTACAGTCGGTAGCTACGCTTCCCTCTTTGCTTGCGCGATGACAGGCCGAGGGTAGTACTCTATGATGGTATACTCTTAAACTTGGATACAGGAGGAGCTTACCAGACTCATGTATTATTTTTTCCCTGTCGTGCCCTTAACGGCTTACCTGCAGGTGCTCTGACTTCAGCAAAGTCATTGAGTACATATTTGACGGATTGTCACAGTTATTATGCTATGTTTTACATGTTGTCCCGTGTTCACCGTCGTCTATGTTGTGGGTAAGTCCAGCGGGGATACCTTTATTTACAATATTTGTAAAGCTAGGGTGACTTTGAGAGAAGTGTGAGGTTAGGACGTCCGTAAACCGGTTTAAACCCCCAGTGGTGTTTTTGCTGCTGACCGTGCCAAGGCGGTACTCTCTTTGTCACCCTTCCTTTTGTTTGCCTTACGTCTTTGTGCTTGTGGTTTGTTCATGTTGTGGAACGTTTGTCCCTTTTTCTTGTGTGTCTTTTGGTGTTTTCTGTGTTCATTTCGTGTGTGTGTGTGCGTGTGCGTTTGGGTGTGTGGTTGTGTGTGTGTGTGTGTCATGCTGTCTATCGGTGTTTTGGTGGTGGTTGCGTCTAGCATGTGGCTTTGCCTGCTTGACTTTACTACTTTTCCATTTGTTGTAGAACACAAATTATAGGTATTGATGAGTCGGTATAATTCGTATCACAGGGGCATTTTTCAATATAAGTTCAAATTGACAATCTTTATAATAATAATGACTGAGCATAACAAATACCAAGTTTTATGATATTATTGAAAATATGCGTTCATTGTAGGGACTTACTCTTTAAATAAGTCGTCATTTATTCACAATATCCTACTTTGTGACCGCGAGTGGTTGCAACATTGGGTTTGGTGTAGAAATAAAGGAGGTATTCTTGAAAATGTTTAAATTTGCTTGTTTTTCTGAGCATCATGTAGAGAATGTTATTCGTACATAATGCCGCTGCTTACACTAGTAGAGAATGCGTTTAGTACGCAGGGCGCTGTGTACGACGTCATGTAGGGAATGCATCTAGTAAACATGGGGCTTTTATGATATCAATGGAAAAATAGTAAAGTCAAGCAGGCAAAGCCACATACAAGACGCAACCACCACCAAAACACCGATAGATAGAATGACACACACACACACACACGCACACACACACGCACACACACACACACACACACAACCACACACACAAAACCACACACACAAACGCACACACACAAGATGAACACAGAAAACACCAACAGACACACAATAACTAGAAACAAACACTTCACACATGACCAAAATCACAAGCACAAAGACGTAAAGCAAACAAAAGTAGAGAATACGTCTAGTACAGAGGGCGCTGTGTACGACGCCATGTAGGGAATGCATTTAGTACACATATCAAGTCGAGAATACGTCTAGTACACAGGGGGATGGGTACGATATCGAGTAGAAAAAAAGTCTAGTAAGTTACCACATTACGTACAGAATGGGTCAAGTACACAGGGCGCTGGTTTACGATATCAAGTAATAGTTTAATACTGTTTGTTTTCATAACTTTTGGTGAGCTGTAATTAGCTGTATTTATATTTTCATACCCTTTTGAAAATAAAATAGACCTCGCCTTCCCGGGAATACATTGTATTCGTCAGCAGTTATATGAATCGGTTTTAAATGTTTAAAATAAAAATAATATTCACAAATAATTTCAATTTATTTCTTTCATTCAGTAGTGATGGAACTATGAAAAAATAATTTACATATAGGGTGACCAAATTTTATTTAAACCTCCATAAAAACAAAATATATTCTATATATTATTTAAGAGAAAGTGTCTAGTGCACAGGGTGCTTGTTATGTGTCTAGTAAACAGGGTGCTGGTTATGTTGCTAGTACTCAGGGTGCTGGTTTACGATATCCAGTAGAGAATGTGTCTAGTACACGGGGTACTGGTTTCGATGTCCTATAGGCAATGTGTCTGGTACACAGGGCGCTGGTTATGAAATCCTATAAACAATGCGTCTAGTACACAGGGCTCTGGTTATGAAATCCTATAGACAATGCGTCTAGTACACATGACTCTGGTTATGACATCCTATAGACAATGCGTCTAGTACACAGGACTCTGTTTATCACATCCTATAGACAATGCGTCTAGTATTCAGGGCGCTGGTTATGACATCATATAGACAATGCATCTAGTACACAGGGCTCTGGTTATGACATCATATAGACAATTTGTAGAAAAAGTGTCTAATGCACTGAGTTCTTAAAAAAGAACAATGAAGGAAGTATCGTTTTCTAAATATTGTTTGTATAGAAACAACGTTCGGAGGGAAGTTAAAAATATAAAGTGTAAATATATGTTAAACAAATTAGAATGTTTTTTGGTAAAGAATTTGAAAATATTAGTAAATGGTTTGTTACAATTAGGTAAAACTGAATGTATATTGTTTGGGACCGAGAAGAGTTAGCTAAGGTGGAAAAATTTAATGTTCACTGTAATTGACATATCAAAGATTATCAACAATTTGTTAAATATCTTGGAAATATTTTGGATAATGATCATTGTGCCAAAATTCTGAGAGTAGGAGATCCTTCGAAAGCAGATGAAGCAATGCGAAAAGAGACAATTGCAGACTCGGTTTTATTGAGTGCTACTAACGCCCCTAGCACCGGCTTAAGCAGTATTCAATTTCAAAACTAGTAACATCGAAACTAATGATCCCGAAAATATTGTTATTAAGGTCAATTTGAGGTTGAAATGTCTATATAGACACAACCATTGTTTAAATATAAACCTAAAATACTTTGCAATTCTTTGATACAATGCCATTTTGAATATGCCTCTTTATATTGGTACACTGGCCTCTCAGAACAGTTGAAAAATAGATCGTAGGTTGCACAAAACAAAGTTATAAAATTTAGTTTTAGGTATCCATGTAGAACTTCATTAAATGTATTGAATATTAATGATCTTGGTTGGCTATATGTAGAAAATAGTGTCAGTTGAGAGAAAAACGTGTCTTTTAAGATTTTCAATAATAAATGCCCTTTTTATTATGCTCCCACATAGTGGTGGCATATAGGGCTGTCCTTGTCCGTACGTACGTCCGTACGTACGTCCGCGCCAACAACTCCTGTTTATGTGACTAAATAATTACATGAGAACAAAAGATCTTTTGTTCTCGTTGGTTTTATGTGGCTTATTTTCAGTTTGTGTGGCTATTATGAACAAAAAGAATAGCCACATACACTCAATCCGTTAGAACGCCCGTCCGTACGTCCCTACACACATCTAGAAGAATTTGTCCGGATTTGTTTTTGAAAAGTATTTGTTCAATCCACACCAAACTTTACACAAATGTCTGTGGCCATTATATCTTGGTCAAGTTCGATAGTCATGTAATCGCTTCAGTCGTTTAGGAGTTGCTGTCCATTATCTGCAAAAATGATTTTTCTGTGACAAAGAGTCTGAAGTGGTGACAATCAGTGTCCTATGGGCACATTTCTAGTGTACATGATAATTATATTCCAGTCTCTAAGACATATTCATATACCAGTAATAGTAGACGCAGTGTTGACAGTTGTCATATGTCACAGGTGAATGGTTTTACGGCAAACACCCTTTTCTACCAAGCAATCCTAGACTAGAATAATCTGTCATGAGAAATATCTTTTTTAAAAACTAAACAAGCTTTTTAAAAAAGGTGTGAAACTACAGCTTATGGAAAAAATATGAAAAATGCTGAACAATCAGATTTTATCTTTTATTAATACAAAAATGTATCAATATTTAACAATTGTGGACATTGTTTCAGATTTGTTCTGTGATATATGTGTCATTACTCAAGTCTTTCTGTTATAACAATTTGCAATTTGACAACAAGTAATAGCTAGATGATAAGAAATGTAACTCAAATATGCTTTTGAATAGTTACTCTGTCAGAGTTGTGTATCTTTGCTAAATAGTACATTATAATTAACTCAGCCAATATTTTCAGATTTTTACTTTTCTTGTTCATTAGGACCCCATTGGAAATAAGTTGAAATACTTAATGGGTTATCCTGTGTAATATATATGTCTCAAATTCATGGGCTTAATATTATACTAAAACCTAGCTGGTGAAATTTGTAACCGTAAGCATTGTGGTATTTTGTTATTTGTATTTACATGTATATAAACATAAATGCTTGCTTCTGTGATGTTTGTTGTAATTTTGACATATATATTCACGAATAAATATATCTATCTATCTACATGTTCTGCTGTTAAAAAC
The DNA here is from genome assembly GCA_963576725.1 of Azorinus chamasolen. NCBI lineage: Eukaryota > Metazoa > Mollusca > Bivalvia > Cardiida > Solecurtidae > Azorinus > Azorinus chamasolen. Next base: position 37,639,399 of record OY755250.1, on the reverse strand, counting down.
AAGAAAACAATTGTTAGCTTCATGTATCTATAATTTTGTTTATTTCAATCTTGACAACGAATTAGCTCGTCATTACCAATCCCTTGAAGTGATTTTGTTTCATATATTACAATTATCACACTACTTCCCCGCCATATTCTATGTTGTGACTACACTGCAGAATAGTCTTTAAGAGACAATTAGCACACTATTTCCCCCACCATATTCTATGTTGTGACTTCACTGCAGAATAGTCTGTACGAGACAATTAGCACACTATTTCCCCGCCATGTTCTACGTTGTGACTTCACTGCAGAATAATCTGTAAGAGACAATTAGCACACTATTTCCCCGCCATATACTATGTTTTGACTTCACTGCAGAGTAGTCTGTAACAGACAATTCCAGAGAGTTGACACAGCATATGGTATGATACAGCTCACGTTCTGCTCTAATTTGTAATCTATACCTGTTCATGTATGAATACTGACATCATTAGTATCATAATACAGAACCGAATAAAACGAATCCTGAATGAGCTCAATCAACAGGTTCTACATTACCTTCTACAGCATTACTCTAACTTAACCCATTTGCGCCAAGTGGATTCTTCAATGTATATATATTGGATAAGTCCATTTTGTATCTAAGGGATGCTTGACCGAAATTTTCATTTTCGTTTTGTTTTATATTGAAATTCCCATCAGCAAACAGTGTAAACTCTGATCAGACGCCGCATTATTCGGCGTCTGATCAGAGTCTACACCGTTTTCCTATATCCCAAATATGGGATCATTGGCACAAATGGGTTAAGGAAATAGCGCTAAAATGACTGATTCCGCCTTATACAAACCTTTGGACGGACGATATTGCGTGTCCGAATAATTAGGTTAATTCAGCCCAAATTAGCGTATTTATTCTGCCACCCAATTTTCCCTACTCACATGAATGTAAAGATAAAGATTCAGTTAAATATCCTTAATTAGAATATATATTGGGACAGCAATATCTCGAACTTCATGGGACCATACCATTACTTCTATATAGCAGGAGTTCGAATCAGACTATTTCTAACGTGGAAATCTTCTCGACGTGGCAGCTTGAATTAGCTTGTAGCACTACTTGCCACTTGCATCAAGCTGTGGCATATAATTTTAGATCAATTACTTATATTCGTGAATTTCGAACAAATCTGAAGTACACATTTTGGACAAGATAAGCTATTTCACCGAAGTTATGTCGAAATTCGAGTTATCCGATTTCGAGATATCAATGTATCACTTTAGAAGTAAATAGTGTAGAGCCTGAACAAATGAACTCATTCTTGATTGTGGTTTTGTATGCGGTGTTTGCTGTATGACGCATACATGTACTTTTATTAATTGCTTCAGTTTCATTATGAGAATATTTCTCAAAGAGCGTTTTCTTTATTTCTACAGGGAACGCCGTCGTTGTAATAGTGCTATAGAGTGTCGGTAGTGTGTGCTTGTTGGTGGTGATCATAACAATTGGAGTATATGTTAGGTGTCGGAGAATGAATTCCAGAATAAAGACACACCATGACGAAATGCCTATAGTTAGCTTGCCGTCGCGAGTTGACTAAAACAGTGTTAACCCATTACCTCATAGACTATTTTTAGATATAACCTCTTTGAATAAATCTACAGAAAAGGAGCATTAACTAGAGAAAAGGAAAATTTTAGAAGTTTGCACTTTGAAACAATTGTGATAAATAGAGCATTTGCTCCTATAGGAGCAAACGCTCTATTTATCACAATGGTTTCACAAAGTGACTTTTACAGGGTCGTCAAAAGTCATCAATATTAGGGAAAGGGTTAAACCGACGTAAGAAGCGATACAAACAAACACATATCATTTACTAGATTATATCGTATAACACTTATACCCAACTCGGGTTCATTATAATTGAATATATGTATAGTTTCTGCCAATGGATTACAAAAACGTGTTAAAATATGTTATATACTAAGACAAGCATTGCACGTTATATCACATGAACATGTGGTCTTCCCGAAGTTGTGTGCTGAAACTCTGAGCAAATGGAAGTAAACAATCTAGATATTGATGTTGTCAGTATTAAAAAGACCACTCGCTTTTAAGGGGCATGTCTCAGTTCATACAACTGATGTAGAACAACAGTAGCATTATTTAAGTATGGTTCTAACAATGCTTGTGAAAGATTTTGTCTTCTGAAATTCTAAGGTTGAGACAGTGTAGTAAAATCATTTTCATTTTATACCCCGCCAATTTTGAGGGGGGATGCTAGAATTGCAGAGCGGTCGGTCCTCTTTCAATTTGAAAGTTAGCATGCATAATGACAGTGTGCAAAAGGCAATGTTCATGTGTTTTTGCGGAATATTGAATAATCATCTGCCCTTGAAGTTAAGTATGTGTTTCATTTTCGCACGTAACATGGGTGATTGGAGTAGCAAACTCTTCCTGCAATGTGAAATATTTGGCATGAGCACTTTAAATTACTGTTCATGAACAGACTCAATAAAACCGAGTCTGCAATTTTCTCTTTTTGTGTTGCAAGTTTTGCTCTCGGGGGATCACCTCCTTTCAGAATTTATAATCTTCACGACAGCAGGTGTTAAGTGCTTGTGTGGCGGCCGTAAAATGTCGCCCCGTACTTCATTCTCAGTGTTGTCATACATTCTGATCCTTCGAGATCATGAATTTCAGTACTTCTTGTTCTGAAAATTGAATACCGCTTAAGCCGGTGCTAGGGGGCGTGAGCAGTGTTGCACTTTCAATAACTGCTCATGAACAGACTCAATAAAACCGAATCTGCAATTTTCTCATTTTGTGTTGCAATTTTTGTTCTCGGGTGATCACTTCCTATTCAGAATTTATACATATACCAAACCCTAGATGGGCAGGGTATAGTTTTCATTGCTTTACTATATCCCCTTGAACTTAGCTATTTATGTCATCTAGGCATGTAAACCTATCATTCATTTTAAAAATTAAAGTATTTATATATCCATGCATATTCAACAATAACAGTAGATGTGCAAGATACAATTTGTATGTGTTTAACGCTAAGCTTTAGACTTATATCGCATTTAACTTGTAGTATTTTTGTAATGTAGGCCTCCAATATTAATAGTTGGTGTTGCAAACCCCTACTTCATTTTGACAGTTATTGAATTTATATTCAGTATGCATAATAACAATGAATAATAGCTCTGCAATACTTACTATTTGAGTACTCGAAGCCAGACAGTGCAGAATGATCTTCTCTTGATTTTTGTGTATTGTTTGTTTCTTTGACCTGTAGCATGGGTTTATGTGTGTAAAGAATTGTCCTCTATTTTAAACAGATTTCAATGAAAGGTTACTTTCTACAGGTTTCAATATAATTCAGTAAACGTTGATAAACATGATCTCTTTGAAGTATAGTTTTGTATTACATTTTCCTAAGTATATAGTATACGTGATATATCATCTCTTCTATATGTGATCAAGGCTGCCGTGCAGGGATATGCATCTCATTTAGTAGTTAAAATGTGTACTACAGTAAAACCTCTCTTAACCGGCAGTTAAATTTAATACAGATATCGGTCTTGGGGACAGGTGACAGCTTAATGCAGGGTGGAAGTCATGCAGAAAGCTCCTCTAGGAGCTTTCTGCATGTCTTTCACCCTGTATTAAGCAGCCACCTGCCTAAGATATATAAATTCTTCTCTACTAGAATTCCGGTTAAGAGAGGTTTTACCGTATTATGTTACTATAAAGATGACAAAATACACACGTGTACATATCATATTCTGCAAAGCGATAATTTTTTAAAAAGAAAGTGTTAAGAGAGTTACTGTGTTAATTATTTTTGTAAATAATAAATCATGCAACAAAGTGTTAAGAGTTTCAAGTGTAACTCGGGTCAAACTGTATAGCAGTATGTCTAAACATTCGCTCCATCAAAACAACTCTTTGGAAACCTACACCGCCGAGGTATTTCTGAATGGAAACGTCCAAACAGTTTTGTTTTGAATAATACTTACAGTATAAACCATTTAACTCTTTGTAGCAGTATCTATCAGCAAATCCCATTTTTATGTACTCATTATTGAGACCAAAAAACTCTCTGGATTCTAAAACAAGACTAGAAAAGGTATTTTGCAGTTAAATTCGAATGCATTTTTATGCGAGCAATAATTGAGAAACTTAAAGGTCCACATTGGTCGAAGATAAAACTTTCTTGGAATGACCAAAATTGTTCAGAAATGGATGTTTAGATCTTTTAGAATAAAACAGTCCTACAACAAGGTACTCAGAAATTCCAAGAATAAATCGAGATACACTTTGGAGTAGTGTGACCAAGAGAATTATTGATACTCGGAAACTGTGACCAACATGTGTTTTCTGATCATAACGCAATGAAACAAACACTATCCTTTTCCGGATACTTATCGAACACCCCTCGTATTCATTTACATTTTCAATATATTTGCAAATAGAGAAGATCCACTGCAGATTACTTCTACAGTTTTTTACCCGTTTGTCTGTCAATCAGTCAATCCGTCCGTATATTCTAATACAATGTTGCTCATGGGGAACTGTATATGTTATCTTACAATGATGAGACAGCTTCTGCAGGAATCTGGGTGTTCACTATTTACAGGTAGGTATATTGAATAGCAATGACGTGAATAGCAAGCGAAAGGTTAATTATAACTTTTTTTATTAACATTTAGTAGATATTGAAATATCGACTAAATATTAGACAAGAAAATGGTTAAATGAAAGAACAATTTTATTTCAGAAACTGTGAGATTACATCTACATATATAATTATATCGTTCTATAAGCAGAAGACAACCCCTGATCAGCCAACTCCTACAGGATTAACTGTCTAATGATCACGATCTACTCTGTTTGCAACTGGCCGAGAAGGCAACTGAAGTCAAGTGGTCAACAGTAACTATAAAACACCTTAATGAAAAGGTAGTAAGGTCAAGCAGGAAAAGCCACACACAAGACACAACCATCACCTAAATATCGATAGTTTAGTTTAAACATATTTATTGCATATAATATACATGTAAGGGATTGGGCTCGCTCCACAGATATTAACAAAACAGTGACATGACAATGATAAATATGAACATAAGAAAATCAGTAAGATTCTTCACTAAGAGTTAATCTATTAGCTGGCAACGTGTAATTATTATTATTTCTTAAAGGATAATTGGACATAGTTGATACTAAAGGTGGCAGAAGGTCATTAAGATAGTCCGGTGCCATATTATTATGCATCTTGTAAAACAATAATAGTTTTCGCCTTTCTCTACGTTCGCAAAGTGGTTCAAGGTCTGATTCAAAGTATATAAGTTCTCTTTTACAAAAAAATGGGTAGGCCACATGCAATTCTAGCAGCCTCTAACTGTACATTTTCTAGCCTTTGTTTATCGATAGCTGAGCATCCATCCCATATATCGCATGCATATTCTAGAATAGGGAGTATGAAACATTTATAAATTCTTATAACGGTATTTTTATTTAAAATAAATTTGAGTTTTCGTAACGTGTTAACTTTTTCATACCAGACTCATATATGGTATTGATGTGAATGTCCATTTTGCATCTTTTGATAGAGTTACTCCTAGATGGCGGTGTGCATCGATAGAAAGCATGTTAGACACAACCAAACACACACACATACGCATCTTTACGGAACTGTGGACACTGCATTTTGACCAAGGTTCGACCAGGCTACCAGTCAGACAACATTAGATCTTGTAATGTTGCACCTTGATGTGTAGTCCTACTTCAGTACTAGACGCATGCAAAAGATGATATCTGCCAGACTTGTAAAAACTGACAAATAAAGGTCAGAAACAGGTAAAAGAACATCTCTAAAATAGATAGCTATTTTGACCAAATAATCGACTCTTACAGACACACGGACGGACGATATATCCGTCTCTATGTATGTACACCTACATAGCATCCATATCGAGGTGCCTCTATTATTTTAAGCATTACTAGATGTGATATAAGGAGTATATAAGCGATTTCTAGGTATTTATATTACATTGTATAGTTTCATAAGAGAAATAGACCATTTTGACCCAGCTAGATTTTAACTCGGGTTCGAACCGGGCACAAGCAAGCGGGCCGACCTTACACCCGGTCGTGTGGCCTATGGTTATAAAGCCCTTTAATGACTGAGAAATTAAGGGATGAAGTAGGTAAAACACGAGCGAAACACTTTATAGCTATATTTCTATGTAAAAATAGGTAACTTTAAACCCGTTTCCGCAACAGTTACAAAAATGATTAAGGAATAAAATATATATTTCCAAAACGAGCCAGTCTCAAGCTTCACAATAAAAGTTGTTTGATATAGATATATGTATGCATATCTTTATGCATATTGATTATGTAACTAATTGCAATGTATAAAACAAATCTGTGTTTTAAGGTAATTGCTAGGCCATACGGATGCACGAACACGGATCAAGTGTATGTATTTGTTGTGATATTATGTATAGCTACAAGTTAATAGTAAAAGGAAATCTTAGTTGTTGTAAATGGCTGAGAAATAATTGAGAAAAGGGTTAGGATAAAACGAGTATCGCACATCCATGGGTCCCTGGTTCGAGTCGGCACGACCATGAAACCGGTTACCGGTCTTCTAGAATACGTCATGCTGTAGTATCTGCTCATACATATTAACCCTTTCAGATCCAATGTGGCATACATGCGCCACGACAAAAAGTGCAGTCCGAAACCAGGCGCTACCCAAAACGGCGTCTGATCAGGGACTATTTGTCCCAGTCTCTATTTCTATATCTATTTTCTATTCCTTTTAAATTTGCATTTACTTATCCCACTTCCTATCTTATTGTACCGAATGATTTAACAAACAAGAGATGTCAAAGTCACTTGACAAATGCCCCCCAAAATTGCACCCTGTGACCTTGACCTTTGACCTATGGACCAGGGAGTTAAACGCGACACATCGTCTCTGTCTGGTGAACATTTGTGACAAGTTATATTGAAATCCACTGATAGATGAAGAAGTTACAGACCGGGCACGAATTTGGGACGGACGGAAGGACAGGCGGACGGACGGACTGACGGACGGACGGACAGACGGATAGACAGACGGAAGGACGGATAATGCGATTACTATATGCCCGCCTTTGGGGGCATAAAAATGGATTGCAGACGACAATTAGAAATTTGGCACCTAAAGGGTTAATTATATTATGCGTTTTAGATGTATAGCTATTGTAAGGATGTCAGTTTTGTCCTGCAATTTAATGGACTGTTTTATGACTCCCCTGATATTAATATTGGTATACACTGTTCAAACAAGCGTCATTCGATAGATAGTAGTACTAGTCCCTAGTAGCTTAATATGGTCGAGTGGCAAAAATATGTCCACGTGTGTTCGAATTTCAGCCTAGGCTGTTTTCCGATTTTATTTTCATGCGGGGAAGTCTTCCGACTCTATTGCGGAAAGTCGGTGGTTCTACCCAGGTGTCTGTCTGCGCATACCGTGTCGGGAATTTTGGTCTTTCTCCACCATTTATTAGACGGGCGTCACAAAATAACTCAATAACTATAAACCAAATTCAACTAGAACTATTACTGAAGGTGATACTCCACACCAAACCACCCGTAAAAACAAGTAAAAGTTCACCAAAACAGTAATGAGTTTGACCTTTATCTTCCTAAAGGAAACATGTAACAAAAATTAAATACAGCAAATACTGTTTACTAGTATACCCTGTTACTGTGACTTGACATTCTAAGAATAGTATCTTCTCTAAGATAACTGCATCGGTAATTCTTTAACTATCCTCAGTGTACGCATAGCTTACTACATGTATATACTTACTATAGCAAATTAATGTTAAGACGGTATAACATGCATGGTATTTAGGTTCATGTACATACAGATACAATATTCAAGGCTAGTTGATTCTAAGGGACCTGGTCGTAGACAAAACCATACCTTAATATAACGGATTGGCATTTCATTATTGACCCTTAAAACAATGTCTTTGTCAATGTAATATTATTAGTTATCAAGAATGACAATAAGATACAAATACATACTGTTAAAGTTTAACCAAAATATTCATCTTATCACTAAAGTAAGGTCTGGCACACTCGCCAATATTTTTGCAACAACTATTATCTTTAAATTTAGATAATAATTAAGCCCTACAGTAACCTAAAAAGTACACGAATTGAGTCATATCTACTACACAGTATTCATATTTATCTAAGATAACATAAGGAAAAGATTGTTCTATGAACTGAAAACTATAAAGATACATATTTAAGCCATTGCTTTGGAATAATCTATCCTCTGTAAAACAAAAGAGAACATTCAATAAAACTTCCTTGACTACGACTACAGAGAAAGCTACTTTCTATAGACATAATTTCAATGATAATGTTTAAACTGTTCACTGCCTATCACGAGTGCGGTAGAATATGCGAACAGATTGGCTATTTGATGTTAGGTCTATAGTTTCACAAAAGGTAACATCAAATCGTTGTAGACGCTGCAGTATCCTTTACATGCGAACAATGAATTGAAAATCAAATTTCTGATATTTTGCATAACATAGCGGGTCTAGAAGAGAAATAATTAGATCTAACACTTTTTTCTAGTGAGTGATTTAGTTGCAGCTGACATTTCGGTCGCTTCCCGTTATGTTTATCAAACTGACAATCGGAGTTGCTTTCGAAGTTATAGGTTTGATTACCTAATCGCTTGCATAAGGGCATCCGACGCGCACTGTTTTATTCATTGAGTATCCTCTGGCAGAATAATTTGATTTTACCTTGAGTCTAATATTTGTATATTCGTGCGCACTCCTTACACATGGCTATATTTTGTGGACTTTCTTTCACATACTAAACCAAAGCTAACGCTATGAAGCCTTTTCATTATAGAAATAGTATACCTTGATTGTTTCCGGATGTCATGTTAATAAACGCCTTTTGAATATAACGAATGCACGACAATAACTTGTACTAGACTACCATGCGGGATGGCGGTTGTCAGGTCGGCGAGAGAAGCATATGGCTGACGTGAGAATACACCTATAACTTTGTATTCATTTGCATACGCATCGAATACAAACATCGGAAAGTTAACTAATGGAACAGACGACAAAATTAGCAGCTTTATCAGATGATAAAATACACGAGAGTTAAGGGTTTTAAACTGGTATATATATTTGAACAAAACGATTGTGTGCGTGCTTGTAAAATGCATCGTCTGTATTGTCGATAAGGATAGAAACATACAGCTAAGACGTTTTTATACAATATTATCGAACAGTAATAGTCGGACACGTTTAATGATAATTTTCCGGTAAAATGTATGTTAAATGATGACTCTTTCAGCTAATAATAGGGAGGAGGTAGTTAGTTTTCACAAAATGTCAAGATTATACATATTGGTAAAGCGTGTGAGCCGCTAAGGCGAACCTGCTCGTGAACGCTAACTATGCAGTTATTTGGCACATTAACATGTACCTTTTCGCGTAGTTTAAGAGGTCCATCTAAATTTACCGAGATGAGCGTTTACATTTAACGCAGTCAGCCGGGAGATTCTTCTTTGATATTTTTGTCAATTACAAGTTCGTTTTCTTTTTAGTTGTTCGTATTTCGTGCCACACGCGGAATTTAACATGCTTTCATATTCGGTTGACAAGCGCCACTTCATTAACGATTGCTTTCAGACTGCCTGTTTAATTTGGAGGTTTAAGTGTTGAAACGTTGAACTGAAGTTTCAGTGCGGCCGATTCCTCCTCAGTCCACCGCTTTGCATTGATCTTGCCTCGTTCTGTTGCAAAACTGGGTTCCGGAAGGGGTACTAAAACAATAAAGGTAACATCATCATCTTACATCGAAGTAAACTAGAGTAATGTTGTCTCTGAAAAGTTAGTGAAATTGTGGTGATGTTGTATTTACAAATAAGAAGAACTGACGAACAGATCATAGACGAATCACCGATCAATTGACATACTGGTACAATTTGTACTCCGTTTCGTATATGTTGGTATAAAAAATTAATAGACACTTTTGTTATTTAGCCATCTTCGGGCTATACCTTTCTATATTAAAGGCTTACTAAATCTCAAACTTAGGTGAAAGCCGAATGTTTTGTATATGCATAAACACATTGTAACAATTAAAAATATATATTACCATCCGAAGAACTGTCACGTTCTGACAACCTGTTTTTCTTGGTCCGTCAGAAACACCATCCTCATTAGTAGAATACCTTATCTACATTGATAGCGCAGAAGCATACTTAGATTTAAAGAACTTGTTACAATTACCGTTTTCAGAATATTAAAGAATCGCACATTTTATTACTTAATATTTTACTGCATACCTAAGAGAATGTGATGGCCATTTTCTAAACAATACAATATATAAATGAAACCAGGCTAGTACGGATAAAATAAACACAGTAACATTCTATGTATATAGCCATCAGAGGAACTATCATTCTCGGGCCACTGTTCATCTGTCAGAGAACGCAGCTATAAATCACTGAATCACACTTTACATAGATTTAAAAGTTTGTTACAAATATATTCTATAATATCAAAGTAACTCCTATTGAAAGTGACTGTTTATTATTATTATTGTACCACATTTATATAACGCTCTTTTCACACAGGATATGTGCGTTCAAAAGCGCTAAAGTAAAGTACCTAGTTATAGTCTACATTCAGTCCGAATGACCGCTCAGCCGACTGTACATTTACTCCCCTGGTCATTGAGTCAGTGGCCTACAATATTGAGCACTGCTAACATATGGCGCAATTATGCAGCCGCTGTACCGGCGAGTGACCCTCACATGTACCCATTTTAACCCCTGTGTGCAGAGGATGTGCGGATGGGAGACATAGAAATAAAAAGCGTCTCTGAATTTCCGAGAGAGACCGGGATTTGAACCCCAGACCTCCAGACTGACAATCAAGCGCGTTACCACAAGACCACCGCCACCTGCGGTTTAGTCATTTAGTCTTATCTAATTCGATGCTTCGACCTGCTTAACTATTGAGTCGTTCCTTGTAACATATTAATAAAAGATATCAATTTGGCTCATAAACATTTAATAAATAAATCGATCCTTAAAGTATTTTTCATAATCTGTTTTCCGTAAGACTAAACCCATGCTATTATTATGGTTATTCTTAGACTTATATGATGTTGTAAATGCGCATATTCAGATTCAGATATTTACAAATCAAATACATGTACTTAATTCTGACAAATAGCATTTAAAAATACAGAATAATTAACACAAGTGCTGTCTCGTAGCAGAAACTAATATTATTAATGAATTTTGCGTAACAGTGGAAGTAAATGAGTAAACATGATTCTGATAAGTAGGATTAGACTTTCAAGGGCGCCATTAATGCATCAGATTATAATATTTTCATATTTATAAAAAGACAGGTAAGGTCATTTTATTAAAATATTCCTAAAATGATATTTTAACTGAATCGAATCAGAGAAGGCAGAGAATACACTCCACATGTATACAAGTGTAGACTCGCACACATGTCATGAACTATACCTTACAAACAGTCGTTTGGTTGTTGTAGAAACTAATGATTATGTATTTCTGCTAGATATTTATTCGATAAGAACGAACGAGACATGAGAGACAAAATGTAGCAAATAATATCCCTTGTACACATTTTCTATTTAATGTGTCCATAATGATGGTAATTGTATGAGCACCTTGTTTTTTAAAAAGGCGTGTGTAAACTATACAATCGAACTAAGCTTTTCAAGAACTTTAACACTGTTTTTATAGGATTGTTTAAGAACTTATAACATCTGCAGTTTCTTCCTTGTTGGCTTATTATGGCAATGATGAACGGAACGTCATAAATTCATCATTATCACGCTAATATTATGTAATAAACTCATCATTACAATTATCACGTTTATATTTTGTAATGAAGCTATGAAGTATTTATAATACCTTTGGTATCATCTTAAGGCAACGGTGTCCGTCACGTTAAGCTTAAATGCACTCGAAAGATAAACTCTTTTCTAAATCAGCTAGTGTGCAAATTGTGTCCACAATAAATGCACATATTAGTGCGAGGAATTGTATTCATGCTATGTGATAAGTAAAGATATTGTCGATTTAATGACATTGTACGAATTTACATATTTCAGGGTAAAAAATAAATGTCGATAATTGTGCATATTGCAGCTGTTGCTCCGTTTTGAAACTGTGTTGTGTTTGAAATGATTAAACATGATTGTTTTGTAGTTTGTATTCTGCTTTTACCCTTTCCTTGTTTAATACCAATGCAAAACTCCACCGAAAATGAATACTTAATTAGTTGTCCTTTTATGTTAGCACATAAAACAAGACATATTATATTATATGGGCGCAAAAATCAGTCTAATCTATAAGCGATTATAGTAGACCCTTATCAGGCAGCTACTACAGAAAGCTGCCAAGTCTGAGTGGACACATTTTGCAAAAGTCGTCAAAACATGTTCTACGAAGGAAGTGTTAAGGCGTTCTTACATTCACAAACGAAACGGGATGTATATGTTTATATGAAAAATTCGTTAACATACATGTTCTTGTACTGAGAAAATCCTGTCATCAGACTCAATAGCATAGTTTGCATTGCATTATCATCCGTTTCGGGTTACTGCAAAGACACATGTAATAAATCTAAGTATAGTGCTAACAATTTGCAACATATATAACCTGGTACATTGATACATCTTCGAAAGTATAATATAAAATCAGACACGTATTTCATGTATTTCTGCTACAATTCTAATTCAGACATAATGAATAAAACATGAATACAGCAGCAGAATAGGTCCATTATGTGCACGTGCCTTTCCTCCATTTGACGTGTCCACAAAGATGGTACAAATAGGAGCACTATACAGGGTGTCCAAAAAACGGAAACCTGGATCAAATGTGTATTTTAACCAATGTAACCGGACTCATTATAAATATTTACTGCTGTAGATAAGTCATTTGTGCAAACGTCTGCCAAATGTATCATACAAATATGCATTGGTTTATAAAATATGAGCTTTTTAAGGAATGCACCTAAATCTGTTTAAGCATGATATTCGTACATTTCATAGTCCATGCTTATATCATGAAAGTTTTGGGTGCTTTCATTTAAATGATGATATCTTAAAAAACAATGAATATGTTAAGACAAAATTTAGACACCATATCCATATGGCAAAATGCTTTCTCTACTACGCTACATGTGTATACTTTTAATTTTGGTTAGCAATATGGGACACCCTGTATATGTATTGTGTGTAACATAAATTGCGGCCGAAATATTGCTTTCGCTTTTTGGTTCAGTATTCATCAAAGTTCCATAGCATAATCATCACCACGCTCATAATTGGAAGGGAAATCAGAATAGTATCGAAATAAAATTGGACCATATACTGCATTTGTCTTGCGACAAAATGCCTTGGATTGCATCATCATTCCTGAAAATAATACCTTAACTGAACACAACTTTCGAGAAGATAGGCAGGATAATGACATTTAATATATTGTTTGTCAATGCTGTGACAGGTATATTCACAAAATGTGTACATAAGACCAGTACCGTAAGACTACGCATTGCCAATTTTAGGTGAATATTTACATAGAACACAGAACTGTCTTATACATCTATATAAAAACAACTGTGACAGTATACTGACAAAATGTGTCCAGAAGGTTGGTAGGAATAATCACTACCCATTTGATGGGAATCCTTAAAAATAGCCCTCATAAAAAAGAAATGTGATCAAAAATTATATTATATATTATTTTCCTTTCGGAATACGTGTTTATATGTTTTATGTTCACTATATATATTGAAAGAGACCAATCAAAATTTTTAACGAACCATTTACATTACCGTTATATAATAATTAATGTATGTACATACTTTCTAGCTGCAGACTCCGTGTCAGTAGTGACGAACTTGACGAACTTGAAAGGTGTCAGTCAACAGAACCATTAATATAAATGATAAATATATATAATGATATATGTATGGAAATAATTGGTTGCTGTGCCAACAGTGACGTTCCGTGCCAACATTGACGTATTTGAAAGACGTTCAAAGGTAACCATTTACCATCAAGTGACAGCTGCCTCAAGAAATCTTTCATTTAATATTAAACATACTTCACTTTGGAAAATGGCATTTGCGTTCCCAAACTGTAGATTATTTAGGATCATATCATTAACTAAGAGTGTTGCACGTCATTTATAGCTAAAGTGGACATTTGTGTTAGCATGTTCCGATTGGTTAACCATTAACTCCATGAATATTAATTTGAAAGAAGTGCTGTATGAACATTGGTTATTTGCATAGTGACATTGTGAACAAGGGACGTTTTACAATGACCGAAACTGAAGAAGTATATCCCGAACTCCATGAAGAACGTCTTTAACCCTTCGCTTGCTATTCACGTCAATATACCTACCTGTAAATAGTTAAGACCCAGCTGTCTCACCAGAGTCTGCACTATTTACAAGTTGATTGTGCAACTAGTGCACTCCATACCAGTGATTGCACAGCGAAATACTTGTACACAGTGAAGATATATGTAATTATACAACAGGGCATTGGTAAAGAAGGAGAAATGTATTTTAAAATTCAGCAAGACAAGGGTTAATTCTCCGCTAAATCCTTTGTTGTGACCATTCTTTAGAACTGTTTTGAAGAGACTATTCTAAAGAGTGTTCACAACATGGTGTTTAGTGGAGAAATGACGATTTGTAGTTCTGTATTTGTATAATTCAGGAACATATCTTGAATAATAGGGTCGTTGTACGTCATTGAAATGCACCAACTCCCATTCAGTGTCAATACTTGCCAATGTGATATACCTTAGCAAGTACATTCATGCGTGTATCAGACGACTAACAACCTCAACATCGAATTAAATGAACACATCAATACACCCAACAGACGCAACACACACACACAAATAAAATAAAAACGCTGTTTATGAAAATGTTTTCATATACGCATCCTATCTGGAATTCCGGGTTATTCTAGAAACAGGCTCCATTGTATACGTGTGTATGATAATAGTCTGAGTTTCAGATCATTCTCAAGTATTTGACTAATCAGATGCTTGCGAATGATCTCAGATTCAAGCAAAATATTGCATAACCTCGAGGCCTGAAATGCCTTTGGCTCCCCGAAAAAAGCACGCATTAACCCTGTGAAAAACAATGTCCATTTAGGACAGGATCTGGAGCAATTACGACTTCTTTCGATTTGAACAGGCTTTCGGGATTCTGTAAACCCTTGCTATTCGCGTCAATATACCTACCTGTAAATAGTGAAGACCCAAATGAGACAGCTCATGCAGGAGCTTTCACATCAGGGTCTGAACTATTTACAAGTGGTTTGTGCAACCAGTGCATCCCACAGCAGTGATTGCACAGAGAAATAATTGTAGACAGTGAAGACATATGTAATTATACAACAGGGCATGGGCAAAGAAGGAGACATGTATTTTAAAATTCAGCAAGAGAAGGGTTAATGAGGTGTCCAATGACAAACCTTACATAAGCTATTGACCAAGTGTCAAACATCTCTAATTACGATACGCCGTGTGACTCGGTGTGTCACCATGATCTAAATCGTTTGCAAATGCGACATACAGTGTAAAGGGCCAATACAAACATGACAGTGAAAAGCAACAGTGAAATAAGAAAATAGGAAAGGTAAACCTGTGTCGTTTGGTATAATTAATAGTTTAGGCAGGTGGAAGCTGAATGCAGAATGAAAGTCATACAGAACACACCCTGCATTAAGTTGACGCCGGTGTAACGAAGTAAAGTGACCCCCATAGAATACTGACCCCCCGGTCACTATTCTTCAGAAAAAGCGACCCCCTTTCTGAAAAATATCGACTCCCCTCTGAAAAATAGTGACCCCCTCTGCGATATCTATAAAATTTTGACCCCTGCCCGAACTATTACTAACAAATTAGTAACCATTGCAAATACTTGAATACCTAATATTGTTGCGGCTGCAGCTTTGTTTTTGTTGTTGTCGCTGCAGCATCGGGTGGGTGGGTATGTGTGTGTGTGGTAGGGTGGGGTAGGGGGTTGAACGAAATTTAACGCAAACGCTTTTTTATTTAGAAACTGTCAATATTTTGAAAAATGTTGACACTAGCAGAAGAGTGACAGTGGGTGTGAAAGTAATAGTTGTATTAGTAGAAGTAGTGGTAATATACTTTATTTTAAGGGGACATTTACAATGCATTTTGAGTATAACAACCTTTTCTGTGCGATCTAATAAATGGTTCTATACTTCTAAATGCGACCGACCTTACTTGTCAAAGTCATGTTTTTAAATCTTTACAGTAAGTAAACTCTTCTTTTTATAAAGGCAAATACTACTACTTGTGTATTTTATTTTGTATCCTCTAGTAATAATTCACAATATAAACGAACACAAACACAAATTAACTTCAATTGAATATAAAAGGACAAAAGTGGACGATTAATCTCAGTCTGAATGGCAAACTGTTTTGAAACTCAAAAGGTGCTGATATTTTCGATGTCATACATTTGACTTACTAGGCACCCACAAATAGTTGACGAACAAACAAGGAAAACTATATTCTCTAGGTTATGTTATGAATAGAATATAAGATTCGTGTTCGTGATTAATTGGATCTATTAAACTCGTCCTTTTAGACAAAAATAAACACGCGACAAGTCCTTGCTGTTGTGGTTTTTTACAAAGCTCGTTTAAAATAAATGTAAAAGTAAAAACCATTATGAACAACTAATCTAATGTTAATTATCTGCAGAGGAAAATGGCCTGTTGCAAATGTACACACTATATTGCTATGGTATATGTCACACGTGCTTGACCTTTTATATAAGAAAACCAACAGCATCTCTTCGAAATAATTGACATAATTCTCTATAAATGAAATTGTATTCCGATGTTGTGTAGGGGTCTGTGAATGCGTGGGTGCGTGCGGAAGGGTGTTTATTTATAAGCGATTGTGTACGTGCATGTACGTGTGTGTGCATGCGCGCGCGTGTGCGTGCCTGCTTGCATGCGTGTGTGTGCTATTCTGTACGAACAATGATTACAAGTCGTATTACTTGGCGTCCATTGCGCGCATTGGTCATGATATATTAAACGGGGCTCAAAATGATATTACTAGGAGTCACAACATCTGTAACAATTATAACCAAGGTTAAATATCTTTTTCTTTCGAAATACGTGAAACCCTTTCTTTAAAGTATACTTGAGGCAAATTTAAGTTGCTGGTGTTGTTGAAAATATCACGAAGGTGGGCCAAAGCATTATGACCGGGGATCACTATTGTTTAAAAAATACTGACGGGGGTTCGATATTCTTCAGAATAAAATGACACCCATCCTTTCTACAACATACTTGAGTTCAATTAGCATTGGGTGCATTGATCATTATATAATAAACGGGGCTAAAAATAATCTATGAAAGGGGGTCACTACATCTGTAAGAATTATAACCAAGGTTAAATGTGGAAAAAGTAGCAAAGTCAAGCAGGAAAAGCCACACACAAAATGCCACCATCACCAAAACACCTACAGAAAGCATAGCAATTTATACTCATACTCACACATACAGTAGCAATTCACATACAAGACGCAATCACCACCAACACATCAATAAACAGCATGTCACATACACACAACCAAACACACGCAAACACACGAGAAGAACACAGAAAGCACCAACAAATACACGATCACCAGAGACAAACATGAACAAAACACAAGCACAAAGTCACAGACTAAGTTTACGAGAGTTGTTTAACATATCATGAACGTGAATCATAGAGTTATGACCGGGTTCGCTATCTTTAACAATATACTGGCCAGGGTCGATATTCTTCAGAAAATGTGACCCACTATGTACAAAATACTTATGGGTCACAACATCTGTAAGAATTATGACCAAGGTTAAATAAAATCAAGTAAAATTAAACCCTTTCATAATATATACTGGAGGTAGATTAAATAAAAAACGTTGTAAAGTCAAGCAGGAAAGGCCACACATATAAGTTCGCGGGAGCTGTTCAACATATCATGAACGTGTTTCAAGGCACTATGACCGGGGGTCGCTATTTTTTAAAAATACTGACCGGGGGTCGATATTCTTCAGAAAATGTGACCCCCTATGTACAAAATACGTCGGTTCAATTTGTAATAAAATCGAGTAAAGTAAAACTCTTTCTTAAATTATACTGGAGGTAGATTAAGTTCGCGGGAGTTGTTCAACATATCATGAACGTGTGTCAAAGCACTATCATCGGGGTCGCTATTTTTAAAAAATACTGACCGGGGGTCGATATTCTTCAGAAAATGTGACCCCCTATGTACAATGTACTTGGGTTCAATTAGTATTGCGCGCTTTAGTCATGATAGATAAACTCGGCTGAAATTGCTATGACCGGGTGTCACTACATCTGTAATAATTATGACCAAGTTTAAATAGTTTACGAGGAAAGTTAAACCCTTTCTTTAGATTTTACTGGAGGTAGATTAAGTTCGCGGGAACTGTTCAACATATCATGAACGTGTGTCAAAGCACTATGACCGGGGGTGGCTGTTTTTTAAAGAATACTGACCGGGGGTCGATATTCTTCAGAAAACGTGACCCCCTATGTACAATATACTTGGGTTCAATTACCAATGCGCGCTTTAGTCATGATAGGATAAACAGGGCTGAAATTGCTATGACCGGGGGTCACTACATCTGTAATAAATATGACCAAGGTTAAATAGTTTACGAGTAAAGTTAAACCCTTTCTTTAAATTTTCCAGGTGGTAGAGTAAAGTCGCGGGAACTGTTCAACATAGCATGGACGTGTGTCAAAGCACTATGACGGGGGTCGCTATTTTTTAAAACATACTTACCGGGGGGTGATTATTCTTCAGAAAATGTGACCCCCTATGTACAAAATACGTCGGTTCAATTAGTAATAAAATTGAGTAAAGTTAAACTCTTTCTTAAATTATACTGGAGGTAGATATATTTCGCGGGAGTTGTTCAACATATCATGAACGTGTGTCAAAGCATTATCACCGGGGTCGCTATTTTTAAAAAAAAATACCGACCGGGGTCGATATTCTTCAGAAAATGTGCCCCCTATGTACAAAATACTTGGGTTCAATTAGTATTGCGCGCTTTAGTCATGATATGATAAACTCGGCTGAAATTGCTATGACCGGGTGTCACTACATCTGTAATAATTATGACCAAGTTTAAATAGTTTACGAGGAAAGTTAAACCCTTTCTTTTAATTTTACTGGAGGTAGATTAAGTTCGCGGGAACTGTTCAACATATCATGAACGTGTTTCAAAGCACTATGACCGGGGGTCGCTTTTTTTAAAAATTACTTCCCGGGGGTCGATATTCTTCAGAAAATGTGACCCCCTATGTACAATATACTTGGGTTCAATTAGCAAGGCGCGCTTTAGTCATGATAGGATAAACTGGGCTGAAATTGCTATGACCGGAGTTCATCACATCTGTAATAATTATGACCAAGGTTAAATAGTTTACGAGTAAAGTTAAACCCTTTCTTTAAATTTTCCAGGAGTTAGATTAAAGTCGCGGGAACTTTTCAACATAGCATGGACGTGTGTCAAAGCACTATGACGGGGGTCGCTATATTTTAAAACATACTTACCGGGGGTCGATATCCTTCAGAAAATGTGACCCCCTATGTACAAAATACGTCGATTCAATTAGCAATAAAATCGAGTAAAGTTAAACTCTTTCTTAAATTATACTGGAGGTAGATTAAGTTCGCGGGAGTTGTTCAACATATCATGAACGTGTGTCAAAGCATTATCACCGGGGGTCGCTATTTTTTAAAAAATACCGACCGGGTCGATATTCTTCAGAAAATGTGACCCCCTATGTACAAAATACTTGGGTTCAATTAGTATTGCGCGCTTTAGTCATGATAGGATAAACTCGGCTGAAATTGCTATGACCGGGTGTCACTACATCTGTAAGAATTATGACCAAGGTTAAATAGTTTACGAGGAAAGTTAAACCTTTTCTTTAAATTTTACTGGAGGTAGATTAAGTTCGCGGGAACTGTTCAACATATCATGAACGTGTTTCAAAGCACTATGACCGGGAGTCGCTATTTTTTAAAAAATACTGACCGGGGTCGATATTCTTCAGAAAATGTGACCCTCTATGTACAATATACTTGGGTTCAATTAGAAAGGCACGCTTTAGTCATGATAGGATAAACAGGGCTGAAATTGCTATGACTGGGGGTCACTACATCTGTAATAATTCTGACCAAGGTTAAATAGTTTACGAGTAATGTTAAACCCTTTCTTTAAATTTTCCAGGAGGTAGATTAAAGTCGCGGGAACTGTTCAACATAGCATGGACGTATTTCAAAGCACTATGACCGGGGTCGCTATTTTTTAAAACATACTTACAGGGGGGTGAATATTCTTCAGAAAATGTGACCCCCTATGTACAAAATACGTCGGTTCAATTAGTAATAAAATCGAGTAAAGTTAAACTATTTCTTAAATTATACTGGAGGTAGATTAAGTTCGCGGGAGTTGTTCAACATATCATGACCGTGTGTCAAAGCACTATAACCGGGGGTCGCTATTTTTTAAAAAATACCGACCGGGGGTCGATATTCTTCAGAAAATGTGACCCCCTATGTACAATGTACTTGGGTTCAATTAGCAAGGCGCGCTTTTGTCATGATGGGATAATCAGGGCTGAAATTGCTATGACCGGGGATCACTACATCTGTAATAATTATGACCAAGGTTAAATAGTTAACGAGTAAAGTTAAACCCTTTCTTTAAATTTTCCAGGAGGTAGATTAAAGTCGCAGGAACTGTTCAACATAGCATGGACGTTTGTCAAAGCACTATGACCGGGGTCGCTATTTTTTAAAACATACTTACCGGGGGTCGATATTCTAGAGAAAATGTGACCCCCTATGTACAAAATACGTCGGTTCAATTAGTAATAAAATCGAGTAAAGTTAAACTATTTCTTAAATTATACCGGAGGTAGATTAAGTTCGAGGGAACTGTTCAACATATCATGAACGTGTGTCAAAGAACTATCACCGGAGGTCGCTATTTTTTTAAAAAAAAAATACTGACCGGGGGTCGATATTCTTCAGAAAATGTGACCCCATATGTATAAAATTAAATTGTAATAATTATGACCAAGGTTAAATATTTTACGGGTAAAGTTAAACTCTTTCTTTAAATTATACCGGAGGTAGATTAAGTTCGAGGGAACTGTTTAACGTATCATGAACGTGTGTCAAAGCACTATCACCGGGGGTCGCTATTTTTTAAAAAATACTGACCGGGGGTCGATATTCTTCAGTAAATGTGACCCCCTATGTACAAAGTACTTGGGTTCAATTAGTATTGCGCGCTTTAGTCATGATAGGATAAACTCGGCTGAAATTGCTATGACCGGGTGTCCCTACATCTGTAAGAATTATGACCAAGTTTAAATAGTTTACGAGGAAAGTTAAACCCTTTCTTAAAATTTTACTGTAGGTAGATTAAGTTCGCGGGAACTGTTCAACATATGAACGTGTTTCAAAGCACTATGAACGGGGGTCGCTATTTTTTAAAATATACTTACTGGGGGTCGATATTCTTCAGAATATGTGAACCCCTATGTACAATATACTTGGGTTCAATTAGCAAGGCGCGCTTTAGTCGTGATAGGATAAACTGGGCTGAAATTGCTATGACTGGGGGTCACTACATCTGTAATAAATATGACCAAGGTTAAATAGTTTACGAGTAAAGTTAAACCCTTTCTTTAAATTTTCCAGGAGGTAGATTAAAGTCGCGGGAACTGTTCAACATATCATGGACGTGTGTCAAAGCACTATGACCGGGGTCGCTATTTTTTAAAACATACTTACCAGGGGGTCGATATTCTTCAGAAAATGTGACCCCCTATGTACAAAATACGTCGGTTCAATTAGTAATAAAATCGAGTAAAGTAAAACTATTTCTTAAATTATACTGGATGTAGATTAAGTTCGAGGGAAGTGTTCAACATTTCATGAACATGTGTCAAAGCACTATCACCGGGGTCGCTAAGTTTTTAAAAATACCGACCGGGATCGATATTCTTCAGAAAATGTGACCCCCTATGTACAAAATACTTGGGTTCAATTAGTATTGCGCGCTTTAGTCATGATAGGATAAACTCGGCTGAAATTGCTATGACCGGGTGTCACTACATCTGTAATAATTATGACCAAGTTTAAATAGTTTACGAGGAAAGTTAAACCCTTTCTTTAAATTTTACTGGAGGTAGATTAAGTTCGCGGGAACTGTTCAACATATGAACGTGTTTCAAAGCACTATGACCGGGGGTCGCTATTTTTTAAAAAATACTGAACGGGGGTCGATAGTCTTCAGAAAATAAGACCCCCTATGTACAATATACTTGGGTTCAATTAGCAAGGCACGCTTTAGTCATGATAGGATAAACAGGGCTGAAATTGCTATGACCGGGGGTCACTACATCTGTAATAATTATGACCAAGGTTAAGTAGTTTACGAGTAAAGTTAAAACCTTTCTTTAAATTTTCCAGGAGGTAGATTAAAGTCGCGGGAACTGTTCAACATAGCATGGACGTGTGTCAATGCACTATGACCGGGGTCGCTATTTTTAAAACATACTTACCGGGGGGTCAATATTCTTCAGAAAATGTGACCCCCTATGTACAAAATACGTCGGTTCAATTAGTAATAAAATCGAGTAAAGTTAAACTATTTCTTAAATTATACTGGAGGTAGATTAAGTTCGCGGGAGTTGTTCAACATATCATGAACGTGTGTCAAAGCACTATCACCGGGGGTCGCTATTTTTTAAAAAATACCGACCGGGAGTCGATATTCTTCAGAAAATGTGACCCCCTATGTACAATGTACTTGGGTTCAATTAGCAAGGCGCGCTTTAGTCATGATTGGATAAACAGGGCTGAAATTGCTATGACCGGGGGTCATCACATCTGTAATAATTATGACCAAGATTAAATAGTTTACGAGTAAAGTTAAACCCTTTCTTTAAATTTTCCAGGAGGTAGATTAAAGTCGCGGGAACTGTTCAACATAGCATGGACGTGTGTCAAAGCACTATGACCGGGGTCGCTATTTTTTAAAACATACTTACCAGGGGTCGATATTCTTCAGAAAATGTGACCCCCTATGTACAAAATACGTCGGTTCAATTAGTAATAAAATCGAGTAACGTTAAACTCTTTCTTAAATTATACTGGAGGTAGATTAAGTTCGAGGGAACTGTTCAACATATCATGAACGTGTGTCAAAGCACTATCACCGGGGGTCGCTATTTGTTTAAAAAAATACTGACCGGGGGTCGATATTCTTCAGAAAATGTGACCCCCTATGTACAAAATACTTGGGTTCAATTAGTATTGCGCGCTTTAGTCATGACAGGATAAACACGGCTGAAATTGCTATGACCGGGTGTCACTACATCTGTTATAATTATGACCAAGGTTAATTTTTTTCGGGTAAAGTTTAACTTTCTTTAATTATACTGGAGATAGATTAAAGCACTATGACCGGGGGTCAGCATTTTTTCAAGAATATTAACGGGGGTTGATATTCTTTAGTAAAAGTGCCCCCTTTCTACATAATACCTTTGTTCTAATTAACGTTGTGCACATTGGTCAGTATATGATAAAAAGGATTCAAAATGCTATGACCATGGGGTCACTATTTTTCAAAGAACACCGACTGGGTATCAATATTCTTCAGAAAAAGTGACCACTTCCGACAAGTTCTTGATGTCGATTAAACTTGCGCGCATAATAAACGGGTGTCAACATACTATGGCCGTTTTTTTTTATAAATCTATCTAAAATAATTATGAGAGACGTGGTGTTAAAAAATTTTTTATCGGATAAAGTAATCCCTTTCTATAAAATTACCAGGGCACATTTGGCCAAAACATGTATTTAAATTTAAATTGATCGCATCAGCTGATTAAGTAGACCCTGATCAGACAGCTCCTATGAGAGTCATCTTATCTTGATTTTTTCTGGTTGCAAATAGGTAAAATTTTATATGAAGGAAAGGGTTAACTCTCTACTTTCTGACTTAAATGGTCTGTGGTTGGGAATTCTGCAGCAAAGCTCGTGCATTTTAATTGCATTGTTTACAGCAGCTCTTTCATTCCATTATATTTTATTAAGAATTTTATAAATTTCAGTAACTTGTGATAATTGTGCCAATCTAGATAGCTTATTTCATATTGTTTATATAATTATAGTAATTTAATAGAGCATTTACAACACTGTGATAAACATAATTTATAGATTTCTTATTTTTCCATTAAAGTAAAGTATTTAATTTTTCATAATTTTCTTCATAATTCACGCCTCTCTATGTCAGGCCATCAATAACAAGGACCACAATGGAAATAAGAGAAATATGTTCTCTTTTTTGTGTCATCCTTGATGTTGATGTAACTGACATGGTTCTTAACAGATATAACATTATTATTATTAATTTTTATTTTGTTATAATTCTAAAATATGTATGTGTTGTTAACTATTGTCTTGTTGCTCAATATTGATCAGTATAAATCTATCTATCTAACAATGTTGAAAATATAGATGATTACATGATCATGTGATCATATTCAACAGATCGAGCTATGGAGAAAAACACACAACGTAATCTATTTGCCGCCATCGGTAACATAATCAGATTAGAATCTACTAAGAAAAAACAACTCGTTCATGTTGTGTTTAATGGCATTACGGTTCGCATATACATGTAGATCTACCTAGTGCAATATAGAAGAAACAATATTTTAAAACGAGCATTTCTTTGACCACTTGAAATAAGGTAGGTAGGTAGGTAGGTTGGTAGGTAGGTAGGTACGTACGTAGGTACGTAGGTACGTAGGTACGTAAGAAGGTAGGAGGTAGGTAGGAGGTAGTAGTAGTAGTAGTAGTAGTAGTAGTATAGGTAGTAGTAGTAGTAGGTAGTAGCAGAAGTAGTAATAGAAAGTAGGAATAGTAGTAGTAGCAGTTGTAGCAGCAGCAGCGACAGTAGTAGGTGGGTGGGTTTGTGGGTGGTTGGGTTGTGCTTGGGTGGATGGCTGGGTTTTGGGTGGGTGGGTGGTTATTGGGTATGTATGTATGTAGGTAGGTAGGTAATAGTAGGAGGAGGAGGAGGAATAGGAGTAGTAGTAGGAGGAATAGTATGTGTAGTAGTGGGATTAATAGTTGTAGTAGTAGTGGTAGTAGTAGTAGTAGTAGTAGTAGTAGTAGTAGTAGTAGTAGTAGTAGTAGTAGTAGTAGTAGTAGCAGCAGTAGTAGTAGTAGTAGTAGCAGTAGTAGTAGTAGTAGTAGTAGTAGTAGTAGCAGCAGTAATTATAGCAGTAGTAGTAGTAGTGACGGTGATGGTGGTGGTAGACGAGGCAAACACAACAATAACAACAAATATTATTTCCCACTTCGCTAAAATAATTCAAAAGGCATGATGTCGAGCCCCTATGTTGCCTCACTTCGATGAGCTTTATTTCAATTAATTTCAATAGGTGATAAATTACAAATGTATACAAAATATGGATATGATATATGGCATTGCACCCAGCATTGACCATACGAAAATTCACTGCCAAATGAAAGGTTTTTCTTTAGTTTTACAGTGACTGACACAATTTTCCATCCATGAAATTTTAAGTTAGAACTTAGATTATTGAAATTTTAACAGCTATTTACGTTTTGTAAAGTGTCAGATAAAAGTCAATACAGCTTTTTACAATTCATTAAGTGATCTCTTTATACATGTTTATGCATGCTGGTACATGTGCTCCTACGTGCGCGTGAGTGCGTGCGTCAGTGTTTGTGGGCTTACATGTATGCGAGTGTTTCTAAGTGTATGTGTAAGTATCGGTATATGTGCGTGCGTGCGTGCATATGTGTACCGGTATGTGTGCGTGCATGCGTGCGTGTGTGTAATTGTGCATGTACATGCGTGTTGTGTGTGTGCGTGCGTGCGTGCGTGCGTGCGCAGGCGTGCGGGTGTATGTTTTGTTGAAACAAAGACATGGAGTCACTATTCTATGGGGGGTCACAATTCTTCGTAAGGGGTCAGTTTTCTTCGTGTGCAGGGGTCGTAATATTATGACCGGGGGTCAAAATACTATGACCGGGGGTCACTATTTTTTAGAAAATACTGACCGGGGGGTCAGTATTCTAAGGGGGTCACTTTACTTCGTTACACCGGTCTTAAAGACCGATATCTACTAGATTTAATATCTCAGTTACAAGAATTGTACTGTGGGCATATGTAGGCACATACGTTATTTAAATGGACTAATAACAGTGTCTGTCACTACGTAACTGTCTATCCGTGACAATGACGTATTCAACTGGCAATTTTCGATGGCGACAGACAGTGGGTGGATAATATAGCGGATGAGATTTACATTGTCAACAAGTTGGGGCCAGTTGAATAACAAACTGTAGATAACATAATTCAAACATTCGTCTTCGACTGCTTCACTCAGATATTATTTCACTTTCAAATGAAACACCATCAAACAAACGACACAGTCACAGGACAAAACATAACGGGACGCATATGATGGATTAAAACATAAAACATTAACCATATAAAATAGCGAAGTAGACCATAGGGTAAAAGCTGCAATACTGTTTTGGAACGGCCAGTATCCAAATATGGCCACTGGGGTATTTTTGCTTTTCAAAAGTCACAGAACTCTGATTGCAACGGGGTGTAAAGGTGTTATGAGTTTAAGGGTTAAAGAACATCTCTAAAATACCTTATAAAAATTAAAAAACAGTTTCTTTCATGAGTATCATTTTGAAGAACAATGGTAGTACTTATGAGTATCATAAGCTAATGTTTAATATATTTGTACGAAAGTTATTTCCATGGTAGAAACTGTAGAATCTGATCTACGAGTATGTTGGGACATAAGCAAATAGAGCAGACCCTGATACTTCAGGAGCTATCTGGTCTGTGTTTACACTGTTTGGAAATCGGGGAAACGGTTAACCAATATTTCAAACACATGATCGATGATGGGATCTCTTTCATATAAAAGAAAGTAAGCGTGTGACTCGGTTGTCATGTCAACCATAAGGAAAATGCGACAATCATTTAGTCTTGAACCGCTGATATCTTTAAATATCACTTTGAATAATTGTGCTGTATCAATCGATTTACTTAACCAGTTTCCTCACACAAACAAACTCAAGACCCTAACCGATGGAATCTTGGCGCAGTGTCTGCTCAAAAAACGGCGTGAAAAGACTACTAGTTGCTTACTTACACCATATGTATGAAATGGGCCCTATAAAACTGTTCGCAACTTAGCAAAAATGCCTTCAATGTCCACAAAGAGAAACTTCAAAGATGATTTCATATATCTAGTTTGAAGTACTCCCTCAACTATACATATTATTATCTACCAAAGGGCAATATATGAACCGGACGAATCGCAGCGAATGCGCGATACTCATGCATGCTTCCTATCGAATGCTAATGATAGTTTCCTCCCTTCACAAGACGTCGAGGAGGACTGGGGTTATCCACTTCCCCTGTCGCCGGTATATGCTACTTGAGAGATGGAACATTGTATAGCTGAATCCATGATTGTATCTGAAATATAGTTAACCCCTTCCGTCAAATACCCGCATTTGCAAACAGAGTAGACCCATATCTGACCGGTCATCATATCAGAATTTTGTTTAATTTAATTCTTTACTTTCTACAATGGCTATAATGTACTACTTTCCATATTCCATTATAACTACATGTATTTTGTCCATAGATATCCAGTTTAATCAGGTTGATCTTCCATTATAATGACTGCTCTAAACAGAGAGCATCCAGGTTCAGAGTGGTCTCATGTAAATGCATTTACACCATCAAGGGTCCATTTGTATCGGATTTCACATTTAGAATCAGTCGTCAACAATGTTAACATGTTTGAAACAATAAACATAAAAAGAAAACCGCTATTCTCCAGAGGATTACAGAATTGTAATTTCTGCTGTGATCAGGAATCCATGAATCCAGTAATATGTTTTGGAGTTAACAGCAGATTGTCTTTGAAACAACCATTCCGCGAATCTTAAATGCAGAACGCACCTAAAAGGATACTATTTACGGCGTATATTAAACATGCATTCTGCTAAATTTTAGTTTTTATTCAATTAACACACATATTATTATTATTTTACTACAAGTGAAAATTGCAGAATAGTCTGGAGTCTTGTTAATGTTTTACAGTGTTAGTGGAATACATTTTATACTGGCCCTAATACAGGACAATACAATTCATCCCATGTCAAACAGCTTTGCAATCTAAATAGCAAACTACCTACGTTAGGATACCTTAACATAAACAGTGTAGGATACACAATTTATAATTAAGACAAATATTTGATGAAAACCGAGCTGACATTTTACATTGCAGATACCAAAATAGACACTTCTTTCAACATTAATATGTCCGCAGATGATGATTAAACTATGACATAGAACCTGATCAGACGAATCTAGATCTTCTCGGTTTTCAAAGGCATGAAAAGTATTTTATATAAAACAAAATTAATGCAAAATGTTAGAGGAATTTACAATAATCTCAGTAAAATGTCAGTCAATCATCTTTTCCATGGTTTGTTACTGTCATCTTTGGTGTGTGTGTATTACAAGATGATAAAACATAAATATAATAAAGAACAAAATAAAACATAAATATACAGGAGCCATCAGATCTTTGTCTGTTATGCAGTGAATGTATCATCAAAAGTAGCTGAGCTAAATTTTACAAAATTGTTTGCAATTATATGAATTATGTGATATATAGGTAACAAAGCGACAGCTTAGCGCAAAACGATTTTAACGTCTCTTGTAGATGTGTAAAATCTTAAAGATGTGTTAAATCTCAAAGCATTTGTAAAACTGTCCTTATTTAGTTCTAAAAGATGTCTGTCTTCCATTTTGCCATCACAGTGACACACAGTTGAGACCATGATGAGACATCGATTGACTCAGTGTATCATCTGGATCCAAACTGTTTGCAAAAACCATTACTATATTGAAACTTAGATTGTTGTGATCATGAACGTGTGCTAATGGTAGGTATTGTGAACTGTAGCTATTTGCTTATATGTTTATTTCAAGTTGACCATGTGACCTACAGTAGTTGGAGTTACATTTACCTGATGATAAATGAATTGGGTTAAAATCTGATATCATCGATAAATAAATAGGGTTAAAATATGATATCATCAATATAGTAAATTCGCAAGCCCTGTATAGAATACAGGACATTTAAACTGGGATTGTACGTGCAGTCCAATGTGTATTCAGCTAACCCTTTACCCCATGAATGTTCATGGAATAAGTGTGAGGTTGGGCGCCCATAAACCGGTTTAACCCCCAGTGACTTGTGTCACTGACCGTTCCAAGGCGGTACTTCCATCTTCCCCCTATTGCATGTTTGTTTTGTCTTTGTGCGCCTCTTGTTGTTTTTCTACTTATGTACATTTGCTGTTTCCTTGTGTTGCTGTTCGGGCGAGTGTTTGTTCTGTATGTGGTGTTTCCTGCATGACTCATTTTTGTACTTTCATGCCAGACTTAACTACTTTATGAATATTAACTAGCTGACATGCTGACAGCTGGCACCTTGTGCGTTTGGGTGTGTGGTTGTGTGTGTGTGTCATGCTGTCTATCGGTGTTTTGGTGGTGGTTGCGTCTTGTATGTGGCTTTGTCTGCTTGACTTTACTACTTTTCCATTTGTAATTACCTCTTCACATTCGAAATGATTTACACTTGCTGTGTTAATGAAAGTCTACTATTCATAACTCATACCGTTTCCTTATAAATCAACAGGGTCGGAATGTTCACCTCTTTGACTTTTGACGAGTCTTGTTGTTGATTTGTATTTAATTTGGATCCAAACTGTTTATGAAATTCCGTACGATAATTTCAGCGTCAGTACGACCTTGCTTATCTATAGTGGTGTTGAGACCCATCACCCACTATATTTGTCATATCTCCTGTTTGGTAGTTATCTCAGATAACAGATATGTACAGTTGATTTGTGACAGATTGGTGTCTCTATGATTGATACAGCACTCTGTACCAGGCTGTAGACAAATGTAAGATACCATTTGCAAATATTTACTGATAGATAATACCTAGTATTCTGCCGATCAGGATGAAGTCGAATAAATTATCTGATCATAGCCTCGAAAAGAGACAAATATCATAAACCTAATACTGGTTTAAACAGATGAATGCAATGTAAACTGCAGATTGTTTCGCGTGCTTGAAACTATGGAATATTTAAATTGATTATAAATAAGACTCGCAGCAGTCCATTTTGAAACTGTTGAAAAAATAACTGATTTTAGCAACATTTGCTATAATTAGATATGAGGCTGTCGTTACAGATACTTAACCGTTGGTATATTTTACGAATATATCAAGGACACGTGATTGTGATAACCGAGTTGTTGATGACATATCTGCAATTTATGAGCTGTAGGTTTATATGTTATCTGTTGACGTCATCTCGTTAGCTGTCTGATCAGGTTCTGACTGGCCCAATTAGTATTAGTAGAAGTGTTTTATTATTATTACCACAATTATTATTTTATTAGCAGTAGCAGTAGTGATTTTAGTTTTAGTAGTAGCAAAATGTATTATGTAGAAGTTGAAATAGTATTACACATATTGTTAAGTAGATTGTGGTTGGCAGTAGTAACAGTAGTAGTAGTAGTAGTACGTAGTAGTAATAGCAGCGGCAGAAATCGCGGTAGAAAAGGTCATTGTAGCAGATGTGGTAGTATAAACAAGTAATGTTTATGAAACAATAAACATATTTTTGTTCATAAGTCCATTTTTATTGACTGGCTACAGTATAATTATGGTGGCAATTCTGTGTTTGATGTACAATAAAACTTAAAGGATAAAACTACAAAATTTGAGTTTTATTCAGTACAGTTGCACTGCATTAAGCAAACACCTGCTTATTAAGACTCCTACTTTCATTCATGACCAATAAAGACATGCATGATCTCTGTATGCATTAAATAGTCTGTTTTTTCCTGTCTGTTATTCACAATCCGTCAGCAAATTTAAGATTTGGTACATTACAGCCGGACATGTATATGCGACATCGAACTTGATCATTTTCCGTCCATAGCCTACGACAACATTATCTTACATATAATACTACGTGTTTACCGTATACCTAGTATACAAACAACATTTATTACCAGTCAGAGTAAATCCTTGGAATTTGATTGGTGAGTTTGCAAAAACCTGCCGGCGTGTTCAGAGCCGTATTCGGCGGCTTCCACGGAGAATACATAATTCAGATATGACGCGTGACGTTATTATGCCCCCCCCCCATATTTATATGGGGGAGACATATTGTTTTCACGAGAGTTGTCTGTCTGTCTGTCTGTCCGTCTGTCTGTCTGTCCGTCTGTCCGTCACACTTTTTGTCCGGACGATAACTCCTATATGACTCATACCATTGGATTGAAACTTCATATATGGAAAGAGCATAATGTGAGGAAGTGTCATACACAAGGTCCATAACTCTGGCTTCACTAATATAAGAGTTATTGTCCCTTGCAAAAAAACGCACTTTTTTGTCCGGACGAGAACTCCTATATGGCTCATGCCATTGGATTGAAACTTCATATATGGAAAGATCATAATGAGAGGATGTGTCATGCACAAGGTCCATAACTCTGGCTTCATTAATATAGGAGTTATTGCCCCTTGTAAAAAAATCACACTTTTTTGTCCGGACGGTAACTCCTATATGGCTCATGCCATTGGATTGAAACTTCATATATGGAAAGAGCATAATGAGAGGAAGTGTCATGCACAAGGTCCATAACTCTGGGTTCACTAATATAGGAGTTATTGCCCCTTGTAAAATAATTCACACTTTTTTGTCCGGGCGATAACTCCTATATGTCTCATGCCATTGGATTAAAACTTCATATATGGAAAGACCATGATGAGAGGAAGTGTCATTTACAAGGTCCATAACTCTGGCTTCACTAATATCGGAGTTATTGGCCTTTGTAAAAATAATACAATTTTTGTCATGACGATAACTCCTATATGGCATATGCCATTGGAGTGAAACTTCGTGCATGGAAAGATCATAATAAGAGAAATTGTCATGCATAAGATCCTTAACTTGAGCTTCAATAAATTTAGAGTTATTGCCTCTTGTACATTTGTTTAGCGCTTTCTTGTCCGGACTTTAACTCCTACATGGCTCTTGCCATTATATTGAAACTTCATACATGGAGAGAGCATGATGAGAGAAATGGCCATACCTCTTGCTTCAATACTTTTGGAGTTATTACCCTTTGTTACATTTTTGGCCGACCAATAACTTATGACTGATGAAATTTTATTTATGGAAAGGACATGATGAAAGTAAGTGTCATGCACAAGGGCCATAACTCTGGTATCAATATTTTTGGAGTTATTAGCTGTTATCATTTTGTTTGGAAAGTGCATAATGAGAAGTATCATTCATCAGATCCATAACATTTTTAGTGATTTCCCTTTACATATTGTTTTTATTAGTGGGGAGACATCCGTTTTTGTGACAGAAAACTTCTAGTTCGTTTTGTTTTTGTTTATAGCGTCGATTCGAAATTTCATATAGTCCGTACTCCATTACTTCTGGACGGATTATGACCAAATAATCGATAATAAACGTAAACAAATGTTCCTCATATATTCGTCAATTTGACACTATCAACTTCTCAGTACAACGTGTAATCGTTTAAACTCAAATGCTTACAAGTTGAGTTTAAATTTTTCTTTCAGAATTGCTCTGAGACGACGTCGTATTTGCTCTGTGATGACGTCATGTTTTCCTTGTCATGTCATATAATTAGAGATCTAATGTCAGCAGAATGAGAGTTGTCCGTTTCGGATCTCTGACTGGTAATAAATTTGTTACATGGTAATTTGGCAGGGTGTACGGGCTGGTGTGACCGGGTTAGATCACGTATTTCCTTCGGCTAACGCCCCGGGAAATACGGGGTCTAACCCGGTCATACCATCCCGTACACCCTGCCAAATTTCCGTGTAACAAATAATATTCGTACTTAATATATATTTAGTATATAAGCAGTTGACATATACTCGTACTCTATATACAGGCAGTTGACAAATTATCAGTACCCAAACCATTGGCGTATACTTAGTATACAAACAATTAATAACTACTTAATATACACACAGTTGACATTATGGTTAGTATACAAACAGCTGACACATACATAACCCTTCGCTTGCTGAATTTTAAAATATAGTTCTCCTTCTTTACCCCTGCCCTGTTGTATAATTACATATATTTTCACTGTGTACACATATTTCGCTGTGCAATCACTGCTGTGGAGTGCACTGGTTGCACAATCAACTTCAGAATTTATAATCTTCACAACAGCAGGTGTTAAGTGCTTGTGTGGTGGGCGTAAAACGTCGCCCCGTACTTCATTCTCAGTGTTGTTATACCTTCTGATCCTTCGAGATCACGAATTTCAGTACTTCTTGTTCTGAAAATTGAATACCGCATAAGCCGGTGTTGGGGGGGGGGGCGTGAGCAGTGTTGCACTTTCAATTACTGTTTATGAACAGACTCAATAAATCTGAGTCTGCAATTTTCTCTTTTTGTGTTGCAATTTTTGCTCTTGGGGGATCACCTCCCTTCAGAAATTGTAAATAGTGCAGACCATGATGAGACAGCTCCTGCAGAAGCTGTCTCATCTGGGTCTTCACTATTTACAGGTAGGTATAATGACGTGAATAGCAAGCGAATAGTTAAAATACAAACATTCTGATATTCTGATTATTATAAGTAATGAATATTCCTAACAATTTATTCTTAAATAAATGACTTCATAGACACATTGTCTATGCAGGAAATGGTTAAACGAGTAATCACACACTCCCGCTGGACACTATCAAGGGGTTAAACTAAACTAATAGGCATGTACAAACAGATACATGTAGCTTCCTCAACATTGTCAGTTGATTAATCTATTGTTACTCGGCGTCTCATCTTGATCCATCAACCTCTACCAACAGTGTGTGCGTATAATTGTGTAGCATTGATGTGTTGAACGACAAACCGATCACGAAAAGTACAATTTGTTTGTTTTTGTATTAACACATTCCCTCATACGCTATTTTTAGATCAAACCTCTTTAAATAAATCTACGGAAAAGGAACATTAACTAGAGAAAAGGATTTGTTTAGAATTTTGTAGTTCTGAAACCATTGTGATAAAGAGAGCGTTTGCTCCTTAGGAGCAAATGCTCTATTTATCACGATGGTTTCAAATAGTAACTTTTACAGAGGCGTAGTAAGGTGTTTTTATGACGGAAAAGGTTCATGAATAGCCAATATGTTCTACATAATTCATTGACGAAATATTACTAAATATACATGTATCACAAATAGAACAAGGTACTTATGTCCATGATTCTATACCACCCTGTATTTTCGGACTCAACCAGGCAGCCATTTATTAGGAAGGGCTTATGATGTGATTCTTGGGGTAGTAATCAGATTAAACTATAGAACATTCAGACAAATTTCCCTCCCGGTTGCCTCACCTATATATGTCACGTGACTAGATAAGCTCGATACGACACGTGTCTAATTGGTGCTGCATGGGTAACTGGCTATAGGTCAGCTCCAAATTTGATGAGATAAAAAGTGGCAGAGGGGGTGGGTCACTCATGATATAAAAGTTCCATTTGGATGTACATGGTATCGAAAGCTATATAGAGATGATTATCAGTTTGCGTAACACAAATGGGGTTAGCATTCCACCCGTTTGTTAGATTTTGGCAAGCAAAGATAGACTAGTTGAAACAGTGAAGGCGATGACAATATCACTGAACAAAACTGTGGATCTCTTCATAATTCAAATCATTTGCATCATGAGCGGTTTGTATGTACCATGCTAATATATGCATTACATCCTTAAATCTGATGATAACGATCATAAGAAAGGTGTATTATAAATCATGCCAAACATCAAATAGTTGATCCGAAAATTAAACCTCAATTAAATAACAACATTTTGTGACATTTAACACCATGATCTCAGTATTTTAAGTATTCAACAAAACAAAGGTTATTCAACGAAAAGTAAATAAGGTAATCTTCCAAGAAGTCCAAAAATAGCCATGTTATCGTTTGAAGTCCTCAATTGGAGACAAGGTGACCTTCCACCAAGCCCAACCGAGAATAAACATGTCATGTTATAAATCCACCCCCCCCAAAGGAGTAGACAAGGTTATCTTAGCCCAACAACATCGCGTGACTGTCATATTATGCAGCAAACAAGGTCATCGTCTAGGAATCGTACCCTGCAATCCGGACCATTAATCTGTTAACATTTAGCCTGTTGTGGGTGTATGAGTGATTAATTATGCAATTAATTATGCCAACAACCTGGATATAGATGAGACGCCGAGTGACTCTGCATCTCAACAGGATCCAAACCGTTCGTCGCCCTAATAGCATTTTGACAGACTTACTGATTATAGCTTGGATTTTGAAAAGGTAGTGGTGAAAAGATATGTTAAAATAATTTGTTCAGCAGATTAAAAGCTAATATGAATCCAATGAAGCACATTGCATGAAAAACGGTCACTAATGTTTTGGAAGGAATACGGCGTAATTTATCGTGGGTTATATTGACCGTTCTAAGGCGGTTCTCTTGCTTTCACCTATAGTCAATGGTAGAAAATGTCTTAATGCTGTTCATATGTGAATGCTTAAAGTAAACCTCTCTATTGTTGTATCAGGAGTTAGACACACAAGAAGTTTCGGGACGTGTCTACGGACATACGGATGCGCGGACAAAAATAAAGCAGACTCACCCAACCTATACCTACTATGAGACAATTTGCAGTCAGTTCGAGTAAAGAGGAATGCAGGCTAGATTCAATGTAACGGATTGTACGGTGTGAGAAATCATAGCAGCGCTTAGACTAACGTTATGTGATATAAATGGCACCTGCTTAACTCTGATATAAATGACATCTGCTTAACTCTTTTGGCGCCAAATTTAAAAGTGCCGTCTGCAATAATAATTTCATATCAAATATAATTCTAAACTAAATAATAAAGGTATATTAGTCAAACATTTGTTTTCAAAAACCTGTATGTTTGGGCTAAAATAACACAGAAAACCGTGAAGTCCCAGGTCTGCACTGTTTTCAATCGTGCCAATCAATCGTGCCAACAGGCGACCTTGGCGCCGAAAGAGTTAATCTCAGATATGTTGTAATAAAATTGTTGAAACAGTTGAGTAATTATTGGCCGAGTGCCAAACAACATGACTCCTCGTTAGACTGGTTAACATATAGTCTGCTTATACCTTATAAACATATAATAGCGTCTACTGCAGTATGTAATGTAATGCATCTTCCACATCTTTTCAAACAAACGAATCTTAATGAGACGCAGGCATATTCGGTGTCCAATAATGATCCAAACTATTTACAAAGGTTATCGCATTACTCCCCACTGACACACTTGAGTTTAACCGACACAGATAGGAGCAGATTCAATATCAGTCAAACTGTTCAAATAAACGTTTAGTTTGAGTAAAAAGTTGTTTTTACAAATTGGTTTATCTTGTATTTCTTTTTAAAACCATTTTCAGAAAGTTACAGTGTTTGAGACACGGTGTTACATAGGATCTGTTCTGGATCCAATCGTTTTGCAACGAAAATTACGGCCCACAGCAGGTTAATGTTAGAATGTCTCATCCGTACTTGTTTATGAATATGTATCAAGTTTGCATTTGCTTGAGCTTTGCAGTTATCACAGGTACACACCAATTGCTTAGAGTACTAAAGTTGTCTATTATTGGCCGAATTCTCTGTCACTTGCTTACCAATCATTATATTTCTAAACCAGTTCAGGTCATGTACCCTCGCACTTGTTTATTATCTTAACTCGATCCAACTTTGATCGTAAAGTTTCCATCATTCTCTCATTGCAATGATCTACAACAACAAAATACCAATATTAGTTTGGCTTAAATTGTAAATATATATAAAGGGACGGATAGACCGAACGACTGGTACTACTCCTAAATATATAGTAATGTTTCATTAATTCATGTATAAAGATTAGCGATCTTTATCTTTCTGTATGCAGTTTTTCATTAATTCAATTTAATCAAAATTCATATCAAGTTCAATAAAACTCATGTTAACCTAAAGTCTAGCTGGAAGCTAATCTGGCAACTTTTTACATACTTTTTCTCACCCCCTGCATTAACCCATTTCCTCGTATTGACGACTTTTGACGACTCTGTAAAAGTCACTTTGTAAAACCATTGTGATAGATAGAGCATTTGCTCCTATTGGAGCAAATGCTCTATTTATCAAAATGGTTTCAAACTACAAAATTCTAAACACTTCCTTTTCTCTAGTTAATGCTCCTGTGCGATGGATTAATTAGAAACATTTGGGTCCAACAAAGATTTAGGAGGGAATGAGTTAAGCTGCCACCAGCCTTACGAACTGCATTGATGCTCATTTGAAGTTCCGGTTTAGAGGGGTGTTAGTGTTCACCTTTTATCTCATATGGATCCCGTTTCATATTTATCTGGGGCTTTAAGTATAGAAGATTTCAAACTGTACAGTTTAAAGACAAGACAACATTAGTAACTTGTGATGTGTTGGAAATTGATAGAGTTCAAGCAAATGGCTATACAAATTATAACTGTCAAAATACAGAACTGGCAAGGCATTCAATAATAGTTTGATTCGTGATTAAATTAAATTATATTGATGATTAAGTGTATTATCCACATAGTCGGTCATGCGTCCTTGGCAGGTCAGTAAAATTAGCCGACGTTTCAGCATGTATCAAACTTTATCTTCAAGTCCATTTATTTCTACGACAGATTACGGTGTATAGCGAACGTATATTTGTTGGTTTCTATATTTAATCATATTAAATATATTCTATATTTATCATTACAAGTAACTGTTTCCTAACCATAAATCTAGGACAAAGTTAGTTTCGAGTCATACCGATCAAGATTATGGAGTTAGATTGCAAACCTATGAGCGGAGTACATCTGCAAGCATATCTGAGCTATAGATAACAAATGAAATTGATAACGTCGGTGTTTTCCCGTGTATACTTGAGCCTTATCAAGCTATCCGTGTCCTTGTTTTTGCAAAAAAATGGATCCAGACTAGAGCCAAGGTATCAGGTCATCTAATCAGAGTCCATGCTTATAAAGCGTTTAGTTGAGTCTGAGTTCGTTCTCAAGTTTTTGATTGGTCAGATTTGAGCCTATGGCTCAAATCTGACCAATCAAAAGCTTGAGAGCTCAAATCTGACCAATCAAAAGCTTGAGAACGAAACTCAGATTCAACTAAAAGCTTTATAAGCATGGTACCAGATCCCAATATAATTGACACTCAGTCAACAGTTTCTTAAAAGTTTGATCGAATTGGAATTGTCATAATTGCACCAGATGCTAATTATAGCAGGCAATATTTTTATAACTGAGTACAGGACTATATACCCTTATAATTGGGTGTGGGACTATATACCGTACAATTAGATACGGGATTACATATCCTTACAACTGGGTATAGGGCTATATACCCGTACAATTAGGTACGGGACTATATACCCTTACAATTGGGTACGGAACTATATACCCTTATAACTGGGTACGGGACTACAGTGCTCCCTCCCTACAACGGCCCTCTCAATAACAATTCCTTCCTTACAACAACATATGTCACTGTTTCCGAAACAAGGCCCCATAAATAACTTTTGTCCATCGTGTTTTTTATGCTTCCATCAAACCCTATGTTGTGACGATTCTAAAGGGTGGTCACAGCATAAGGTTTGATTGAGGCATAACGGTTTTAGTTCTCGGGAATATACCTGATCTGGGGATCTGCAAACAAGCTAATTATGTTTGATTTTCCCTCCCTATAACAACTCCCTCTGAACAACACATACAATCTTCGTATCCGAAAGGGTGTCCTTGTAGAGAGGGAGCACTGTATATACACTTACAACTGTGTACGGGACTATATACCCGTTCAACTTGGCACTGGACTATATGCCCTTACAACTAGACCTGTACAGGACTGTATATCCTTCCAACTGGGTACGGAATTCTATATCCCTTACAACTGGGTACGGAATTATATACTGCTACAACTGGGTACGGGACTTTATACCCTTACAATTGTGTACGCATTCATTCTACGCTAAATTCACTGGATGCAGATACCTGTATGGTAAAAAATGACTATAGTGTATCATTCAAGTTTCTATCATAATCGAATAGGCTGACGCACCTTCAATGATGTTTCAGTATTGGGGGACACAAAGCGGTCTTTGATTTTCTGAAATTTTAGATCTTTTGAGGTCACTGTAAGTTTCAACCATCAGATACGTTAAGTAAGTCTCTGTATTTTAAGTACTATGACACATATATAAATAAATACAAATTCGTGTCATTATTTACATTTGAAAACTATACATTTTTTTTCTAAAAGTACAAAAATGAGTCATGCAGGAAATACCACATACAGAACAAACACTCGCCCGAACAGCAACACAAGGAAACAGCAAATGTACATGGGTAGAAAAAACAACAAGAGACGCACAAAGACAAAACAAACATTCAATAGGAGGAAGATGGAAGTACCGCCTTGGAACGGTCAGTGACAAAAGTCACCGGGGGTTTAAACCGGTTTATGGGCGCCCAACCTCACCCTTATTCCATCCCCATCCTAAAAGACAAACAGTGTAAATAAACGTATCCCCTCTCCGACTAATCTACAACAACCGCGACAGCAAATACAGTGGTAAAGTGCATGTATAACAAAAACACATTTAATTGAACATACTGTATCCACCTATCGCTAGTGTACTCAATGATTGAGCTGCAAACAGAGTAACTGTAGAAAAGTAATAAAGGGTACGACAAAAATGAAATAGTACAGATATCCGACGTTCTCCTTCCATTTCTGGATTTAAGAGGTCGCCTTCATAGAGTACTAAACCTTTCTTGTCGGCGTACATG
The DNA here is from genome assembly GCA_963576725.1 of Azorinus chamasolen. Classification (NCBI taxonomy): domain Eukaryota; kingdom Metazoa; phylum Mollusca; class Bivalvia; order Cardiida; family Solecurtidae; genus Azorinus; species Azorinus chamasolen. The sequence goes on along the minus strand of OY755250.1, from coordinate 37,599,159 downwards.
CAAAGAGGCCAGCGTGATTGCCAACTGTAAAAGGGTTCACAACCAAACATGCAGTATGTTGTAATAATACAGGATCATATCCCTTTTTAATGAATTGTTTTATATATTTGATAAACAAAGTGAGAAAATGGGTATGTCCAATAATTCTACGAAGTTTGTAAATCACATCACCATAAAATTCAGGATGTGAAATACCGTGTCGCAAAAGTACCTTGAGATTACACCCGTACTTGCCAATAAGCGAGAGATTTCGATAGTAAAATTTAGAGAAAGTTTTTCTTAGTTTATGGTATCTATATCCTTGTTTAAGCAGTTTTCCAGTTAAAATGAGATTTCGACTGTTAAAATCGTCAATAGATGAACAAGCTCTAGCAAAACGAATAAGTTGAGATATATAAACCCCGTAAGATGGAGCACGGGGAACATCCCCGTCAAGATGAGGAAAATTTACAATATTAAAATCAAAATCATCTATTTTATCATATATTTTAGAAGAAATCATTCCATTATTAATTTTAAGGTCTAGGTCAAGAAACGCTGCATAATTGTCGGACGGGTTAGCTTTATTCAATTTGAGTTCTTTAGGATAAATTGTAGGAATCAGAGCATTAAAGAAAGGGTTATCTAAGTTAAAAATATCATCCAAATATCGACAAGTATCATTGAAGGCTTTTATAACATCTTCTTGTGATTGAGGATTCAAACTCAACATGAAATCTCTCTCATAGCAGTACAAAAACAAATCTGCGACAAGTGGTGCACAATTCGTACCCATGGGAATACCAATTACCTGACGGTATATAGCATTCCCATAACGTACAAATATGTTGTCCAAAAGAAAGGTTAGTGCTTCGCAAACTTCTGAGCAAGTCCAATTGGTGTAATACTTCATTTGCTCGTCAGTAAAGAAAGCTTTTTCAGCATTACATGCCAAGAATGATGTTTTTTCTCGGGCAAATACTTTCTGGATCAAGTTAGTAAGCTTATCCTTAATTAAAACATGAGGAAGAGTTGTGTACAGAGTAGAAAAATCGTACGTGCTTACAGTGGATGCCAGATACCTTTTGTTCTTAAGTTTGTATAAGACTTCTGAAGAGTTCTTAATAGACCAGAAGAGATTTATTCCAGAATTTTCATAAGTCTTATCACAGTAAAATTTTAAATGTTCCTTTACCTTCGTTAAGCAAGAAGTCAAAAGTATAGACAATTTAGTAGTTGTACATGAACTAGAATTTGCAATGAAACGCGCTTTATATGGTTTTTTATGTAGTTTTGGTAACCAATACATAGTAGGAAGTTTATGTTGTGTAATTTTAATATCGGTTCCAAATTGTTCACACTTTTTGACATGGTCTGAAATGATGGTCTTTTCGTCAGTGGTAACTGAAATGTATGACTTGGTATTAGTAATTTCCTGCTTCAAGACATCGATATAATGTAATCGTCAAATAATAATCACATTATTTGATGCCTTATCAGCAGGAACAAAAACGTATTTTGAATGGAAATCCTGTAAACCCTTTTTAAGATGTCTAAATGAAGTTCTAGGTTTAGGTGGAAGAAGGTGTTTATTAGAGCTGTAAAAGGAAATGCGTTTATCAATTATATCAAAAATTAGTTTTTTCCAACAAGAAAGGGCAGTAGACTCAACATGTTCTCTACGACACCATTTAATACTAAAATTTTGTAAAGCCTCCGCAATCTGAACTCGACAAGAGTTAAAATCTATCAAGGATGGTATTCTATATTTGGGACCTTTATTCAAAAGAGATCGTAGACGTTTATCTTTAATTATCTCAAAATTACCAGTAATCACATGACCAGCCGGAGAATAGCAAAATTTTGAGGTGGCGCAATCTCAATTATCAGGAATATTATCATTAATATTGATCTGAAACTATTGGTTGTAATTATGCAAAAATTCCACTTTACAATGTGATACAAATGTACTAGCATTTTAACTTGTAGTAAGATGGGAATTATTTAACGTTCAATTAAATTAGTTTTTAGTGTACATGTAAATGAATAGAGTTAAACACATTTTAGAGATGTATACCACTTTGTGAAGTTTTCATTATCTTGCTATTTAGATTCACAACTGATCCAGTATATTGGACGGCATTTAACTTTCCTTAACGTATTTGATGATTCGAGTTGATTTGTTTTGTAATCAACCCTGTAAACCTCTCAACTAAGACATAAAAACGTTTATTGTTAATTGAATTACAAACTTGAAACATATATAAAGCAAATCCAAGATATTTTCAGAATTTAACTACTGTATATGCCAATATCTCAAAATTTGTCTATAGTTTTGTTACAATACTTTTATCTTTTACATTCAGTATGAAGTCTCTTCGAGACTTCCAAACAGATTCGGGAGCATCTGCCGGTATTTTGCATAATATGCTAGATCAAAGGCAACCCGAATCTCGTCTGGTTGATGTGGCTACTTGGAAACTGTTGTTGGTATTCGCATTTTTTATAAATGAGATGTTACCGTCGGCATCTGCAGTGTCAACTTCTAAAACATAGTAGGCAGAGATATCGGGGTTGTCTTTTGGATTAGCACATCGGACACAGATATGAAGTTCATGGGTTCAATTTCATGTCCTGATGGTCTGTTTGAAACCTCTGGTAAATTCGTCTTTGCGCTTTTTGATATTCGGCGGCTGTTTTGCCATTTTCCGAAAAGAAAAAATGCCGTCAGATACGTTAAATTGCAAATAATTAAGTATGGCTGCAATTATTTTTATCAATAAAGTAGTGTTAATAAAACGATTAACAATATATGGGAACCGTTTGAATTCAAAATACTGAAAATAAAATAAAAGGAGATATTATTACACCTGAAGTTCCATTTAAATATGTTGGTATCAGATACGTTGAATCACAGCATCAGGTACGTTATATACGTTATATGTAAAATGTGCTACGTTTGATTAATTTAAGTTGCAAATATTTTACTGCAAATTATGAATTGTTCAGTTAAGGATTTTCATTTGACTTTATCTGAATTCGAAGGTAAAAATATGCATACTCATCTGTTTTGCGCAGTAATAATCGATTTTTTCCAAGAGGAAGCCATCTCGGAGCGAAAATAGGTCAGCAGAGTACTTGTGCATAAATTATGACATAGTTTATGAATGACGATTTCTAATAGATCATAACACGGCGTAGTCTTTGCATATAGGGCACAATGGAAGGTACATTTTACTACCCATTAAATTTGATTTAACGTATTTGAGCTTAACGTATTTAGTTATCATATATTATTAAACATCAGGAATGGAGGCATTTTTTAAAATCTAATGGATGTAAATAATAATTTAAAGGCAAAATATATCCTGCATTGTTTTTCTTTTGTAGAATGACTGAATAAAAGAGTAGGTGAAGAATTATTTACATTAGATTGCTTAACGCATCTGACGGTTTCTAAATATATGTTTACGTTTTTAAACTTAAGCCACCTATATCAAGTAATTTCTTGCATTTTCTGGCAATATGTTTCTCACATAATAACAATACAACTAATAACTTATCAGTGGGTGTGTACATGTTCTATTATATAATTGTTTGCTTATTTTAATATGCATGAGATATATTTAACGTATCTGACTAGCCAAATGAGACACATGTTAGGTATACTCGTACACCATTATATTTGTAGATAGCTGTCATTTAAACGAACTGTTTTATCATATAGCTAGCTTATAACTCGGGTAAGAAAACAATAAAAACACCGTTAAACGCAAATTGTAATGTTATTTCTGTACGTAACACTATACACACATATACCCTGGACAAAAGGTTTTGCAGTTACAGTGATGGTGTCAACATATGCTAAAACTGTAAAAATCTCGAAAGGTAAATTATATAAACGGAACATGCAAATATATGTCTAATGTCATCACGAGAAACTTAAAACATGTAACTAGATTGAAAAAATAATCTGCACGATACGAAAGACATACTGGATACAAAAATAGGTAGTTTAACGTAGAATGAATGGTTAAATATTTAAACGGAGCTGTATACCCTTACAACTGGATACGGGACTGTATACCCTTACAACTGGGTACGGAATTATATACTGCTACAACTGGGTACGAGACTGTATACCCTTACAACTGGGTACGGAATTATATACTGCTACAACTGGGTACGAGACTGTATACCCTTACAACTTTGTACAGGGCTGTATACCCTTACAACTGTGTACGGGGCTGTATACCCTTACAACTGGTTACAGGGCTGTATACCCTTACAACTGTGTACGGGGCTGTATACCCTTACAACTGTGTACGGGGCTGTATACCCTTACAACTGGGTACGGAGCTGTATACCCTTACAACTGTGTACGGGGCTGTATACTCTTACAACTGTGTACGGGACTATGTACCCTTACAACTGGGTACGGGATTGTTTACCCGTACAACTGTGTACGGGACTATGTACCCTTACAACTGGGTACGGGATTGTTCACCCGTACAACTGGGTACGGCACTATATACAAATGTACCCTTACAACTTGGTACGGGATTATAAACTCTTACAACTGGGTACGGGACTAAATACCCTTACAACTGAGTACGGGAAAAATACGGTTACCCTTTAAGTTTGTCACCAGATAAGTAGATGGATATGTGTGTCATAGGAGCTGCCTGATCATGGTCTACTGTATTTGTGATATATTGATATATAGGAAGGAATCGTCTGATCAGGGTCTGCTGTATTGGTGATACGTAGGAGCCGCCTGATCAGGGAATGTTGTATTTGTGATATATAGGAACCGCCTCATCAGGGTCTCCTGTATTTGTGATAGATAGGAGTCGTCTGATCAGGTTTTGATGTTTTTGTGATAGATGGGAGCCGTCTGATCAGGGTCTGTTCCATTTGTAATTAATAGGAATCAGGGTCTGCTGTATTTTCGAAAGATAGGAGTCGTCTGATCAGGGTCTGCTGTATTTGTAATAGATAGGACCCTTCTGATCAGGGTCTGCTTTATTTGTGATAATAAAAGCTGCCACTTCCAAAGATTCCTGTGTCCATCAGATTATTATTGATGATGCTATTGTTATTTGTTACATAAATAATCATTAGCTTAACTGTTTAGTTGGTTTTCAAACACAAATTATGTCAAATACATGATAACCAACGCTCGGTCTACTATACATGTACCTGCAAACAAAAGTACAAGAATGGGTCATGCAGGAAACACCACATACAGAACAAACAGCCGCCCGAAGAGTAACACAAGGAAAAAGTAAATGCACATAACTATATAAACATCAAGAGAGGCACAAAGACAAAACAAACATACAATAGGGGCAAGATGGAAGCACCGTTTTGGAACGGTCAGTGACAAAAGTCACTGGGTGTTATACCGGTTTTTGGTCGCCCAACCGCACACTTATTCCATCCCCACCCTAAAAGACAAACAGTGTAAATAAACGTACCCCCCCCCCTCTCCGACTAAACTACAACAACCGCGATGGCAAATACAGTGGTAAAATACATGTAAACCTAAAACATAATTAATTGAAGTAACTGTATTAACCTATCGCTAGTGTACTCAATGATTGAGCTGCAAACAGAATATTTGTAGAAATGTAATAAAGGGTACGACAAAAACTAAGTAATACAAATATCTGATGTCCTCCTTCCGCCTCCGGATTTAAGAGGTCGCCTTCATAGAGTACTAAATATTTCTTGTCGGCGTACATGCAAAGAGGCAAGCATGTTTGCCAACTGTAAAAGGGTTGACAACCAGACATGCAGTATATTGTAGTACTATAGGATCATATCCCTTTTTAATGTATTTAGTGAACAAAGTGAGAAAATGGGTATGTCCGATAATTTTAAGAAGTTTGTAAATCACGTCACCATTAAAATCAAGATGTGAAACACCGTGTCGCAGGGGCGCCTTGGTAATTGCATTTGTACTAGCCAATAAGTGAGAGATTTCGATAATACAGTTTAGAGAATGTTTTTCTTAGTTTATGATATCCATATCCTTGCTTAAGCAGCTTTTCAGTTAAAATGAGAGTTCCACTGTTTAAATCGTCAACAGAAGAACAAGCTCTAACGAAACGAATAAATTGAGATATAAAAACACCGTACGATGGGGCATGAGGAACATATCATTCAAGATGGGTGAAATTTACAATAGTAAAAGTCATCTCTTTTGTCATATAGTTTAGAAGAAATCATTCCATTGTCAATTTTGAGGTCTAGATCAAGAAAAGCTGCATACGTCTCGGAAGGGTTGGCTTTATTCAATTTGAGTTATTTTTGGTAAATTGTTGGAACCACAGCATCAAAGAAAGGGTTATCTAAGTTAAAAAGATAATCCAAATATCGAGAAGTTTCATTGAAGGCTTTTATAACATCTTGTAATAATGGATTCAAACGTAACATGAAATTTCTCTCATAGCAGTACAAAAACAAATCGGCGACCAGTGGTGCACAATTCGTACCCATTGGAATACCAATTACCTGACTGTATATAGCTTTCCCATAACATACAAATATGTTATCCAGGAGAAAGGTTAGTGAATCTTCTGAGCAAGTCCAATTGGTGTAATATTTCATTTGCTCATCAGTAAAGAAAGCTTTATCAGCATTATATGCCAGAAATGATGTTTTTTCTCGGGCAAATACTTTCTTGATTAAGCCAGTAATCTTATCTTTAATTAAATCACGAGGAAGGGTTTTGTACGAAGTAGAAAAAATATTATGTGCTTACGCTGAATGCAGGAAACCTTTTGTTCTTAAGTTTGTTTAAGACTTTTGAAGAGTTCTTAATAGACCAGAAGAAATTTATTCCAGAATTTTTATAAGTCTTATCACAATAGAATTGTACATGTTATGTTCTTTTATCTTCGTTAAACAAGAAGTCAAAAGTACAGATAATTTGGCAGTTGTACAAGAGATAGAATTTGCAATGAAACGCGCTTTGTATGTAGCTTTGGTAGCCAATACATTATAGAAATTTTATGTTGTTTAATTTTAATATAAGTTCCAAGTTGGTCGCATTTTGGCATGGTCTGAAACGATGGCCTTTTCGTCAGTAGTAACTGAAATGTATGACCTGGTATTAATAATTTCCTGCTTCAAGACATCGATATCATGTCATCGTCAAATAATTATCACATTATTCGAGGTTTATCAGCAGGAATAAAAAAAAGTATTTTGAATGGAAATCCTGTAAACCCTTTTTAAGACATCTAAAAACATTCTAGGTTTAGGTGGAAGAAGGTGTTCATTATTAGAGCTATAAAATAAAATGCGTTTGTCAATTATATCAAAATCTATTTTTTTCCAATTCGAAAGAGCATTATACTCAACATGTTCTCTTCGTAGACGTTTATCTTCAATTATCTCGCAATTACCAGTATAATCACATGCCCAGCCGGAGAATGACAAATTTTTGAGTTGGCACAATCACAATTATCAGGAATATTATCATTAATATTAAGGTCGGCCACAATTTTAATGTAGTTGAAAATTGTATTTCTAATGGATTTGTTATATTTGTAGCCGATAATGGTGGTTTCGTATTTTTAAAGTATTTAGGAAAAGTGTCAATTAAATTTTAGTTTAAAAGGTGTATATGTGTATATCAGCTGCTTTTGGGGCAAATAAATGGTTGAATTAGACCCGATATGGCACAGACCGAAAAACAAAGAGATAGGACTCGTTCTTATATCATTATAATCGTCACACATAACTAGTGATAGGTAATCGATTAGAAATAAATGCAATATAAATGTTAACCTTTAACACCATGAATATTTATGTAAGGAACGACGACATGATAAATGTATATTTATATATGAATTTATATGTGAACACAATACTTTTTGGACATTGGCAGAAAATGAAGAACTTTTTCAATTTGGCAGACACTGTTGAATCAGATCTTTATAATTCCATAGGAGTCACTACTCTGTTTGCAAAGGAATGACAATGCACATATCAAGTAAATGGTTACATATTTGCGTTTTAACTAGAGGCGAACATGCAAACGGTTTGGTTGGACTAAGATACCGAGTACACCCACATCTCCTCAGGATAAAAACTGTTTGACACTCTGACTTGATCTTATAAAGAATTAAATAGACGAAAACAGTATATATAACGAAATCCTTTATAGAGACACGTTCAAATAATACAGACCCAAAACACTTATAGGTGCATTTAAACAGTGTAGAACCAGGATCCAGTGTTACTTTTAGAGACACATGCAAACTGTGTAGACCTACCGTCCACTGTCCCTTATAGGGCCACAAGTAATCAATGTAGATCCAGATTCCACTGGCCCTATAGGGACTCGGGCAAATGGTGTAGATCTAGAATCTAGTGTTCCTTATATGGGCACGAGTAAACAATATAATTCCAGAATCAATCGACCTAATAGGATTGTTCTGATATGGACACGTGTAAACAATGTAGACTCAGAGCATAGTGTCCCTTATAGGTGCACGTGCAAGCAGTCAAGTGTCCGTACAGGCAGTGTAGGCACAAACCTAGTGTCCCTTAAAGGAACGCAAGCCAACCCAGAGCCCACTGAAACGTTTAATGATACATGCAAATGATGTAGATCCCGATCCTAGTACAGCTCCAATGTTCACTATCCCTTATGAGAACACATGCGAACAGTGTAGACCCAGAAAGCAGTGTCCCTTATAAAATCGCATGCAGATAATGTATCTTCTGAGCCTTGTGTTCTTAAAGAAGCACGTGCAAACAATGTAGACCCTGCGCCCAATGTCCCTAATAGGAACGAGTGCAAACAGTGTAGACCCACAGCCCAGACTCCTTTCTGGGAACACATGCAATCAATTTGGACCCAGAGTAAAGTACACTTATAGCAACACATGCAAAGGATATACCCCCAGAAAACACCTATAGGGACTCGTTTAAATAATGTATATCTGAACCCACCGTCCCTCATAACATGGACCCAGAGCCATTTGTCATTAAGGGGAGACACATGTAAACCGTATATGCCCATATTCCTTTAAAAGATACAATACATACACAGTAAACCCAATACCCAGTGTCCCCCTTGACACATGCTACAATTTATAACAGAAACCCCGTATCCCTTACATACACGTGCAAACAATATAGACCAAGAGTCCCGTGCCCCGCACATATAGGAACACATGCAGACATTGTAGACCCTTAGTCCAATGTTGTTTTAACTTATAGACACATAGCCCCCCCCCCTTATCGGGACTCCTGCAAACACTGTGTAGAGTCTCCCTTATATGAAAATATACAAAACATGTAAAAATTAAAGTACCTAGTTATAGTCTACTTTCATTCCGAATGACCGCTCAGCCGACTGTACATTTACTCCCCTGGTCATTGTATCATTGGCCTACAATATTTGAGCACTGCTAACATGTGGCGCAATCATGCAGCCGCAGTACCGGCGAGTGACCCTCACATGTACCCATTTTACTCCTGGGTGGAGAGGATGTGCGGGTGGGAGACACGGAAAAGAGCCTCTTAAATGTCCGGGAGGGATCGGGATTGAATCCCCGGACCTCCAGGCTGATAGTCAAGCCCGTTACCACTAGACCACCGCCACCTACCAACAGTACAGACACAGCACAGAGCCCAGTGACACATGTTAATGATACTATTGTTAGAGACATTCCCCTAATTATGGCACATGCAAAGGGTGTACATACCAATACCACAAAGGGACACATGCCAAAAGTGTAGATCCAGGGTCAAATGCCGTAATTTACGGACAAATGCAAACAATATAGATCCAGAACCCAGTGTATCTTATACGAGACAGAATCACATATTGAAGAATCATAGCCCTGTGAAGCGTGCAAACTATAGACCCAGAGCCTTGTTTGAATTGTAGGAACACAGAACCCTTACAGGGACAATATAGACACATAGTCCCTTCTATGGACGAAGAGCCCATAGTCTTCTTATAGGGGACAACCGCAAACAACATAGACCCAGACCCCAGTGTCCCTAATAGAGGCATATGCAAACAGTGTAGATCCGGAACCAAGTGTGCCTTATATATGAACACATGAAGATAATGTAGACCCAGGGTCCAGCGGCTCTTATATGCACACCTGTTAACAGGATAAACACATAGTCCTGTGTCCCTCATAGAAATACGTGCAAACAATATAGATCTTGTTCCAAGTGCACCTTATATGGATAAATGCAAAAAGGTAAACAGTCACGAGTTTCCCTCATAGGGAAACAGTGTAGACCTAGTCAATTTGTCCCCTTATAGGGACACGTGTAAACAATGTAGACCCAATTCCCAGTGTCCCTTATAGGGAAAAATACAAACTAAATGTACCAAGAGCCCCTTATAGGAAAACAGGAAAACATTATAGACACAGAATTCAGCCTCCCTTACATGGGCACATGCAAAGAGTGAGGACCCATAGTCCTGTGTCCCTTATATATATAACAGTATAGCGCCAGGCCCCAATGTTCTTCTAGTGACATATGTAAATAGTGTAGCTTGAAAGCCTAATGTTCCTTATAGGAACATGTCTCTTATAGGAAAACGTGCAAAACATGTAGACGCAGAGCCCATAATTACTTATAAGGAAAATTCAAACAGTGAAGACCCAGTATTTTGTGTCTATTATTGGGACGCATGCAAACAATGTAGAGGCAGCGACAAGTACCGCTTATTTGGATACATGCAAACTGTGTATAGTCAAAACATCTGTCCCTTATATCAATACGTGCAAATAGTGTATACTCAAAACCTCTGTCCCTGATTGCAATACGTGCAAACAGTGTCGACCGAAAGCCTAAGCTTACTAAGTTATAAGGAAACATACAAATAGTGAAGATCGAGAACCCTGTGTCCATTTTAGGGACACATGCAAACAATGTAGATTCAGTGCCCGGTGCCGCTTATTGGGACACATGCAAATTATGTAGACCCATGTGTAAACTGTTTAGAACAAAATCTAATGTCAAACTTTTCGGTGTCCACTATTGGGCCATTTTCGAACTGTATAGACCCAGCGTCCAGTATATTTTATTGGAGCACTTGTAAACAATGTAGACCCAGAGTCCAGTACCCTTTATTAGAACACTTCCAAACAGTGAATACCCAGAGTACAGTGTCTTTTATTGTAACACTTTCAAATAGTTAGGACACAGGGTCCAGTGTCCCGTTTAGGGACTCAGGACAGCAAGACATAGAGACCTAGGTTTCCAGTCTTTTATTAGAACACTTGCAAAGAAGAGCCAGAATCCAGTGCCCCTTATAGGAACTCTTGCAAACAGTGAAGACCCAGAATCCAGTGTTTTCTATTGGAACACTTTTTAACACAGTAGACCCGGACTCCTTTGTCCTTTTTAGAGATTCGTGCAAAGAGTGGAGACCTAGAGGTCAGACTTTTTATTGGAACACTTGCATACAAAGAAGACTTAGAGTCAAATGTCCCTTTTAGGGATACATGCAAACAGTGCGGACCCAGGGTCCTGTGTATTTTATGACACATGCAAACAGTGTAGAACAAGAGTCCAGTGTCTTTAAAGGACACATGCAAACAGTGTAAGTCCCAGAGTCCAGTGTCCCTTTTAGGGACACCTGCAAAAAGTGTAGACCCAGAGTCAAGTGTATTTTATGGACACATGTAAACAGTGTAGACCCAGAGTCGAGTGTCCCTTTTAGGGACACATGCAAACAGTGTAGACCCAGAGTCCAGCGTCCCTTTTAGGGGAACATTCAAACAATGTAGACCAAGAGTCCAGTGTATTATAGGGACACATGCAAACAGAGTAACCAAGAGTCCAGTGTCCCTTTTAAGGACACGTGCAAACAGTGTAGACCAAGAGTCCAGTGTCCCTTTTAAGGACACATGCAAATAGTGTAGACCCAGAGTCCAGTGTTCCTTTTAAGGACACATATATAAACAGTGTAGACAAAGATTCCTGTGTATTTAAAGGACACTTGCAATCAGTGTAGACCAAGAGTCCAGTGTCCCTTTTAGGGACACATGCAAAAGTTGTAGACCCAAAGTTCAGTGTATTTCAAGGACAAATGCAAACAGTGTATACCCAGAGTCCAGTGTCCCTTTTAGGGACATATGCAAACACTGTAGACCCATAATTCAGTGTCTTTTATGGACACATGCAAACAGTGTAGACCCAGAGTCCAGTGTCACTGTTAGGGACACATGCAAACAGCGTTGAACAAGAGTCCAGTGTCTTTTAAGGACAAATTGAAAACAGTGTAGACACAGAGTCGAGTTTCCCATTAGAAACACTTGCAAATAGTGTAGACCCAGTGTCCATTTTATTTTAAGGACACATGCAAGCAGTGTAGACGCATAGTCCAGTGTTCCTCTAAGGGACATATGCAAACAGTGTAGACAAACAGTAGTAGTGCCAAATTATAGATTAAGTGCCCCTGACGGGGGACACATGCAAAGAATATAGACCCAGAACCCCGTGTCCCTTACCTAAATGGACAAATTAAAACAGTGTAAACCTTTAGCTTAGTGGTCCCTAAAGTATTACTCAGAGCCTTTATATCCAGAGCTCATTGTACGGTATTGGAACACATGCAAACATTTCAGCCCCACAGCCCCTTATAGGAACACATTCAACCAAGGTAGACCCGATCGAGTGTCCCTTTAAGGAGGAAATATCCATGACTTGATCCAAACTGTTGCAGGTGCAATTAAAGAGTTAAGCTTATATAAAGTAAAGAGCTGCACAGCGTCTCATCAGAATTCCATCAAAGTGTTGGCAAACAGGAAGTGGATGGACGACAGACCTGAAAAGGGGAGACACGTTACAACTCACTATGATAATTCTTCAGACCAAATATCAAATCATTCCACATTACACAAACCAAGCAATCCTTGAGGAAACTTTCGGACGTACAAACAAGGGTAAATCTTAATGACCCCGTCGCATAAGGGCGGGCACATAAAAAGCTTATCAGTGTCTCACCTGGCTCCAAACTGTTTGTAGATGCAATTACAGATTCAATGTTATATAAAGTAAAGAGCTTCTTGGCGTCTAATCTGGATCCAAACTGTTTGCCGATGCAATTACAGATTCGATGTTATATAAGGTAAAGAGCTTCCCGGCGCGTCTCATCTGGATCCAAACTGCAGATGCAATTACAGATGAAAGGTTATATAAAGTAAATAGTTGCTCAGCTTCTCCTCTGGATCCAAACTGTTTGCAGATGTTATCACGAATCCATCAACAGCAGGCTTAAGGTTAAACAAACTAACAAATTAGTAAAGTAAAGACAAGACCGGTAATATCTATAGATACACTTTATTGATCTTCTGGCAATATTTCCTTGATTGTCTACACCTATACAGTAAAATCCCTATAAAAGAACCACTTAAATTCTGAGTCTTAACGGCAGGTGGAAGCTTAATACAGAAGGTTTTGGCAGGAGCGCTTTGCGGTACTTTTTCTGCAACCATCTGTCTTAACCCATTTGCTCCCAGTGGATTCTTCCATGCTTATATATTGGATTATACCATTTTTTATCTAAGGGATGTCTGGTCTAAATTTTCATTTTTGTTATGTTTCATATTGAATTTCCTATCAGCAAACAGTGTAGACTCTGATCAGACGCCGCATCATGCGGCGCCTGATCAGAGTCTACACTGTTTGCCTACGTCCCATATATGGGATCGTGGGACCAGATGGGTTAAACGGCACACATTATATTCGTAATGTGGTTATTTTAGAAAATAAAATATTGTTTAGGTATTATGACAAATGATTAACCCTTTCCTTCTTAACGTATTTTCATACATCTGCAAACAAGAGTAGACGTAGATCAAACGGATCCTTTGGGATCACAACCTGATAGGAATGTCTCTTTCGTTTCTAAAATCGCTACAATATTCCATCTTGCTGATTTCATTGTAACTAGTTTGGTCATGAAAATTATGCAAGTTCAATGTATTGAAATTTTGAACAAATTAAGATCTGACAGGGAAAAGGTTAAAAGCCTCAAAAGACTTTCACAATAGTGGTTGTCATGCATCTAATAAAATAGTTTTACATCTTAAACTCTTCAGTGCCATTAAGACGGATCTGTGATACCATATGCAAATAGACTGGATCCAGATGAGATGTAGCTCGGCATTTTATCAGGATCCTAACAGTTTGACATTGCTTATCTTCTGTCTAACGTATGTTGAACAAGCATTCGCTTTAAAACTTAAAGCAGACGAAAATGTGTCTAGCAAATGACAAAGTGTCTAGCAGATGACCATGTGTCTAGCGGATGACGAAATGTCTAGCAAACGACAAACTATCAAGCAGACGACATTTTTGGAACTGAAAGAGCTAACCTCTCTATAAAGTTTGTAAACAATTTCTCAACTACTGCTACTTACTGATTTTCATCTACACTCTTCAGTGTCATTTGTTACAATTACATCTTCATGTCAATGCGTAGTATTTACAAAATCATCCAATTACTACTATGTACAACATCCTTATTACAACTTGATGACAAATCTGCTGGTTATAGTTTGTTCACATCCCTTTTGCTTATAATTGTTTACAAAAAATATAATTTCTTTATTTACTTCTTTGTACATAATCACAGGTTTATAATATTTTAAGCTTCTAGTCTGGCATTTCAGCTGCATTAACCCTTTCCCTGTTCTACATTTATTCCATATTTCAATACATTTTTTTACCTACTGAATATACATGGACAAAATAGTTACAGCGAAATATGGAAGGTAGAACATTACAGCCAATTCAGAAAGTAAAAAAAAAGATCTTGCAAATGCGTGAAAACACGTTTATATGAGGGAAAGGGTTAAGATAGTTCAGAAAACAATGTTTAACCCCTTACTCCATTAATTATCATATCAGATATAATTATGATAACAACATGAATATTGATTAGATTAATTTTTAAAATGGTACATGTTCACAGAAAGTGGCAGTAGCAGACTCATATCTGTATTATTTCATAAGCCAACAGAGATGACCCTGATCAGACGGATTGTACAGGAACTGTCGGATTTGGGTCTACTCCGTTTAAAAAATGTGTAGAAGGCATATTTATGGAATGCAGCTGAATTTCAAAAGTCAAGGTCCTCACTTTTGCACACTTTATAATCAGCACAAATCATATCATATGGCAAAGGTAAGCAAGAGGATCACATGATCTATTTGTGTTTACTATAGTATCAATATATAAGAACTAGGGTACAATTATTTAAACTAAAGCAATAAGAAGACATGGTTGATCAAGAATTACAATAATTTCAGCACATTTGGCAAGTTGTCATCGACGGAATATTCTTATAAAATTATTATCTATAGGCTGATACAGAACTATGGCCTTATCTGTGTTGGCAATGCCTTTTTATCAACAATATTTGCTTGAATAATAAATTCCAGTTCAAATTAAAATTCTTATTTCTCCACCAAACCGAATATTTTGACAACTCTATAGAATATTCGTGAAAAAGGAGTTTGTTGAAGAAATAAAGGAGCAATTATTGCAAATATTTTAATTTACACATCTTATCAGAGTTTCTGCATGATATAGACATACAGCAGTCAATAGAGCATTTACCTCTTCATACAATTACTGTATTTACCACTTATATAAAAAGTCCATTACTCAATTTACCATTTATATACAAGTATATTCCTCAATTTACATTTATATACAAGTCAAATACTCAATTTACCATGTATGTACAAGTCTATTCCTTATATACGAGTCTGTTCCTCAATTCACCCCTTATATGTAAGTCTATTCCTCAATTTACCATTTACATACAAGTCTCAGTCTATTCCTCAATTTACCACCTAGTACATAAAAGTATTTTCCTATATGGAAAATCATGAGATAATGGAAAGTTGTCATTTTTGATAAAAACCATCTTGCTAATAGATATAAACACAGTATAGATATAAAACATAGGATGTAGGAACCTTCTGATCAGGGTCTGCTCTGTTTGCTTATGAAATTATAACAGATCTCACTACAGCTCGTACCAATACAAGAACTGTGTATATACTTCATCATAAAATATCAGCCAAATATTTTTATGATGTCATTATTTCTTCCAATGCGGGATATGTTCTCACTGACATGAGCAAACTGTGTAAACCCAGATCAGAGAGTTCATCAAGCAAAATGTTCAACATCCTAATTTTATCTCATCTCTTTGCGTGCTAGTGATAGATTCTGACTGATGGGAACAGTTTGGATCCAGATTAGGTCCCATAAAATATAGGTCATGATCTGTGAACCAAACTGTAACACTTTAGCAAACAAAACAATCAGAAAGAATGTTAATAAGTTTAAAACTGTTGTGGATGACAATTGAGAAGCAGACGACAAAGGAGCAGACGACACATGAGCAGCATACAACAAAATTACGTGGCATCCAAAGAGTAGAATATAAACTGACAATTATCTTCTGGCAGTAGATCTACTGACATAAATAAACAAAACAAGGAATTATAAACTTGAATCAAACCTTTCTGAAACTTTGCAGCATTTTAAGGGTTAAATATCTCTAAACATGACCCAATATGACATACTAAACATAAGATAACATAGGACTACATATATATACAGCATCATATCAGGACAAAGTTTGTGTGTATTTAACCCTAAATGAATGTGGGACCCACGTGTACTGTCATTTGTAAACAGTGAAGAGCCGGATCAGAGGGCACCTAGAGCAGCCACTCCTATCAATGTGTGCACTGTTTGTCATTCAAAATCATTCATGAACCCATTCCCGCATATTGACCCTTTTGACACTTCTGTAAAAGTCACTTTCTGAAACCATTGTGATAAATAGAGCATTTGCTCCTATGGAGCAAATGCTCTATTTATCACAAATTCACAATGGTTTCAAAACTACACAATTCTGAAAATGTCCTTTTCTCTAGTTAATGATCCATTGGGATATATTTAATCAAAGAGTTTAGGTCTAAAAATAGCCTTAGTGGGAATTTGTATCACAGACACAACCAGCACAAAAATATCAATTTGTATCACAGACATAACCAGCACCAACATATCAATTTGTATCACAGACACAGCCAGCACAAAAATATCAATTTGTATCACAGAAACAACCAGCACAAACATATCAATTTGTATCACAGACACAGCCAGCACAAAAATATTAATTTGTATCACAGACACAACCAGCACAAACTTATCAATTTGTATCACAGACACAAACAGGCCAAAACTATCAATTTGTATCACAGACACAAACAGGCCAAAACTATCAATTTGTATCACGGGACCTTGGGGCAATGAGAGTTGGAGCAAGTGTGCAGAAGACTGATAAATCAATCGATGACCAACTATATAGGTCATGTGATTAAGTAGCGTTTCTAATGAGTGAACTAAGATAAACTGGAAATAAAATCAGATCGTTTAACCCTTTACTCCATAAACATGCTTTTCTACCCTTTTGCAAAGGAAATGCAACCGGAAAAAGAATTTCAAGGGTCTTTAAACTGAAATATTTCATAACTCCTAAATGGAGTGTTTTTTCATAATTCTGTGACACCGTTCCCTGGAAATGCTAACAACTTACACATTACATGTAGACAGTTGTAATGACATTATTCCTAGAGACAATAGGGTTTCAGTGGTTTTGTAACATTGAACAAAGTCAAATAAACCAATACATCTGTATACCTTACTAACCATGTTTAGACAAAATGACATTTGATAGTATTAACCAGTGTTAACCATTTCGTTTATAAATATGCCTTTCTACGCCTGTGTAATAGTCAATTCTTGAAACAATTGTGATAAACAGAGCATTTGTTCCATAGAAATTTAAATGCTCTATTCATTACAATGGTTTCAAAACTACACAAATCTAAAATTTTGCTTTTCTCTAGAAAATGCTCCTTCTGGGTAGATTTATTCAAAGATCGAGGTAGGATCTAAAAATAGCATATGAGATAATGGGTTAAATACAATATTCATATGGCATATACTGGTGGTCCATCGCTACCTTCACTAATCGTTTACAGATAATGCAATCTTATATAGTAGTTTCATGTGACATTTAAAATGTTGATATACTCATCATGGTATATACCATAATTATGTATGAGAAGCATAATTGGCAAGAACTGTTTGTAACATATTTATATGTATGCCAACAAAACAGAATCAAATTGCTAGGTGTTGAAAAGGTATTGAGAAGCCATCCGGTATCGTCGCAATTCAGGTCACAGTTATCAGAAGAAGGGTTGGCGTCTTATATACACCATTGTCTGCTGACTGAGATACACTTTAATGTATTGATCTCTCCTTCGTGGTCCCTGATAAAATTTGGCTTCAATAGCTGTGGACATGTGACTTTGCTGGACCTGAAATATATTATTGTAACAAATTTGATATTATCACAAACAAGAAAGACATAACTTGGATACTAATATACTTGTAAACAATGCAAACCTAGATCAGCTACTGCATTATGTGCATTTAAATGTGCCATCTGATGCAGGTCTTCACTGTATAAGAAGGCACTGTACTATGTGCATTTAAATATGCCATCTGATGCAGGTCTTCACTGTAAAAGATGCTGATAACTTTAAGAAGTTTTCTATTTTTCTTGCAGACCCAGATCAGTACTGCATTTAAATGCATTTGAATGTGCCATATGATTTATAAATGTATTCACTGTATCACAACTGTTTAAACTCTACTTTACATTGTGCATGCTATGACAGTAAACAACTTGTATACCTAGGTTTGCACGTGTATCTGATATATAGGTTTAAACTGTATGACAGGAGCCATCTGATTTGCATTGATCTACTCTCTTAGTGCTAAATGTAATACTTATAGAGTAAAGGATTAACGAAGAGAAATTTCATAGTGGCATATATACAAGGAAATGTTTAATCCTAGCAAAACCTATTGAGTAAGAGCTATATTACTCTGTAAGCGAACAGAGCAGACCTTGATCAGACATTTCCTGTAAGAGTTGTCTGATCTGGGTCTTCTCTGTATTGCAACGGCATACTAAAGCGTAATTATGGAGTAAATGGTTAACTAGTTCTGTACTATTTAAGACTATGAAACTTAAGGTCGGATGACTGGACTATCTAGGACTTGTTCCTGATATTCATGTAAGAAATAATGAGATCATGAATATGTATTATTTTGTTTATAATGGCATGTATATGTATCCAGGATATTTGGTATTGTTAGAAACTGTAGTCTTTTATGATTAGCAGCAAAATGAAACAGATCTAATCCTGATCTAACGGCTCCTTCAGGAATATTATGATCTGGGTCTACTCTGTTTGAAAAACGCATTTAACTCATTCCCCTATGAGCTATATTTTAGACACAATCCCTTTGAATAAATCTACTGAAAAGGAGCTTTAATTAGAGAAATAGGAAAATTCTTGAACTGTGTAGTTCTTAAACCATTGTAATAAATAGAGCATTGGCTTCTATGGAACAAATGCTCTATTTATCACAATTGTGTCACAAAATGACTTTTATAGAGACGTCAAAGGGTCTCAATATGCGGGAATGAGTTACAATCGTTTGAACGAGGGAGAGGGTGACGATGAGGATTAATTGAAACTTGAATGCAACATTCTATGCGCAGTGACAGTACGTCACATAATTTTAACCCAGACTCAACAGACTTGGGTACACACTGATATGCATATAGGGTATGCATCTTATCATTCATGTATGCTGGTGTCAGACAGATAAACATTTCAGAGTCATTTATCAAAAATCCTTCTTTCAATGTAAAGTAAATGGCATTATTGCTGAAAATCCTACGACCTTTCATATTATGCAACAAAGGTCATTTTATAGCTCTGATCTGAGTGTTGTATTTACAAAATCAGGAAACTGTGTTTATATGAAGGAATAGTTTAATAAAGTAATCAAGTAGAATATATCAATTGCATGTACAGTAAACCGAATGTGCCATTTTAATGCTTAGTTTCAACATCTCAACACCCCTGCCTGCTCTATATCATAAACAAAAGGTTTTCAACTCTTCAAAATCTGTTCATAAATCGATGAGTTCATCCACTGCCATCTTCCTTGAAAGCTTATTTTACCACCGATTTCCATAAACTGTGTCACATAACTTTATCAAAGTAATTATCACTCTTGATAACCAGGGTATGCACTGTTTGGCATTCACATTCTCCACTACCAGGCAATTTAAGCTAATAGTGCGCCCTCAGACAAGGGTCTGCACATTTTGTTAATCACATTCACCAGGCAATTTAAGCTAATGTAACAGAATGGACTCTACATGTACCCTTAAAAGTAATGAACCAAGGAGTCTATTTGAAAATTCTGCATTCAAAGTGTTATCACTTAACTCTTTCCCTGTTGAATATTCATCATATAAGAAATACATCATAAATATTTATGATATCAATTGTTATGGCATACAAAACATTGGACATGTATAGGCTGAGGCAGAAATGGTTGAATCAAATCAGTACATTATACCAAAAGGAAACAAGAGTAGACCTTGACCTGAAGGCTCCAGCAGAACCAGTCTGATGATGATCTGGGTATACACTGTTTGCTAATGCGTGAAAAGGGGTTATTTATGGAGGACAATTGAAGCTAATCTCACTGATTGGACTTGCCATTAAAAGGTAATGAACAATTTAATCCTTTCCTTGATGAATATTCATGTAAGAAATTAATAATTGATAACATGAATGTTTATTAGATTGCTGTAATGGCATCTGTGAAAACAGGACATTTGGCTCAAGCGGAAACAGTAGAACCAGATCTACTGTATATTGCAACATAAGCAAACAGAATAGATTATGATCAGATGGCGCAATCTGATGTGTGACCCAGGGTCTATTCTGTTTGCTAAATTGTTAACATGTGAAAATGTCATTTTAACTGAATGGTATGAGTAATTAACCTTCAGTACCTTAAATTACTGGCAAATTTGCAGTGACCTACCGGTAAATCTAAATTGTTTTGAGTTATTTGATGTCCCCTGTTGAATATTCATGTTTACAAGAAATAATGACTTCATGAATACCTTATAGAACGTTTAGTGTTATAATGACATATGAAAACAATACAATTTAGCTCAAGCAGAAACTATAGAATCAGATCTATATTATACATGTACCACAAGGAAACAGAGTAGATGACCTAAATCCAAACAATTTGGACCCAGTTACCTGATATATATGTCTTACCACAATCTAAACAGGTTGGATCCAGTTATCTGAAGTCATATTAGTTTCCTTGTGTTTCTGTTCGGGCGACTGTTTGTTCTGTATGTGGTGTTTCCTGCATGACTCATTTTTGTACTTTTAGAATCCAAACCGTTTGACATTCTGACATATTACATTATATATAACATATTTTGACATTTAAAGCAGACATTAACTGCTCAAAGTATTGTTTAGTGAGTTAACGCTTTTACTCAAATAAACGTGTTTTCAAGCAACTGCAAACATAATAGACCCAGATCAGTCAGCTCCTAGAGGAGCCGTCTGATCAGGGTCTGCAATGTTTGCTACTGGAATTTTAAATTCAATCTGTATTGAAATTTGTAATAAAGTACGTTATAGATCTATATGTCATCGTGTCACTGAATATAAGTCAGTGCATATAGATCTATAGATGTCACGGAATATATGTCAGTGCATATAGATATATAGATGTCACTGAATATATGTCAGTGCATATAGATCTATTTATGTCACTGAATATTATCCAGGAGTTATTGGACAGAGGAACAAATATGCAGCAGAGTTACGTGATTACTTAATAGGCATTTGCCAGATTTACATAAGATATACTTACCAGTTACTCCATGAATAAAACTTTGTACATGTACACCTTTGCAAACAAAGTAGACCCAGATCCTCTGTAGGAACGGTCTAATCAAGGTCTGCTGTTTTCTTTCGACGTAACATAGATTTCTGTCGATTTTAAAACATCCCTTGTTCATAGTGTCAAATGTTTAAAAAATCAGGATTTAATATATATTCATGACGTCACTAATTTTACATGAATATTTATGGAGTAAAGGGTTGATCAATATAACTGTAAAACGCCATTAAGAAAAAGAGCATGGTGATTGCCCTGTGTTAATACTAAAAAGGCTAAATGATCCATCATAAATAAAACAAAGAGTGCCGAAATGTCACATAATACGCCCGTTAAATATATTTAATTGAAAGGCCATAATGGCATTACACTACATCAGGTAGAAATAGTTCACGGATTTTAATAATTGTTTTAATTCACATTTAAATAAGTCCCTAAACGAAAAAAATGTTACGGAAAAACCATCTAGTTTTAGGAAAAGTGACATTGACCTTGGTTGGGCAACGCCCATTTCAATAGGGCTCTTGCCCTAATCGATATCAATGCACATGTGAAGTTCCATGAAGATCTGACATACAGAACTAAAGTAATCGTTCGGAAACTGGGAAAATTCTACAGAAAAACAATATATTTTCATAAAAAAATAGCTTGACCTTGGTCGGGCAAAGTCCATATTTAATAGGGTTCATTCTCTCATTGATATCAATGCACATGTGAAGTTTCGTGAAGATCGGACATATACATAACTAAAGTTATCGTCCGGAAACAGGAAAATTCTACAGACAAACAATATATTTTCAGAAAAAAATGACCTTGCCCTTGGTCGGGCAAATCCCATAGTCAACAGGGTTCTTCCTGCTCTCTTTGATATCAATGCACATGTGAAGTTCCATGCAGATTGGATATAGAAAACTAAGGTTATCTCCGGAAATGAATCGCGACGCCCACCCGCCACAATATATTTTCAGAAATAAATTACCTTGGCGTTGGTCGGGCGAAGTCCATATTCATTAGGATTCCTGTCCATATTGATATATGGATATCAATGCACATGTGAAGTTTCATGAAGATCGAACAAACAGTGCTAAAGTTATCATCCGGAGCGAATCGAGACGCACGCCTGCCAACTCAACCGCAGCAGGGTTTCACATAATACGTCCCGTCTGAAGACGGCCATACAAAAATGCAATCTCCCAGACTTTTTGATGACGCGTGGCAACCCTGTCAAAATTGCAATTTGAAAGCAAATGATGTTGTGTTAAGTGCTTGTGTGGCGGCCGTAAAACGTCGCCCGTACTTCATTCTCAGTGTTGTTATACCTTCTTGACCTTCGAGATCATGAATTTCAGGACTTCTTGTTCTGAAAATTGAGACTCAATAAAACAGAGTATGCAATTTTCTGTTTTTGTGTTGCAATTTTTGCTTTCGGGGGATCACCTCCCTTCAGAATGAATACAGTTATTGTTGAATTAAATCTATTTTAGCTCTTAAAATATGGCCAAAAACCTTTACCCTGTTGACTATTTGTACAGTGTATTTATTTAAGAAATAATGACATCATGAATATTAATTAGCTTAATTTTTCATAATGTAAAATTTTGAAAGGAATGTTGGCTTTGACAAAAACTGTAGAATCTGATTTATATGTTATAAACAACAGACCAGAGTTTCTGAGATACAAATCTGGGTCTACTCTGTTTGTAAGTGCGTGGAAATGTGTTCACATGAAGGAAATGGTTCAATGACTTTGATAGTTCATTCCTGATTTTATTTCAAATCCCATTCAGTGGTTTAGGAGAAATAATTGCTGGTTATATTAATACTACTGACATACAACAGTAACAAGAAGAATAAGAAGAGAAGAGAACATTGAGTAAATGTAATCACATTTGTGAATTGTGATCCCCCCTCCCCTCCCCAAACACACACACAGACACTGTCAAACATATATCCCAAACTTCAATTGTTTCACTTGAGGCATAAAGAAAATGAGTAGATTGAGGTCAACGAAATTGTCCAATTGCGGTGTGTTTGAGATCATTTATTTGATTACTTTGAGATGCATTGCTTAACTAGTTTGAGATTTCAACAAGATAAATGTCTAAAATTCTTATGTGTGACTGATTATTTTACCAAAACACAAAGCAAACACTCTTGTGGAATAGTTCACATCTGTGTACTCTATATGGTGATATCGAGCTACTTTCTGTTTTAATGATATCCCGGCAACTGTCACAATTAGCATGCATGCTGTCTTACAGGTCATTAATGAGACTATATTGTGGAAATACTCATTATTCGGACTAAAAATATTTACCGGTAGAATATATGTTAATTCCTTACTCCATTTTCGGATGGCTGTCAAAGGTCGCCCTTACACGACAACTTGTCCGGTGTACCTGCTAGCCAATTGGGCAAGCACGGTGGGATCGGGAACCATGCCCAACAGAGCCTACATCATTCTATACCTTTGCAAACAGGGTAAACTAATATGATACGTCAGATCTTGTAGGAGCCGTCTGATCATTGTCAGTTCTGTTTGCTTATAATAATTATAATATATAGTATATAGAAGTGATTCTACAGCTTC
The DNA here is from genome assembly GCA_963576725.1 of Azorinus chamasolen. Taxonomy (NCBI): domain Eukaryota; kingdom Metazoa; phylum Mollusca; class Bivalvia; order Cardiida; family Solecurtidae; genus Azorinus; species Azorinus chamasolen. Next base: position 37,574,695 of record OY755250.1, on the reverse strand, counting down.
TGTCAGGACAAAAAATTCATGTGTCCATATGCAATTAATATTATTAATTACATGTTATCATAATTATTATTGATTATCATCATTATCATTATTGATGTTTATTATACCATTATTTGAATATTTATGGAGTCTTGTATTATTGTTATAATTATTGTTATTATTATTCATGATTAAAATAATATCTATGACTTTTCTATGTTAATATTTCTTACATGAATAATCATAGAGTAAGGGTCTAAACAGATGCACATGAAATGACGTCTGCTACAAAATTCCCACAAAAAAAGTGATTTTAGTTCTACATTTGATAAAATTTTGATATATGAGAACCGTCTGGTCAGGGTCTGTTCTGTTTGCTTCATGATGGGATTTAGATGCGATTCTACAGTTTCTGCCAGGGCAAAAACTTCCTGTGTCCATCTGACATAATAACAATTAATCTACATATTAAATTGATATTCATTATTATCATTATCATTTCTTTTATTAATAGCATTATTATTATTATTATTATCATTATTTATATTATTATTCACGATTATGATAATATTCTTGATGTCAACAATCATCATTGCTTACATGAATATTCATGGAGTAAAGTGTTAATAAATGTCCATGTAATGACGTCTGCTTCTAACATTTCACACAACCAGTGAAATTTATTCTACATTAATAAAACTTTGATAAGTAAAGAGATTCAAACAATTTGGATTCTGATACATTGTAAGATGTCTTCTGATTTGTAACTGTTTGTAAATTTACTAATCAAGTTGTGATTATTTTGCTACAGGTCGATAATAAAACATACAAAGTGTTTACTTACCTCCATGTTTTTTCTCTGCAGACTTTAATCTACTTGGTAAACTTTTATATTGTTGCAGTATTTAGGTGTTGCTCTTTCACTGCTGCTGACATAAAGACTCCCAGTGTCGTATGTTATGACGGCAGGGTACTGCAGACCGTCCTTTTGCTCCAGTACAAACTTCATCAACTGCCCACTGGTCGACAGCTGATGTACACAATTTTTACCTCTACTACACAAAAACACACATCCATTGTCATCCACAGCTATTCCCTGTGGACGCTGTAACCTGTCATGTAAATATGTCGCCATAACAACACCATCTCTATTTAAACACACCATTTTGTTGCCTGCCCAATCACTCACATACATGACACTTTGGTCTCCACGCATTGTTATATCGGAAGGAGAATCTACAAATAATTTCTTTCCTGTGTTGTCTGAGTCAATTTGTTGTAACAAGTTACCCGACATGTCACAAATATGAACTGAATTACGAGGATCATAACAGGCGAGGAAGAGTTTTCCTCCATTATACGTGAGGCCGTTATAACCACCTGATCCAGTTATAGTTTGATCCGCTGACCATGTCGGTGACAGAGACAGCAACTGGATACGCTTTTCTCACATACCTTCCCTTATCTCCGAGTTAGAACAAAAGGTAAAGATTTCCTTATCTGTAACACGTGTAAGATCACGATAGAACGTATGACGTCATATATGACGTCAAGCCATGGAAACCTATGTATATATGTCATTTAAACGGCGAAAATACACTTTTTTGATATGTGAGAAAAAGAATCTGACGCTCGTTGTCTTTAAAGATCACATGTTCCTAAACTCACCAAGAAAATGTTATTAAGCTCGCCAAGGCTCGCTTAATGACATTTTCTAAGGCTCGTATAGGAACATGTGATCTTAAAAGACAACTCGCAACAGATCCTCTATGTCATCTTCACATGTTACTGCCAGCTGATCATCTCCGATATAATGTGTTTAGGTTGTGATGATAATGAGAGTTTCTCGGTTTGTTTTTACCTGCGATGCCTATAATCTTGACACACTGGGTGTCATAATTTTGATGGTTTTACAATATAATGCAGCTAGAGAAAAAAAGTTTTAAGAAAAATTATTTTTTTACATAATGGCACACCTTTTTTGCTTTTTTTCTTGCAATGTATCGATACGTTTGTAGTTATCTCGTAGTAACTGTTTCCTTTTCGCCTCATCGTAACTACCATTGGTTTCTTGTCGACACGATTCCGACCGACTTTTATTGAACTCTAATTCACTGATGAGATTTTTTGTATCTCCGCGTATGTTTGTGAATTCTTCGCGGCTTGCGGATGAGCTGGAAATCTCCGGTATGTAGGACACGTTGTCTCCGCAGGTTCTGTGGCATAAAACAATACAGACTCTGCACCCAAGTTGTTGATGAGAATTACAGAAGAATATAATCGGCTCATCTGCGTGCGTCTGGCACCTGTCCGTCAGTGGGTCCGCAGCCCCAGAAGCCCCTGAAAGTTGTTTTCGGCCTTTTTGTGACGTGGACATTGTCGCAATATCTTGTAGCACGTGGTTTGTTAAAGCTGGAACTTTGTTATGGTCATTTCTGCACTCGTTACACAAATAGTGTCTACATTCCACACAATGAATAATGGCCTCCATTCTCTTTCCTAATTTTAAACACGGATCACAGGCATATTCAAAGCCTTCTTCTGAACCCACGTGTAGAGTCTTATTGAAACTTTCTGATAAATTCGACATTTTACTGGTTGATGAACTAACAAATTGCTTAAACGCTCAGCGATACTGTATGTTTGACAACTAGAACTAAAATGAAGCAGACAGGAGTTGGGAGTAAGGAATAAAAGAACGCCATGACTTCATTTTTAATGGGATGTGCTAAAGAGTATCCAATGAGGCGAGGAAGTTGTAAACATCCGATGAGACGAGAGGCGGGTCTGTCTTTGCCCCTCCCATACTTTAGATGGATGACTGCCTAGGCAATATATCTTTGGTGCAAAGTTTGGATAGATAGCGAGGGACACCCCCCCCCCCCCACACACACACACACACAAGTTTATCTTTAAATAAAACTTTGATAATCTGGCAAACTCAATATATGTAGATCTAGTTATGTAAATATATAATTCACCAATCAACCTCTTAAAGTATTTATATAGATCTACTAAAATATTTCATATTCATGTAAGAAATAATAGGCTAACATCATGATTTTCTAAATAGAATTTTCAATTGATTTGTTTTTACTTTGACACAAACTGTAGAATTAGATGTATATCATGTCAAAATCAAACAGAGTAGACCCTGATCAGGCGGCTCTTACAGGAGCCATTTGATCTGGGTCTACTCTGTATGCAAATGCGTGAAAACACATTTACAGGGTTAACTCGCAGGTGTATTCCCTTAGTTCAAACATTAGCAAATATATACCTTGATAACTTTATTTTGTCGCATTATTTATATAATATTTTCACCACTACAAAGAGAAGGTAGAAAATGTGATAACAGTCATATCAATCTTTTTTTTCTTCTATAAAGCTACTCATCATTTCACCTCAATTAGCCGTCAGTGAAATAATTGTTTATTTCAAACCTACCTCAATACCTATCGAATATTCATGGGTAAATAGTTAAAAAAAATTGGAAGGTAGAACATTTTAACCATTTTAGAAGTAAAGAAACAGATCTTTCAATTTATTAACAAACAGAGCATACCTTGATCTGGGTCTACTCTGGATGCTATTGCGTTGAAAACAAGTTTATATAAATATATGAGGGAAATGGTTATGGTATGAATATTCTTTTTGGCTGCAGCATGTTGAAAAATTCTCCATTTTTCATGTCAGCCCATAGTTTGCGTTTTGTACCTTTTCCCCCGGAATGTAATTTCTATGTTTGTCTGCTTCTGTAGCCGGGTAGAGATTGTAGTGAAACAGTTGATAGGCTTTACAGTGTGGCTTGGTAGCTCATTCGGTGGAGTGTTGGCATGGTATGCCAGATGTCCTGGGTTCGAGTCCCAGTCGAGACACAACTTTTCACCGTGTTACACTTCTTACCCCTTTTTATTTTATTTTTGCTTATGCATGTGCGGCATATTTGGTACCCATACAACTGTGTTGTTGACTATGACTATGAACATGTAATGTGTCTTAAACTACAGTTGAATAATTTGTGCTTTTTAATGCATTTTTAGTCTATAATAAATCACCTCTAATAGACTATAGCTCTTTCAATTGAGTTATTCTTAAAAAATATCAATCTGTTTATTGCTGCTTAGTCAAGGGATGTAATTCATGCATCCTTCTGTATTCGATTTTGCATGAGTTGCCTCTCAATGATTGTCATCGTGTATGAATGTGATAACTTACTATGCCTCCATTATGATAAAACAGCTGTTATTTTGTGTTTGAAATGTGTATCCTTTTAAATGCCTTTTTGTCCCGTAATTTATAAGTTGTAATACGTTGAACATGCATTCTTTGTTTTAAATAATGTGCAGGTTTTAATCAGACTCTGCATATTTTTTTTAAACAACTTCTTAACTGTTACAGAAATTCTTAGCTTGTTCATAGCATATTTTTTTAAACAACTTCTTAACTGTTACAGAAATTCTTAGCTTGTTCATATAAAAAAAATCTTTCTTATATAGCTATGTTTGTATGTATGTGATGTATAACTTACGTCTGTGTAAAAAGCTCAGTAGAGCTTATGTTATTTATTATGTTCATCCGACTATGTGAATAAAATTTACTTGTAGTGGCCTAGTGCAAAACTAATTTCTTTCATCCAGCACTATTCATATGAAATAATGATCCTCTATATGCCTACTTTATTTGAAACCTCTTAGTAAATGCGTATTTATGGAGTAATATTAATGTGGCCGAAGCATTGTGCTTATTCAAACATTTTGAAACATATGAAACTACACTTCGTCTCAGAGGATATTTGTTCTTTTTAGCACCAAGCCTCAGTATATATATATGTGAAATTCCTTTTTAGCCCCTCGTCTCATTGGGTGTAGTTATTAGCTCCTCGTCTCAGTGGATGTATGTAGTTATTAGCTCCTCGTCCCAGTGGATGTATGTAGTTATTAGCTCATCGTCTCAGTGGATGTATGTAGTTATTAGCTCATCATCTCAGTGGATGTATGTAGTTATTAGCTCCTCGTCCCAGGGGATGTATGTAGTTATTAGCTCCTCGCCTCCGTGGATGTATGTAGTTCTTAGCGCCTCGTTTCGGTGCATGTATGTGCAGTGGTAAATACGCTATTCCTACCCACTTAGCGCGTTTCTTACGCGTTACCTATCCGTTTCTTAGCCGTTTCGTTAAACGGGTTTCTAACCGTTTGTTTACGCGTTTCTTAACGCGTTTCCTAAACGTTTAAGAGCCCGGATGAAAGGAGAGTATTCATGGACGAAAGGGGGATAATCCTTGATATGGCATTTCTTTGAAATGGGAGACATTCTCATTTACCTGCTGAGCACTCCTGATATGTAAAATTAAGATCAACAGTATTTAAACTTTTAATTCTCGTTTCATTTCCATAATATCTACCTAGATCTAGATCTATAATAAAATATAGATCTACAGTCTCACTGCGTTCATCTATGTGCTGTAAAATGTCTGTTTTTGGTACTGTACGTACAGTACCGTAGCAGATATAGTAGAAGTATTTTAGAATCTAGATCATATCAATCTAAACTACCTTTTAAAACTAGAATTTATATTAATCTAAGTTTTAAATTGGTCTGAAACGTTTGGATTTAACTTTGTGCTGAGCCATAGATCTACAATTAATCAAAACATAGTTTTCTTGTATTTTTGGAGAAGCTAACAAATCATACTTTTAGATCATTGGGCACATTATTTGGTATTTCTGTTACGTAATAATTCGTAACTTTGTTGATAAGATATCAGTGATGTGATCACTGACAAGACCATTGTCCCCTGCTGGGAAAATAGCTAGGGACTTTACTGACCATCTGGCAGCTTTGATCGTATATTTAGGCTGGGTAAATAATAAAGTATTCAACTAAGACAATTTATTTTCATGCATTCATAACAATTATAGTTATTAATTTTTAAATCTTTGAACGCGGGGAACAAAAGTACTGACATTTGAAAGCAGTGTAAACACAGACAAGATAGCTCCAAAATCAGGGTGTTGATCAGGGTCGTCACTAGTATTTTCATAGCCCTAATTAAAAATCATCTAGCAAATCATCTAGCAAATAATGAATAGAATATATAGTTAAACAATAATGGACCATTCCACTTTTAAATTTCGGCATACGAAGGTTTAATCTTCACAAAGTAACAAAACAATAAGAAAGTTTTCATAGTTATATGTGAGCATAAAATATGCTTAATTATTTGTTTAAAACGCTTTAGATCTACCTCATAATGATGAAAACACCTTTAAAAACATAATAGTTTCAGATCAGATTGCTCACGTGGAAGCCGTTTGATCTGCACTATTTGCTTATCCCATTACATACACGTGGATATAACACTTAAACGCCTTTGCAAACAGAGTAAACCTAGACATGAAGGCTCCTGTAGGGGCCGTCGGATCAGGGCCCACTCTGCTTATGAAATTAATAGACCTGACTATATTTTCTACAAATATCAAGAAGGCGTGTGCACTTATACCTTTGTTAAATTCAGCAAGATCTAATAAATATTCATGATGGTTTTTTTCTGACAGAAATTTTCAAATGGGAAAGAGTTAAGAAATAGAATAGATCTGAATTCTTTAGTAGGTTTCTTCATTTAAGTTCCAAAATTTGGTGGTTTACTTTGTGACAGTTTTTTATCTGAAATGTAGAAACCTACTCAAAAAAGAACTAACTCTTCAATCCATTTGTTTGATATGTATAGAGTGAATATCTGATATTATAGCTTTGTACAAACAAAATTTAAGAACATATTGTTCCCTAAGTGAGCAAATCGTCGACACTAGCCGGGATTGAACCGCTAAACGTTCGTTGAGTGACGAATCCATTCTTATTTTGGCTAACCCGTTTCATTCGGACTTTTTTGAAAACGGCTATCATCGATAAGATCCGAAATATCCGCATGAAACGGCAACACCTATGCACCTACCGCAACTTCTCTGGTATAATCGTTTCTTTACGCGTTTAACGCGTGTAAAACGTTTATCGCGTAACCGTTCGTTAACCGTTCGTTAACCGTTCACTACTCGTTTCTTACGCGTAGTAAAACGAGTAAATAGGTAGGAATAGCGTATTTACCACTGTAGTTATTTGCCCCTCGTCTCAATGGATGTTTGTACTTTTAAGCACCTCGTCTCAGTGGATGTAACTCCTTTTTAAAAGCCCTTAGACTCAGTGGATATAATTCCTTTTAATCCCCTCGTCTCTGTGAATGTATGTACTTATTAGCCCCTTATCTCAGTGGATATTTGTGCTTTTTAGCACCTCGCCTTAGTGGATGTATGTAGTAATTAGCCGCTAGTCTCCGTGGATGTAAATTAGCCCCTTGTCTCAGTTGATATAGTTATTAGCTTCTCGTCTCAGTGGATCTATATAGTTTTTAGATCCTCGCCTCAGTGTATGTATGTAGTTATTAACCTCTTGTCTCATTAGTTTTCTTCCCTTTTTAACACCTCGTCTCAGTAGATGCATATACTTTTAAGTCCCTCGTCTCAGTGGATGTAATTCCTTTTTAGCCCCTCGCCTCAGTGGATGTAAATTAGCCCATCATCTTAAAGGATGTTTGTTCTTTTAGCCCCTCGTCTCAGTGGATGTAAATTAGCCCCTCGTCTTAGAAGATGTTTGTTCTTTTTAGCACTTCGCCTCAGTGGATATATATATACACTTAAGGCCCTCGTCCCAGTAGATATAATTCATTATTAGCCCCTCGTCTCAGTGGATGTAATTCCTGTTTAGCCCCTCCTCACAGTGGATCTGTGTAGTTATTAGCCCCTCGTCTCAGTGGATGTATATTAGCCATCGTCTTAGAGGATGTTTGTTCTTTTTAGCACCTCGTCTCAGTGGATGTATATACTTTTAAGGCCCTCGTCTCAGTATATAATTCCTTATTATCCCCTCGTCTCGGTGGATATATTTATAAGCTTCTCGTCTCAGTGGACGTATGTAGTTTTTAGCTCCTTGCCTCAGTGGGTGTATATGTCGTTTCTAGCCCCTCGTCTCAGTGGATGTTTGTAATTTTAAGCACCTCGCCTCGGTGAATGTATAAACCTTTAAGGCTCTCTTCTGCTTTCTAGCCCCTCGTCTCAGTGGGCGTAAATTAGCCCCTCGTCTGAGAGGATGTTTGTACCTTTAAGCACCTTAACTAAGTGGATGTATATACACTTAAGGCCCTCGTCCCAGTGGATGTAGTTATTAGCTCCTCGCCTCAGTGGGTGTATGTAGTTATTAGCTCATCGTCTTAGTGGATGTATGTCTCGTCTCATTAGATGTTTGTTTTGTTTAGCAACCCGCCTAGTAGATGTATATTCTTTTAATGCATTCGTCTAAGTGTACGTAATTCCTGTTTAGTCCCTCGTCTCAGTGGATGTATGTAGTTATTAGCCCCTCGTCTCAGTGGATGTAAATTAGCCCCTCGTCTCAGAGGATGTTTGTACTTTTTAGCACATCGCCTTTGTGGATGGGTATACTTTTAAGGCCCTCGTCTCAGTGGATGTAATTCCTTTTCAGCCCCTCGTCTTAGTGGATATATGTAGTTTTAGCCCCTCCTCTCAGTGGATGTAAATTAGTACCTCGTCTTAGAGTATGAAAAAGTAGTAAAGTCAAGCAGATAAAGCCACACACAAAACGCCACCATCACCAAAACATAGACAGAAAGCAATTTATATAGCAATTTATACACCCACATACAGTAGAAAGCCACATACAAGACGCAATCACCACCAACACATCGATAGACAGCCTGGCACACACGCACAACCAAACACACGCAAACGCACGAGAAGAACACAGAAACCACCAACAAATACACAAGTACCAGAGACAAACATGAACAAAACACAAGCACAGACACAAGACAAACAAAAGTAAGTTTGTTCTTTTTAGCACCTTGCCTTAGTGGATGTATAAACTTTTAAAGCCCTCGTCTCAGTGGATGTAATTCCTTTTTAGCCCCTCGTCTCAGTGGTTGCAAATTAGCCCCTCGTCTTAGAGGATGTTTATACATTTTAGCACCTTGCCTCAGTGGATGTACGTATATGCTTTTAAGGCCCTCGTCTTAGTGGATTTTATTCATTTTAGCCCCTCGTCTCAGTGGATTGAATTATTATCTCCTCGTCTCAGTGGATGTATGTAGTTAGTAGCCCATCTTCTCATTATATGTTAGTTCTTTTAATCACCTCATCGCAGTGGATGGAACTCCCTTTAAGCCCCTCTTGTCTCAGTTTTCCCCTTTGAAGCACCTCGTCTCAGTAGATGCATAAACTTTTAAGCCCCTCGTCTCAGTGGATGTAACTCCTTTTTGGCCCATCGGCTCAGTGGATGTAAATTAGACCAAAATCTTAGAGGATGTGTGATCTTTTTAGCACATCGCCTCAGTGGATGTATATACTTTTAAGGCCCTCGTCTCAGTATATATAATTCCTTATTAGCCCCTCGACTCAGTGGGTGTAATTCGTTTTAGCCCCTCATCTCAGTGGATGTAATTATCAGCTCCTCGTCTCAGTGGATGTAGTGATCAGCTCCTCGTCTCAGTGGATGTATGTAGTTATTAGCCCCTCGTCTCAGTGGATGTAGTTATTAGCTCCTCGCCTCAGTGGATGTAGCACAACTTTATCAGCTCCTCGTCTCAGTGGATGTATGTAGTTATTAGCCCCTCGTCTCAGTGGATGTAGTTATCAGCTCCTCGTCTCAGTGGATGTATGTAGTTATTAGCTCCTCGCATCAGTGGATGTATGTCTCGTCTCATTAAATGTTTGTTCTGTTTAGAACATTCCCTCAGTAAATGTATATACTTTTAAGGCCTTCGTCTCAGTGGATGTAATTCCTTTTGAACCCCTCGTCTCAGTGGATGTAAATTAGCCCATCCCCTCAGAGGATGTTTTTTTAGCACCTCGCCTCAGTAGATGTATATAATTTCAAGGCCCTCGTCTCACTTGATATAAATCCTTATTGTTCTTCGTCTCAGTGGATGTATTTATTAGTTCCCCGTCTCAGTGGATGTATGTAGTTATTAACTCCTCGCCTCAGTGAATGTATGTCGTTTCTAGCCCCTCGTCTCAGAGGATGTTTGTAATTTTAAGTACCTCGCCTCAGTGGATGTATTAAGGCCCTCGTCTCTGTGAATGTAATTCCTTTTTAGCCCATCGTCGCAGTGGATGTAAATTAGCCCCTCGTCTGAGAGGATGTTTGTACGTTTTAGCACCTCTCCTTAGTGGATGTATATACACTTGAGTCCCTCGTCTCAGTGGATGTAATTCCTTTTTAGCCCCTCGTCTCAGTGGGTGTAAATTAGCCCCTCGTCTGAGAGTTTTTTTAGCACCTCGCCTTAGTGGATTTATAAACGTTTAAGGCCCTCGTCTCAGTGGATGTAATTCCTTTTAGACTCTCGTCTCAGTGGGTGTAAATTAGCCCCTCTTCTTAGAGGATGTTTTTACATATTAGAACCTTTCCTCAGTGGATGTACGTATATACTTTTCAGGCACTCGTTTCAGTGGGTGTAATTCATTTTTAGCTCCTCGTCTCAGTAGATGTAAATTAGTCCCTCGTCTCAGTGGATGCATGTAGTTATTAGCTCCTCACCTCAGTTGATGTACGTAGTTATTAGCCCCTCGTCTGTGATGTCTTATGCCCATATGTAAAGAAAGACCATATTTGGTCATAAAACGTGTCTTTACCCCTTCTACGACATACTTTTTTTATCTTTCTAGTTGTTATAACAAACGCTTATGTCACGTTTATAAACTTATTCTGTTCTGTTCAATTTACTCAAACTAGCTAAATCGTCCATTTTGGAGCTCGGACAGACGCACGGACGATCAGAGAGACTTCAGAGTGTCTCGGTCTAGTAGGCAAATGTTTCTAGTCAACATATTTTTACCCTCTTACTGAGTCAATAATTGAAATACGGGTACTAAAATAACCCAAAATATTCTTATTTAAATGGAATGTTTTGATACGGACAGATAAACGGACAGATAAACGGACATGTAAGCGCCATATTATACCAAATGATACGTATGTACAGAACCTATAATATGTGCAGCATTCAGCTTCTTAAGTTTTATAATAAAGGCTTAGGTCACGTTTATTCTACGTTCTATTCTGTTCATTTTAGCTAGTACTATCGTCCATTTGGGGGCTCAGGCAGACGCAATGGCGATCAGGGAGACGTCAAACAATCTGGCTCTTGTACTCCAAGGTCAATAGTATACATATAAGTGAAAATATATATCCTAAGACCTCCAGCGGGCTCAAGAAACATTCTTCCAAGGGGTTGCAAAAGTACGAAAATATAGACTTTATAATGCAGCAAACAGTGCAGATTCTTATCAGAGTCGCCTCGGAGAGGCGCCGGTATGCAAATCAATGCAGCAAACAGCGCAGACCCTGATCACAGCCAACGGCATGTAAATCAATGCAACAAACAGTGCAAACCCTGATCAGGATTGTATAATGGAAAAAAAAAGAAACCTCCTTGTACTAAAATACTTTGTTTATGATCTGGACCAAAACAGACGGCTGTAAGGTATAAAACTATATGTAATCTTCTAGAATGAAGTTTCTAATGAAGAGTCCAGTATCCTTTATTGGACCAATGTAGGTCCAGACTCCAGTGTCCCTAACATGTACACATTGTACATTGTGTTAATTATTTGGTATTTAGGGCAGGTGACTGTTTAAAGCAAGGTGAAAGAAAAACAGAATGTTCTGTTTAACTTCCACCTTGCTTTAAGCAGCCACCTGCCGTTAACACAAATTACTTGATGTAATTTAGTGGCTGTTATAGAGAGGTGTTACTGTACATGCAAAACATGTAGACCCAGAGTCCAATGTCCCATACAGGTCACATGCAAACAGTGAATACCCAGAATACAGTGCCCTTTATTGGGACAATTTCAAAGAAGAAAGACCGAGAGTCCATTGTCCCTTTTAGGAACTCCTGCTGCAAGCTGACCAAAAGTCCAGTCTTTTATTGGAACACTTGTAATGTAGATGCAGAGTCCGGGTCACTTATAGGGATTCATGCAAACAGTGAAGGCCAAGGGTACAGTGCCTTCTATCGGAACACTTGCAGACACAGTAGACCTTGATTTCATTGCCCCTTTTAGTGTTACATGCAAATAGTGGAGACCTAGAGTTCAGTATCTTTTATTGGAACATGTAGAACCCTTTTTGGGTAAATGCAAACAATAAAGACCCATAGTCCAGTGTTGACTTATGAACATATGTGAAAAATGTACACTGTAAGCAGTGCACACTTTGTAATGCACATATTGTAGACTAAGTGTCCCTCACGGGGACACATACAAACAATAAATACCTAGAACCGCTTGTCCCTTACCTAAAAGGACAAATGAAAACATTGTAAACCCTTAGCTTAGTGGCCCCTAAAGTATGGTCCAGATCCCTTATAGAGACACATGCAAACTATAGATCCAGAGCTCATTGTACGTTATTGGGACTCATGCAAATAGTTCAGACCCACAGCCTTACTGGAACATATTCAACCAAAGTAAAACCAGTCCAGTGTCCCTTTTAGGACATATCCATGATTCAAAACAAACTGTTTGTAGATGCAGTTACAGATTCAGGGTTATATAAAGTCAACAGCTCTGCGTCTCAAATGGATCCAAACTGTTTATAGATGCAATTACAGATTCAGCGTTTACAGATGTAATCACCGATTCAAGGTCATATGAAGTAAAGAGCTTCTCGACGTCTCATCTGGATCCAAACGGTTTGTAGGTGAAAATACACCTTCAAGTTGTATTAAAGAAAAACGTTTTAGCGTCTCATCTGGATCCAAACTATCTGCAGATGTAATCACGATTCTATTATCAGCAGGCTTAAGGTTAAATAAAGTAGAAATGGATAAAGTAAAGACAAACAGGTAATATCTATAAATATACTTTATTGATCTTCTCAAAAGATTTCTTTGACTCTCTTCCCATATACAGTAAACCTCTAAATAAAGCAACCACTTACATGTTGGGTCTTAATGGCAGGTGGCGCCTTAATACAGGGGGGATGTATTCCAGAAGGTTCTGACAGCAGCGCTTGGTGTTACTTTTTCTGCATTAAGCAATCACCTGTTTTAAACGACATGTTATATTCTTAATGTGGTCGCTTTAAACATATTTTACTGTATTTGGTATTATGACATATGATAAACCCTTTCCATAATATATACGTGATACCTTGCATCTGCAAACACAGGAGATCTATAGAAGCCTTTTGATTAAGGTCAGCTCTGTTTGCTTTAAGAATTTGACATGTACGTCTTAACCCATACAGTGTAATGACGGGTCTATGATAGCATTTGCAATAGACTGGATCCAGATGGGATGACAAGTAAAACTCGGCATTTTATCCGGATCATAATTATTTGAAAATTGTTTATCGTTTTATAAATAATTTTGAACAAGCACTCACTTCAAAACTTGAAGCAGACGAAAATGTGTCTAGCAGATGGAAATGTGTCTAGCAGATGAAAGTGTGTCTAGAAGACAAACATATGTCTAGCAGACGACAATTTTGGCACTAAAAGAGTTAACTTGTATATAGTTATACATTTTGTAACCAATTTCTCATCTCACCACTATTTACTGCTTATCATCTAAAGCCTTCAGTGCCATTTGTTACAATTACATAATAATCTCAATGCTTAGTACTAACACAATATTCATATAAACAAGATCCTAATTACAACTTGATTACAAACCTTTTAACCCTTTCGCTGCCAATGCCGGATCTGTGATTACCTATGCAAACAGTTTGGATCCAGATGAGACGCCAAGTAACTCGGCGTCTCATCAGGATCCAAATTGTTTGTTACTGTTACTATGATTTTGAAACTAAAATGAAGAAAATAAAAAAAAAATGAATTTTTTGTATCAGACGACAAAGTTAGTAGTCGACAGGACTTGGCAGCGAAAGAGATACAAAACTTTTATCATTTGTGCATGCACTTCTTTGTACATAATTACATGTACATGTATATAAATAAGCAGGATTGTAGTCTGGCATGTCAACTACATTATGGTAATTCAGCGAAAGTTTCTTTACTCAATGAATACTTATGTCGGAAATAAAGCAAACCCTCATTCTACCGGCATTCGCTACAACGGCACTCTCGTTTTACCGGCAGTATTCATTGATACAAAATTACCGTTAATTCTTTGAAACAACCACTAAATAATTAGGTACAATGCCAATAACAGGTGGGCGCTTAATGCAGAACACAAGAAGTGCAAAAAGCTCCCCAAGGGGGAGCTTTTTGCACTTCTTGTGTTCTGCATTAAGCGATCACCTGTTGGTACTATTTTAAAACTGGCCATATGGTTCCTGTCATATTTAAACTCGTTATAACGGCAATCTCGTTATACCAGCACAAAATCTGGAAACAAACACCGCCGTTGTAATGAGTGTTCACTGTAATAACAACATGAATATTGATTAGATTTATTTTTAAAATAGCACATAATCACAGAAAGTGTTGGCTTCATATCTTTATTATTTCATAAGGAAACATTGCAAACCCTGATTAAACGGAATCCACAGGAACTGTCTGATTTTGGTATACTCTGCTTGCAAATGTGTATAAGGGATATTTATGGAATAAAGGAGTACATGCAGTTGAATTTCAAATTTCAAGATCCTCTAGTTTTACACACTATATAATCAACACCTATCATATCATATGATAAACAACAGGATCACATGATCTATTTGTGCATACAATACAATCAATAAAATACATTTATTTATATTAAAGCAACAAGCATAGATGGTTAATCAAGAATTACAGTAATTGCAGCACGTTTGGTAAGTTGTCATCAGCCGCATGTTCTTATAAAAATTATTATCTATAGGCTGATACAGAACTATAACTTTTTTAGTGCTGGCAATGCCTTTTATCAACAATATTCGCTTGAATTATTATTAGCAAAGGGTCACCTAAGGAATATAACTGCAAAAGCGTAATGAAATCCAGTCCAAACTAAAAGTTTTATTTCTCCACCAAACCCAATGGTCTGAATACTCTATAGGATATTCCTGTAAATAGAGTTTAGTGGAGAAATAAAATAGCAATTGTTGGAAATGTTTTAATTTACACATCTTATCAGGTTTTCTTATTGATATAGATGTTCCGATACCACAGTAAACAGACCGGAGTATTTACCTAATCATACTTATTACTGTATTTACCACTAATATACAAGTCTATTCCTCAATTTATTATTTACATAAAAGTATTTTCCTATACGTATTTAAAATATTCATGGAAATAATGGAAAGTTGTCACTTCTGATAAAAACTATCTTACTAATAAAGGAATAAACACAGTGCACACGGAATATTATTCAAATATACAGTACATATTAACAATATTAACAACAACAATCATACACTCAGGCGCGTGCTCTACTCAAAATAAATGCAACCCAAACACATTACGACATATTTAAGAGACCAATCAGAAAAGGGTCATACTGGCTCTATACAGATAACTTGGGACTATAGGCCAAGTGACCTATTATGTACATCTACCAAATATCTTCATGCTCCTGTATTCCACTAACCCTTTCATCGCCGCAGTCGCATAAATGCACCACGGTAATAGTGGAGTCCTATATTAGACGCCGCCTTGAACACGGCGGCGTCTAATCAGGGTCTTCACTATTTCTATCAATCTCTATTTCTATATATGTGCTTTATTCCTTTTGACTTTGCATTTATTTATCTTATTTCCTTATTTTACTGAATGATTTAACAAACTTTGATTGCAGACGATAATTAGAAATTTGGCGCCGAAAGGGTTAAAACATAGGCTGAGAGAACAGTTACAAACAGTACAACAAATGTGACCTACTTTTATCATGCATTGCTGTCATTTGTACCGGTAGCTAAATGCACACAAATGTGCATAAAACTTCTCTAGGATCTTTCACTACCAATTTCATTCTGCATTAAGCTACGATCTGACCTATAATTATAGACCCCCGTATTCACTGTGTGGTCACTATAGACAGGTTCTGCTGTATAAAGCACTTATTCTGTTTTGTAGATCCTACATTGGTTCATAATATGGTCACTATAGACTGGTTCAGCATTACTCATACAGTATCTAGGAACCATTTATATACACTATAGAATTGTTCTACAGTACTCATTCAGTACCTAAGAACCATTTATATACTGAATAGACTGGTTCTACAGTACTCATGCAGTACCTAGGAACCGTTTATATACACTATAGACTGGTTCTACAAAACTCATGCAGTACCTAGGAACCGTTTATATACACTATAGACTGGTTCTACAGTACTCATGCAGTACCTAGGAACCATTTATATACTTAATAGACTGGTTCTACAGTACTCATGCAGTACCTAGGAACCGTTTATATACACTATAGACTGGTTCTACAGTACTCATGCATTACCTAGGAACCGTTTATATACACTATAGACTGGTTCTACAGTACTCATGCAGTACCTTGGAACCGTTTATATACAGCCAAACCTGCTATCACTTTCTTGACAACTTAAACTTAAACCAGGGTAATAGTCATGCATAAAGCTCATCTGTGTATTATGCAGCCACCTATTTAAAACAATCTAAAGTATTTTGTATTAAAAATACAGTTATCTAAGTTTTACTGTATAACAGAGTCTGAGTTTGTTCTCAAGATTTGATTGGTCAGATTTGAGCATTGACCAATCAAAAGCTTGAGAACGAACATATGCCATTTAATCTTTTCCTCCATTTCATATACGATTAGTATCTGTACGATCAGTATCTGCTCTGTTTTTGTAAGAAGTTGTAATATATATGACTACATGTCGAACCAATACTAAAAGTGTATACATATGCCATTATGAAACATCAGATTATCATTTTTATGTCAAATGTGCTTTATGTTTATTTGAGGTGCTTACACATATTCAACAAGGAAGGGATTAAATCAATGGTATACAATATATGAAATGATGATATTTCTGACTCTACAATTTCTACTAAAACCAAAACATCCTGTGAACATTTGCCATCACAAAACAATAGCTAATAACTATTAACCCTTCGCTTGCTATTCGCTTCAATATACCTACCTGTAAACAGTGAAGACCCAGTTGAGACAGCTCCTGCAGGAGATGCCTCATCAGGGTCTGCACTATTTACAAGTTGATTGTGCAACCAGTGCACTCCAAAGCAGTGATTGCACAGCGAAATACTTGTACACAGTGAAGATATATGTTATTATACAACAGTGCTTGGGTAAAGAAGGAGAATGTATTTTAAAATTCAGCGAGAGAAGGGTTTCTTTATCTAAAAATAATCTCTCACTAAATATTAGCCTATTTCACCATAGGCTATTTTAGACCCGAGCTCTATGAATACATCTACTACTGAAAAGGAGCAAGTTA
This sequence comes from Azorinus chamasolen, assembly GCA_963576725.1. Classification (NCBI taxonomy): domain Eukaryota; kingdom Metazoa; phylum Mollusca; class Bivalvia; order Cardiida; family Solecurtidae; genus Azorinus; species Azorinus chamasolen. The sequence goes on along the minus strand of OY755250.1, from coordinate 37,557,266 downwards.
TAGAAAAAAGGCCACTTTAAATGTTGTATACTTTTTAAAGCATTATGGAGCAAATGCTCTATTGATCATAATGGTTTAAACAGTTACTTTTAAAGAGGCATTTAAGGAGTCAATGTGAGGGAACGGGTTCATAGAAAAAGGAATAGAAATTGATAAAATATATTTTCAGCTCTTAACCAACTAATACTTAACCGTTTCTTCATATCAATATGTTTTCTAGCATTTGCAAACAGAGTATACCTAAGGTCAGACTTGTATTTTAGGAAATGTTTAATCAATGTCTGTTATGTTTCCTTATGACATGATACAGATCTGGTTCTACAATATCAAAGCAATGCATTCCCCTAAATTTGAATATTCATGAAGTGATTATTCCATGCTTAAATATTATTTAGAGACAGGATTAAAGCAGTTAGCGACTGAATGAAGCATAAACAAGTCTCAAATGTGATTTTATTGCTATGACACCCAATGTGTAGAAACTCAATGGTTTTAACTTGTTTTACGAATCCCTCTAAAGGCTTTACAGATAACAGTCCATAAACATCCATGCATTAACCTGCCCGTGATATGGTCTGTTCTTTATGATTATTCATGCAAGTATCTGTTAATCATGAATGTTCATGCATGTTCTGTCCATTATGATTATCCATGCATGTATCTGCCCATTATGAATATTCATTGATGAATCTGCCCATTATGAATGTGCATGGTTGTATCTGCCCATTATGAATATTCATGCATGTATCTGCCCATTATGAATATTCATGCATGTATCTGTCCATTATGAATATTCATGCATGTATCTGCCCATTATGAATATTCATGCATGTATCTGCCAATTATGAATATTCATGCATGTATCTGCCCATTATGAATATTCATGCATGTATCTTCCCATTATGAAATTTATTACAGTAACCCTATTAAATGCGGGACGTGTTTACATTGGCATTATCAAACAGTGTAGACCCAGATCAAGGAGATTCTATGAGTCCTCCGATTACGGTCTACACTGTTTGTTATTCAAAAAACTGTTTGCAAATGTTACCCATTCATACTGTAAGGATAGATAATGATAATGATAGACAATGATAGACCATTCCACTTTGAACATTCAGCATAGGAGGGGTTAAAATACTGAGTAAGCTATTTTGTTTATATGTCTTAAAGATGAAAACTTGTAACACGAAAGCAGCCAGAGCAGACCCTGATAACAGGGCCGCTATGATCATGATCAACATGTTCAATATAATATACAGTAAAACTCCGCTAATGCGACAATCTAAAATAGGTATAATTCTGGATGGTAGATCTGGTAGATCATAGCATAAACCAACTGTCAAAATTCGTTAAATATGTACTTAAAGACAGAGCAGCTGCAGGAAATCCGTTTAGAAACGGCAATAAATGAGTCTGGCATCCTGTTTCCAGGTTTAAAAGTGTACTACCATCGGTGTCTCATCGCGCAGGCAAATGGGGAAGAGTGGCCACCGTCATAAATCAGCTAAAACATTATTTTAGATGAAACAGTCTATGAGAGATCTTATAAAATATTGATAAAAATGTGTGTCCCAAAAGCCGAAAATACATGGACGACATACATAGGACTATCTGAATTTTACCATTGGCAACGATTATTACAAGATATTCTGATTTAAAATGATTCCAATACAGAGTTTTACATAGAATAATTACAATATTATTTGACACAACTTGGCACTAGACGTAATGATAATTGTACTTTCTGCAATTCACATAGGGAAACACTGGTGCATTTATTGCATGATTATGAAGTCATTAAAGATATATGGAAAAAACATCTCAACGTACATATAGCCTAATACCTTCATAATTATGTGCTGTCCAAAAATGAAATACATTTAGGATTGATACATGCTAATGGTAGGGATATAATAATTAATTTGATAATTCTCTTGACGGGACAAATGCCACTGGTTCGAATCCCAGCTCGGCATGATTAAAAAAATAGAACAGACACCAGACAGGAGATGCAAAACGATACATTTGTTAGATTTCATCCGTTTTTTCTCTTTATGGCTTTCTTTGGAGATATGCATTATGGTACTTAAAATGCCTTACATGATTCGAACAAACTATATAGAGCAGAAGCACACAATATTTCTAACTACTATGTAACGTAACAGAAGGTACGCTTTTATTTCATTTTCTGTTACCATCGTTTTTCTATTTTTTAATTTCTTTTCAGATATACTTATGATTGATGTACTTAAACGAGAAAATGGTCCCTGCATGATTCGAATTTACAATAAGGACCCACTAAATACAATTCTAACAACTATGTCACGGAGCGGAAGTTACACGATTTCTTCTATTCGTAGTGACATTTATTACACATATACCGAAGTAACTCAACAAACGATAATGTTTACTAAACAACATAAAGGACATGTTCTGGTAAGTAGAAATTAGCTTAGTATAAATTTATAAGTAGCTAAGGAAGCTAGTTCAGACATTTGTGACTTAAGTTTTACTAAGGAATCTAGTTAAGAAATGTGTGACATTTTGATTTTATACAACCGAAATATCAAGGATATACATTGACAGAGTTCGGAGTGCTTTTTATAAGATGGCAAGGATAATATTGAATTGCAAGTTTTATAGTATATAGTGTACATGCCATTTATCCATATGGTATACAGACAACTCAATCAGCACATTAGAATTGACAAAACAAGAGTTATTTCCCCTAAAATGCTGTACTGTAAACCACAACATATATATTTCCTGACATTTGCATTATCATACAGTATCACCTGTCTTAAACAACCTGTTTTATTAGACAAAGAAATTTTAAAGAGCAAGTGGTTGCTTAATACAGGGTAAATGTAATTCAGAGAGCTTCTATAGGAGCTTTCTGCATAACTTTTGACATGCATTAAGCTGCCACCTAACTTACAGGTCCATAATTAGACCTAATGTCGATGGTTTAACAGTAGTTGGTATGTGTTAATTTGTATTTCTTTTGGTTTACATTGGCTAAATGTGTAGACCGACATCCTAGCTCAGGTTTTTGATTAAGGTATTGACTATTTGCATAAGAAAACTACTAAGATTATTTGTCCTTATCTTTACAAATATTCAAGTCAGAACCATACTAGGGGGGCGTGAGCAGTGTTGCACTTTCAATTACTGTTCATGAACAGACTCAATAAAACCGAGTCTGCAATTTTCTCTTTTTGTGTTGCAATTTATGCTCTCGTTGGATCACCTCCTTTCAGAATTTATAATCTTCACAACAGCAGGTGTTAAGTGATAGTGTGGCGGCCGTAAAACGTCGCCCCGTACTTCATTCTCAGTGTTGTTATACCTTCTGGTCCTTCGAGATCATGAATTTCAGTACTTCTTGTTCTGAAAATTGAATACCGCTTAAGCCGGTGCTAGGGGGCGTGAGCAGTGTTGCACTTTCAATTGCTGTTCATGAACAGACTCAATAAAACCGAGTCTGCAATTTTCTCTTTTTGTGTTGCAATTTATGCTCTCGTTGGATCACCTCCTTTCAGGTCCTTCGAGATCATGAATTTCAGTACTTCTTGTTCTGAAAATTGAATACCGCTTTAGCCGGTGCTAGGGGGCGTGAGCAGTGTTGCACTTTCAATTACTGTTCATGAACAGTCTCAATAAAACCGAGTCTGCAATTTTCTCTTTTTGTGTTGCAATTTATGCTCTCGTTGGATCACCTCCTTTCAGAATTTATTATCCATTATGAAAACAGACATCCATCAATACATCTGCTTGTTAACTGAATTTATTTACCCTTACCCGCTATCGTGTGATCTGACTCATAAAAGCTTCATGAAATATAGTATTAACGGTGTAAAGTAAATAATAATCCATATAATGAAAGCACGTTTGAACAAATGGAATATAGCAGTATTTGGTGTGCAAAATATCTTAAAGGAGTTGGCTATGTAGCGACAGGTTACATAAGACGTGCTGCTTATATTCAAACATTTAATATTTCTACATGAATATTCATCAGGTAAATTATATATATTATAATTAATTTAAAATGATTCATTTGCAAGATGTACATTAACTCCTTATGCATTCTCCATCAGTGAACTCCAACATGTCCTTCATACGTGGAATCTGTATAAAGCGTTCCTAATATATGCATTCCTTATAAATGAAAAAGTAGTAAAGCCAGGCAGGAAAAGCCATACACCAAACGCCACCATCACCAAAACACCGCCATAGAGCAATTTATACACATTAACAAACACATACATACAGGAGAAAACCACATACAAGACGCATCCACCACAAACACATCGATAGACAGCATGTCACACACACACAGGCACACAGCCAAACACGCACACACACGAGAAGAACACAGAAAACACCAACAAACACACAAACACAAGCACAAAGACACAAGACAAACAAAAGTAAGGGTGACAAAGAGAGTACCGCATTGGCACGGTCAGTAGCAAAATCACCACTGGGGGTTTATAACATGTTCTCAGTATATTTATTATTCCTTATAGCATGTTATTGACAGCTGGTCGAGTGCTTATAACATGTGTGCTATATTTAGATTCCCTATAATACATTCTTTGAGATTCTGTAATCCATACATGGTGTCCTTATAACATGTTTCCGTACATGGAGTCCTCATAGCATGGTCTCCGTCAGTGAAAACATTATCTTTGTGAGAAATTCTTATAACATGTTCTATATCATGCGGCATAATTCTTTGATTTATTCACACCTGCCACTACACCGCTGCTATGTTGTATTCTTGTATTCATTTATACTCGATGATCGTCATCCTTTTTATCTGGAAATAATACACGCAATTGAACAAACCTGTCACGTTAGACATGCGTATACATCATAACATTTTACCATCTAACGGTGAATTTCTGTTAGCATTTACAATTATTCAGATGAAATGCTGAGTAGCTTTACGTCTCACCAAGGTCCAAACCGATTGATTCTGACACCTTGCCTACGTTTACACATATGACGACAGTTGACCTTTAACCCTTCTCTTGCTGAATTTTAAAATACATTTCTCCTTCTTTACCCTTTGCCTTGTTGTATAATTACATATATCTGCACCGTGTACAAGTATTTCTCAGTGCAATCACTGCTGTGGAGTGCACTGGTTGTACAATCAACTTGTAAATAGTGTAGACCCTGATGAGACAGCTCCTGCAGGAGATGTCACATCTGGGTCTTCACTATTTACAGGTAGATATATTGACGTGAATAGCAAGCGAAGAGTTAAGCATTGCAAATCGGTAGTATACCATGCCAGTAATTGGATGAAAATGCAGTATGTTGTAAACGACCGTTGTAAAAAGTTTAACATAATGAAATCAAATCACATGTGCACTGATGAACTATCGTAAATAACTGTTAATCTATGTGTCAATATTGCTAGGCCTTCTTGCAACAGACACAACAGTGGGGTTGAGAGAACTGCGTGTATATACATACTCACTTTTATCATAGGACACATTACAATAAGCCGAATCAGAAGCCCTCAAGTTTGGTTCCAGATCTTCGTAATGTGTCCCACGTCCTGGAATATTGTTCAGCATTTCTTAATGTAACATTACATGTTATTAGAAAGTTGAACTTGCATGATCATTCAAGCTTATTTATACAATGGTGAGCTCTTGTAAGTAAATTTCCTGTTAATGGAGTTGGTTTAATAGTGCTAATAACAGACTTCTAAAATACTTGTTTCTAGACTGGTATGTAGATTTAAACTCATCTTTTTTGTAAGAAACGCCAGAGTAAGACGCACCTGTAGATCCTGATTCATTCTGCAGATCACTGAAAGTTTTCCTATTCACAGGATACTTAGTTCGTTTCTTCAATGTCCTACAATAGACACGAAATCAATAAGGTTTTATCAGTTTTCAACCCTCAATTTAATGCATTACCGGTATACATGTAATAATTTATGACTTCCATGAAACAAGAAAATGTTTGCCATAAAATATATCGCAGACTCTAAGAAGCAAACACGTCATGAAACATGACATTCTCGACACAGGCAACATCCGTCAAAAGGCAGAAAAACGTTTTCCTCAACAAAAGGTTGAAATTATTTTTTGCAAATGTTTCCACTTACTGCATTTTCAAAATTCAAGCTACATTTGTCTACCAAACTGCAATCATGGTGTCAAACAGTTTGGATCCTGATGAGACGCCGAGTAACTCTGGATCCAAAGTCTTTGCATAGGTATTCACTCATCTGCCCATAGTAGGCTTAAGGTTAAGGAATGATAAAATACCGACCTGTGTAATAAAACTCATTTTCAAATACTTTGTCAACTCTTTAGTTTGTATGTAGAATCATCACCAAATCTTATTTAACCCTTACAGTGCGGGACCCGATTCACTAATGTCCTTTGCAAACAGTGTAGACCCAGATGAGAGGGTTCCTATGGGGAGCCCTCTCATCAGGGTCTGTACTGTTTGTCATGTTACACTTTTCTTTAGAAAACATCCCTAAATATTCACAATAAGCTTGACCTATTTGAATTTTGGAATATTCCATTTGAAAATTCAGCGTTGTAATGGTTAAGAGTACTAACCTGTTCTTAACAATGATAACAGCAGCAATAGTTCCAACCAAAACAACTATTGATAGACCAACTGAAACACCTATTGCAACTGACCGGCTGGTATCTGATTCTGACTGTGCTTCTTCTGTTCATTAATAAAAAAAAACATATAACAGTATAGCAAACTATAATATATAAAAATGATCTCCTAGGTCGATATCTAAACATAATTAAATTAAACAAACATAATCACCCTATCGGAAGTGTATTCAATGTTGGAGCTGCTATAAGAGTAACTGTAGAAAAGTAATAACGAGTACGACGAAAACGTAAAAGGACTTTGTTTGATGCCTTTGTTTTTGTCAGTGCCGCATATGTATCTGTACATGATTTATCTTTGGATGCGCGTTTGCGTGTGCATGTGCCTTTTTTGTGTCTGTTATTTATTTTATATTCATTTTCATTCTGATATGATAACTATAAGTGCAAGCCTTACGTAACACCATATTAGCACCATCGTATTTTTATATTTTTTTCATATCTACGGGCATATATGCACCAGTGAATGTCATTCTAACGAAATGACTGTATTCATACGCGCCGTCAAACAAACAAAATAACGGTTATCCTATGTCAACGATCGAGTAACAATAGACGGCAAAGGATTGTTCCGCTTAAACATTTGTCAAATAATTTAGATCCTGGTCGCTGTTCATTATATATCTACTAAATATGTGCAGAATAGCATACCAAAACTAAACCTATACATACCCAAACAATTCAGTCCATATTGCCGCTAAAACATTACCAATTAATTCACTGCAACGACTTAAGTTTAACAGAAAACCTGTAGGAGTCAACAAATTACGCTGCAACGTATGGTCCAGAAAGTATTTCTCAAATGCCATCGAACATTTATTAAACCACAGCGCACGTAAACACATGAATGACAGTATAATCCCGATAATCAGTGCAGATTTCTTGCATATCGAGTCAATCAACAACTACATTTATCTGAATCCAGCACAGCACAAACATATTTCGAACATTTGATACCCCAAACAGCTGATCGTGAAAGTCGTCCTGCTGTGTCAACACAGTCCTTTGCAGCAGTTCGTACCGAATCTATGTTATCTATAATAGTCAACGTTGGTTTCAACATCATTTATGCGCATCCATGCACGATTGAATTGGCCATGTTCATGTGTACATCAATAGTGAAGGGCTTACTCTTCCAAAACAAAGCCAATATTTGAATCCCCTTGACAGTGGCAGTAACAAGTAGGCTAACTGTAAAATGACCTTCGTTTAAACTTTAAGCAAAATGCACACATTACACAGACATATGTGTTATGCACACGTAAAGTTAATACCAATCAATTAGCAAACCTAATAACACCTTTGATCATTTCTATATATAACGAATGTTTACTACCATCTACGTTTCTGCTGAAGAATTGGTAGAAAAAACGTGTGCGCTGGTTATATTATAAATAGATTCAAATCGCCTTTTCAAAACGACAAAACAACGAGCTTTATCGTTTTTAAAGACTCATTAAAATTCATCTAATAATCATTATTACTCATATAAGTGTTCATTCATGTACCACTATATATTAGGGGATACCAGCCAGGAAAGTGGGCCATGAAGTTTAAAGCAGACAGCGATGTTTGTAGAATAAACTTGGTGGTAGTAGAGTTAGTAAGATTTTAGTTACCGGTGATACTGTAGCCCCGTTGTTAACCCTTTTACCGCCGCAGTTGCATAAATGCGCCGCGCCAAATAGTTCAGGCCCAGAAAAGGCGGCGTCTGATCAGGGACTTCACTATTTGTCTCAATCTCTAATTCTATATATGTGCTTTATTCCTTTGAAATTTGCATAATTTATCTTTTTGCCTTATTTTACTGAATTATTTTACAAACTGTGATTACAGACGACAATTAGAAATTTGGCGCCGAAAGGGTTAAATTCCTTGCTAGATTTAAATTAAGAAAAGTATTAAATGTCTTGAATTTGTCTCTGACATTGCATTTTCGTAGATCATATTTCCCTGAACAGTATGGTAGAACGTCACTGTGGATTTATTACAATTTCCTCACATGGTACGCAGTCGCGTTACGGGGTACATACACCTACGCCTGAAGGTGATCTAGTAAAACTTCTCTAAACCATTTAGTATGGATATCGGTATTGGATATAAGAATTATGTGTCAGCAAATTGCAAGATGAAAGTCATGCAGAAAGTTCCTCATCTGGGATCCATCCTGCATTAAGCAGTCACCAGCTTAAATGTACATGTATCTTAATTCTCCTCAAATACAAGTCCGGTTTAGAGAAGTGTTTCTGTACATTTATATAACGAGGACACAGCGTCCGGGATCAACAACGGAGGGGGTATGCTTATCTAGAATGTAATTTAGGGTAATGTTGGAATAAGTGTGAGGATGGGCGCCCCATAACCGGTTTAACCCTCACCCCAATGACTATTGCAATTGACCGTTCCAAAGCGGTACTACCATCTTCCCCTATTGTTTGTTGATTATGTTTGTGCGTCTCTTGTTGTGTTTAGTGGATATGAGCATTTGTTGCATTTTCTTGTTATGGTGCTGTTCTGACGACTGTATATTGTGTATGTGTTGTTTCCTGCATGACTCATACATGTACTTCTATAAATCACATCAACATAACATTTTGGATGTGAAATACGAGTACCGTGTCGCTGGAGGTTAAGGGTTAATCAATCGCCTGTAGGTCTGAGGGAATGGAATGAATACGTTAAAAGCCCTGTACAAAGTTGTCATTATTGTCGTTTCGCAAATATAGAACAAATGCACATCGATGTGTTGCACACGATAACATTTTCTTGTAAAATCTTCGACCAAGTTGAGGAAATAATGCGGTACAAATTCTGATTTCGACCGATCTGTATCAATGATTATAAAACATTTTAGTTGAGTCTGATTTCGTTCTCAAATCTGACAAATCAAAAGCTTGAGAACAAACTCAGACTCAACTAAAAAGCTTTATAAGCATGGACCCTGGGTCCGTTCTGTTTGCACATGCTTCTAAAAGGGTTTGTTTATATGAGGGAAAGTGTTAACAAAAGTACACATACATGATGTCTGATAGCAGAATTATGACATGTAGGTTTAATTACATATAATTGTATACTTTCTGTTTGCCTTAATTCATCAAGAAATCATTTAATCGCACATACGAAGTAAACATTTCACTGTCTAAATTATCAATAATAACAATTAATTCACGCAACACTTATGTAATACCGCACTTACCTTCACAAATATTGCCGTCTGTCAAGTAATAACCAACTTTGCATCGGCAAAAATTGGACCCGACTGTATTGACGCATTCTGCATTCACTTGACAAATTGCGTTATTGGTAACACATTCATTAATGTCTTCATCACATGTGTCCCCATGCCAGCCATTTTTACACCAACAGCTACCATCAATCGGATCACAAAGTTCTGTATTTTCTGGTGTGCATGTACAGTTTGTATCACATTCCATTCCATACACCCCTTGTGGACAAACTGAAATGTTATATATATAGTAATATTTAGGGTTCTTTTGTTCGTGTTATTTGTGTATACATATTTCTTCCGTGAGCAGCTTACTGGTTATAGAGCAAATATTTACCTCTAGTCTTCAGATGAGACACCCAGTTAGTCGGTATCTCATTAGGATTACAATATGCAAGATAATATTAATTCAACTGTGACAACCAAAGTCAATAACGGCTTCTAAAAGCAAAACTGCTCAGCACACTAAAGGTTAATTCCTACTACATTTTTATAACTAACATCGAATTAGTATTGTTACAAAACGATTGTTAGTTTCAATTCTTTAGGAGCGCGAACATAGTCATGGTCCAATTAGCATGGTTATATTTACGATTATAATGCGCTTTTTATCAATTATGCACTGTCGCCATTGGTTGTTAAACATTGCACGATTTGCAGATGAATATATGTCGCAGCGAAAGATTTGAAGCTGTGACTGTATATTTCATTGCAGTCTCCTACTGTTTCAATAAGTGTTTTTATGAAGCGAGTTTCAGCGTGTTTTGTTCCAAACCGCACCGACTACAGTGAACGCCTCCACAGTTCAAACTGCTTTGAACGCATTCACTCAAACGTCTGTAAATGCATCCACTCAACCTACCGTGAACACATCCACTCAAACTTCTTTGAGCGCATCCAATCAAATTTCCTTGAACATACCCACTCAAACTACCGTGAACGCATGGATGTGTACTCGGAAACATACCACGAACAATAATCGTGCATTCCAATACGCTGGAAACTCGATATTTCGTACTTCAAGTGGCCATACAAACTACTTTGATATATCGAGAGTTCCAGTTCGCTACGACGGCTTAAATCATTCCATCTTAGACTACATTTAGACCCAAAATATACTGAAAAGGACCATTTACTGCAACACCAATGAAATGCTTCTAATTGTATAGTTTTGAAACCATTTCGATAAATAAATTGAAGCAAATACTGTATTTAGCATCAAAATGTGTCAGTAGGAGGGAAACGGGTTTAGTGCAGGTCAGAAATAATAGGATTAACCATTCGCTTGCTGCATTTTAAGATACATTTCTCCTTTTTTACCAATGACCTGTTGTATAATTACATATATCTCCATTATATCCACTGTGTACACGTATTTCGCTGTGCAAGCACTGCTGTGGGGTGCACTGGTTGACGTGAATAGCAAGCGAAGATCAGATGCAATTTTTATACCATGCCTATGCTATGCAGCACTTTTTCAAAAGATAATAGTTATTGTTGCCTATAATTGATTTCAGAATGAAGCAGAGGGGTTACCTGAACTTGTCAAAAAAGACTTTTGTCATTCCGGCTAAAGACATTTTCAAAGCCCTCTATAAGGTGCTCAGAAAATGGTCAAAAATCAGTGTTATGCTGTAACATTTGAAAAATGGGTTATTTTGCATGTAGAACTGGTAAATGTTGTGTGTCGTCACAGTTTTTAGATCATTTTGAGTACATGTAGAATTTCATAACATTTATTTTGCTGTTTATTACACGAGTCTGTGAAATCTTCACGCGATGATATTAGCAAAAGACTAAAAACACTACTTCGTTATGTTTTTTTCATTTTTTATTTAAATCAACAAATGAAGTTTCATAATAGATAGGCAGATGCCTCTATTGTTCTGTTATTTATGCCATTGATAAGAAAAAACATACTTTAAAATTATGAAACTATGTATTTATACTGATATCATGATATATCAAATACAACCTTACAAAGAATGGACGTAAAATGTAACCAAAAAACTGTCCTGTCCGTAGATGACCTTTTATTCTATGATAGATAAATAGCAGCCAACATGTAATCAAATAACCTCGCTGTAAGGTTGGTAGCTACTGTACAAATACATGGATAAGTTACAGATATTTGAGCCTCTAATGGGAAGTGGCATGATCGGAAGTATCAAAATGTCCTGTCCGTAGAAACTGTCTTGTCCGTAGATCAGTCATATTATTTGCTCTAAAGTTTTCAAATACAGTTTAATATGATATTGCTGTCTCAGAATGATTGACCTAATAACTAAGATTATATTCAAATAATGATTATGATGATATGTGTTATTGAAGGTGGTCATAGTTGCCTTTGTTTGATATGAAACATCATATACATGTACTCTGATTATCTTGGCCAATTTGTAACATGTATGGTTGTTGGTCATTATCTCCTACCTTAAATCAATAAGCCATCTATTCTGCATTGAAATCAGATAAAACATTTTGTTTTATATTAAATAATGATTAAATTAATGTCAAGGCATTATCTACGGACAGGACATTTTCAAGCATGCAATTTATGCTATATCTAAAAGACTATTTGCTTGCATAATTAACTAAAATGGCAAAATTGAGAACACAAAACACATCTCCTGACAATTCAAAAGAAAATGATACTGAAGAGTGATTTAACAATCAGAAAATACAGGATTAAATTAAAAACAACAAAACTCACACAGTATCGTACAATGAAATGTCAAAGAGAAAGATCACCGAGTGATCCAGAGATAAACAATCAAAGTACAAAAAGCAGCACTCTGCTAATAGGAAATCATGGGCTGAGCAGAAAGAAAAAACAGACAGAAACTTAAAGATAAGGCAATAGTAAGAGCAGGCTGTTCATAAACTCCAGTTCAGACACCATACAAAAGACTTAATATTTTGGGCTAAAAATCACAAGGTTAAAAATTTTGACGGGTTGCTAGAGTTGAGTTGAGTTGCTATAAAGCTTAATAATTGTGCTAGGATGCTGAAATTGTGTTTCCAGATTCATTTGTGGTCAAACATTGATGTTGCAAAGTTAAAACTTATGATTTTAATTTTATTTCATTTTCGACATGTTTTGTACAGAGTGTTTTTGGGTCACAACTATCCAGGATCAAGGCTTTTGGAGAGGTTGTTGTCAAGATTTATTTTAATAGACTTCATATTTAGCATGTGTACTCAACTTAAGCTCGGTAAAATTTGGATTATTTCAAGCAAAGGGCAAGGTCATTTAGAGGTCAAATAGGCTAAAATTAAACTTGACCATAACTTTGTAATAGTAAATGAAACTAAATGACAAGGTAGAGACTTTAGATTTGGAATTTGTGCTCAACTCAAGAAGTCCTTGAGCACATTACAACTTTGGTAATGTCAGACAAAGGTCAAGGTCATTTAGGTCAAATAGACTGAGAAGTAATTTTCAAACTTTAGCATTTGTTATGTTTTGGACAGTTTTTCCCAAATCACTAGATTAAGACTTACCTTTCATTTAATAATCTTTCTAAGTTGCTGAAAATTGCCATGTGGTTGCAGTTTGCTTCTGACATGCAGTTAAGTTTGAATTGAAAATTGATTGTTTTTGGTTCAATATGACAAGTTTTAGCAATAACCATTAAAAAGGCATGCATCAGGTGGCTATAACACCATTTCTGGTTGAGTATTTTGAGTATTTTGTACAGTTCCTTCAAAAACTGTCTGGTAAAGGTCTAAACTGTTTGCAAATAGAACTTTATAGTCCAGGCTCCATTTTAGGAATGTTTCGCGGTGCCGTAAAATGTTTCGCGGTGCCGTAAAACCCAACCCAACAAGGGACCCTGCGTTGAAAATGCAACAGCCCTATAGGAACCACATTTTCTGTCTGTCCATCGACACTTTTGATGCAACACAATAACTCAAACAGTTCTTCACATATTTGGTTCCTATTTATACATGCAGGTTTAATGCATGTGGTTAAATTAATTATCAAACTGTAATACATACATGTACTAAATATTTCATTTTCTAGTCTCTATACCGAGTTATGTTTCCCAACACTATTTCAAAAATGTATAATTATGTTATACATAACTTTATTGATAACTACCATTCATAAAAGTATACAGCACTCAAATGAGTTATGTTGCAACAAATACACTATAGGCATTAAACGTCCTGTCTGTAGACAATATAGAGTTGAACTGTTTCATTTTCAAACATAAATCTTTTATACCAGATTATTTTCCATCTTTAGACTAAATGATCAAAGAATTCAATACATGTAAATAAACACTAACTCAGTGCTCGCAAGAAATAAAAGGATATGTACATGTTATTGATAATAAGATATCATATATGAAATGTTATGCTGTTCATTTTGCAGTAACTTGTTGTCTTCAAGGTATGAAGTCAAGTTTTAAGCTTTATCGTTGACAGTTTTTTTCAAGCAGTACATAAAGTATAAAATTAATAAAAAACAATACTGCCCTTTTTTAGTATATTCTAGCCAAAATTCATCTTTGACCTTTTTATGCCCTGTCCGTAGATAATTTTTAGACTCATTTCAATGGCATAATAAGTTGACTTGATTTATAGAAATGTTAATCAAATTACATTGTTTAAACAGTTACACCATAAAAAAGTATAAATTGTTGTTTGAAATGTTATTACAGGATTTAAAAAGAAATGGTTATTGTCTTTTCTGATAATTTGTGATTTAATGCATATTATTAACAATTATGTTGGGAGTTTTCTGAATGGGTATACATGAAAGTTTGCTCTTTAGATGAGCAGTATCAAAATTTTCCATAATTTTTGGCCAATTCTATAGTACACTGCCCATAAGTGATGTCTAAAATATTGATTTACCAGCTTAACCATGATTGTCCTGTCCGTAGAAAATCGGTTCTCAAATACTTCAGTGTAGAAAAGCTTTAATATTTTCACAAACTTTTGGTCTATCGATATGCTTGAGGTCACATTGGAAAGCACATTTCCTGCACATTGAGACACAGCCTGTAATTTGGTTATTATGCAAGTTTTGAAAAAAAAATGCATTAAATGATACTAGGTAGAGGATCATTTTTTAGAGAAATTCAAGCATCAAAATACCAATATAATGGTGAAAAATTTATCAAATTACATTTGTTTGGTATGAAAATGTAGCTCATTTTATGCTGTTTATGATCATATCAATAACTGTTTCTAGTTTCATTACTGTTGAATAGAATTCATTTTCTTTCAAATAAAGTTATTTCTTGACATTTTCCCTCACTTTGATTATTTAATCTGATTTTTTCTATATACTTTATTTCTAAGCATGGACATTTGCCAATCTTGTAACTATAGAGTTTCAGTAAACAGTTATATATGAAATGATGCCAAAGTAAGAACCTTCAAAATTGACCCAAAATGTTACAAAAAATTGCATCTGATCTTGACTAAGGCGTATAGTTCCTCCTATATATCTTAGCTGTTTGAAAATGTCAGTCAGATTGCATTTAGCTGGTGAATAAAGCCTCTAAACATGAAATGGCTTCTTAATGCAGGGTAAAAGTCATACAGAAAGCTCCCTAAATGGGTATTTAATGCAGCATGAAAGTCATGCAGAAAGCTCCTAAAGGAGTTTACTGCATGATTTTCACTTTGCATTAAGATGCCACCTGTCTCCAATACTGATATCTACACTACACTTAATGCCCAGTTAAAGTCTTATTGTGTTTACAATGCGATGTCATACCAACAGCAGTAGCATTTATGGACCAAACTTGGGAAGAGTTTTCTGCATTACAGTAGAGGTAAGACTTCAGTGGATGTACTATTCCGTCTCTGACACAGTGATTGTCAATGTAGCAAAATCCTTCCTGAAATTAACATTCAACAGGATAAATAAGGCATTAACCGCTACATAATATGAAAAGAAATAATGATTGAAGTAATGATATAGATAACCTTTATAAACGGCATATGGCACAGTTTGGTAGTGGCAAATACTGTCGTAACAAATATCTGTAGTTTAACCCATTTGCGCCAAGTGGATTTTTCCAAGTTTATATATTGGATTATTCCATTGCTTATCTAAGGGCTGCCTGGACTAATTTTTCAATTTCCTTTTGTTTGATATTGAAATTCATATCAGCAGACAGTGTAGACTCTGATCAGACGCTGTATTATGTGGCGTCTAATCAGAGTCTACACTGTTTGCCTACGTCCCATATATGGGATCGTGGGAACAATTGGGTTAACAAGCAAATTGAGCCAATATGGGCCTACTCTTTAAGAAGGCGTGTATATGATGCAAACAAGTACATTACAATGGAAAACGTTCCGGAAAATTACGGGTGCAAGATATACCCATCATCTTAACATATTTATAAAATGCCAATATAGATAATTTAGATATAATACATGGTCACACATTAAAAAGCTGCATTATATATTATAAGTATATTCCCTTCTATTGACGCCTTTTGGCGACTCTGTAAAAGCAATTTTGAAACCATTGTAATAAATAGAGCATTTGTTCCATACGAGCAATTACTCTACTATGGGGCAAATGCTCTATTTACCACAATTGTTTCAAAACTACAAATTATATTTGTTTTGCCTTTTCTCTAGCAAATGCTCCTTCTCGGTACATTTATTCTAGGAGATTGGGTCAAAAAATTCTATGAGGTTTAGGAGGGAATGGATTAATTAGTGTTAAATCAAATCGTGATACCTTAAACAATAAGTACATGTTTTAGAACGTTGTTTCAAGGTCATTTAAAAGTCATGAGTAACAACTAGCTGATTATTATCATGGTATTATGAACAAACCAGCATTCAGAAAGAACCATGTCTATATCATTTCAGAGGCAAACATAGTTGAGCCTGATCAGACGGTCCAGGTCGTTTTCTGTTTGCAAATGCGTGATAAAATAAGATGATTATATGAATGTAGCCTTATCTTCCATGTTTGTAATTAAAACTTCCCTAGCAAATCTTAACATGTCATAATCAATGGGGTCTCTACTTAAACACTGATCGATCAACCATTCTATTGTCTCCATTTCCTCCATGAATATGCCTGTCTACGTCTTTACAAACAGGATAGGAGTCATACGATAAGGGTTCGCTCTGTTTGCTTATGATAATAACATTGATATAGTTTTACAGTTTCTGCTGTGGCCGAACATTTCTTTGTCCATATACTATAATAAAGATTAAATTATAGTTAAAGCTCCATACTACGAAATGTTAGTAATGAAGAATGTATGTCTTACTAGGCAGATGGTTGCTTAATGCAGGGTAAAAGTCATACAAAAAGCTCCTAGAGAAGCTTTTGGCATGACACGCACCCTGCATTAAGATGCAACCTGTGTTAAATATCAATAAATAGTACGTATTTGAGTATTCCTAGTATCGAGTTTATGCTGTAAATGATACTCATTTCATTATTTCATACATGAATAATCATGGAGTAAACGGTTAACATTTTTTATTGAAACGGTTTAAGTTAGGATAAGCGTATTTAACATATTTGAATAGAAAGAAAAGCGAAACTTGTCATTCATTATAAGATTGCCTCAGTGGATCTTACTATAAGCCATTGTTAACTCCTACAACGCTAGCGTTTAAATAGACTATTTCAAAATTCAAACAGCAAATGCTTATGGCGAATATTTAGGGTTTGATAAAAAAGAAACGTGTAACATGACAAACAGTGCAGACCCTGGTGAGAGGATTAAAGAAAAATAGTCGAAATTTAAGAATCCTATGGGCGATGTGATTATTATTATGGTCAGAGTAGTAAAATAAAACGTATTCAGACACTAATTTCCTCATTTATCTACCATAGAGGAGTGTTCAAAATATAAGTAGTGTTGGAGAGGTAACAGGTATTGTTGAGCATATTTTGTTCATGCAGGATTAAAAGGCGATAAATACTATCGAGTCATTTATACAACAGTGATTATCGGTATTCCTTTATCTGCTGACTCATTACAATTTAAACTTGTTTTTATATGTATCATTGTAGAAATTGATTATTATGACAAACTGTGTAGATCCTGATCAAAGGCCTGCCTAATATTTGATATGGGTCTACAGTGTTTGAAGATGTCTTATATACCTGGTTCCTGCACATTATATTTTGAAATCGAGAAGATTTTCAAAGGTTTTTACTTGAATAAAATGTCAATAAAAGTCGTTCGTACCATGAGAGCGAAGTTTAAGGTCTGGTCGGCATATGTTACTACCTGACATTCAGAATTGAAAATGAAGACATCTTTCGTCTCGCTATAAATGTGTCCATTGTTCGTTACGGATACGCTGTAGCCAGTAACAAAATTGCCAGATTTGTTTAGAGCATCCCATGAACATCTAATTTCTATAAACGTTTCAAATCCAGCGGGAACAATAAATAATTCGCCCGTCGCACGTGTACCGAAGTTGTCAACCTGAAATGTAAATGTAATTTCAAAAGCATAGAAACAATTGCATGACAAATCCATGTTAATAGCTTCTTGAGAGCAACAGCATAAATATATGGCAAAAGAAAAACGAAATAAACAGATGATCTACGTATGTTTGTACTTTTGAAAGTAATGACAAATAAAGAAAGCTTTAATTGGAAACGAATGACAAACATAATAGATCTATTGGCAACAAATGACCAAATAAAGTATCTTTAGTTGGCAAATCATGACTAAAAAGATAGCTTAACCAGCAAATACTTACAAATAAAAAGCTCTTTCATTGGTAATTATTGACGCAAAAAAATAGCTTTAATTCGCAAAAGGTAATTATTGACGCATACTGATAGCTTTAATTCGCAAATAGTGACCAACAAAGATAAATACAAATAATATGTCTGATATATGATCATACTTATTTCATTGTTTATTTCATTATTTGTCCAAATGAAACTATTGATATTGAAATTCACCTGAAAACTCTGCAGTTTACACAGTAAATCATCACTCTCTACAAAAGCACCACCAAACACAAACGTATCAGTGCATTCGTTCTCAGTCTTGTCACAGAGTCCGTCGCCAAGTAGACCACTAATTGCCGGCATGACATCCATGTCAATGGAGCAATCATCACCACCAGTGCCATCGTCACAGATGCAGACGCCTATAATGTATCGACCCATACGAAGAGCACGGAAAATCTCAAACTATATGTTGTAGATATGGGAACAACGTATAATTGTTTGAAAATAGGAGATCCTTTGAAAACAATAGCAGTAATGCAAAAAGAGGAAATTGATGGCTCGGGTTTATTAAGTCACATCGAAACATCGAAACTAGAGATCCCGAAGGACAAGCTAATATAACAAAACTGAGAATGAAGTACGGGGCGACTTCTTACGGCCGCAACAAAACACGTAATATTTGCTGATGTGGGGTACACACGTTCTGAAAGTAGGAGATCCTTCGAAAGCAAAAGCAATAAGAGAATTGTGAATACTCGGTTATTGAGTATGTTCATGAGCAGTTATTAAAAATGCAACCCTACTCACTCATAGTTCGTAATGGAGGAAAAAACAGTTTGTATGTAACTGCGAGTGTCTATGAAAACAACTGTACGTTGTGTGATATTCATTGTATCACTGTGACTCGTGCTAATGTAAGGGATGTTTGTCTGCGTAATGATTGATGGGGTATTTCCAGTGTATCATGCCCTTCGATTTTCAGTACATTTGCGACTATTATACTAGCAGTGTAACGGATATATTAAATACAGGAATTTGGAACACCCCTGCTTGGCATAGGACCATGCATTGTCTGGTTGAGCTGTAAAGGAGACACCGTCAAATGTCCTAACCCCGCTCACAGACCCAGTACAATATGAATTCCTTATTTCCAATGGCAATCATGTTATAACATTGACAACTTACGAAATTATATCAAGCCTCAGCATTGATTCCGCCAAGGAGAGGCGTGGGGGACACACTATTTTTATATATCCATTTCACTCGGTTATATTTTGTTATATTTTTCTGCCCCTCTAGACTATACAACGTGCGCGTTTTACCTTTTAGTTGGCAATACTAACCAAACTAACACTGGTCATCCAGACTAGCGCCTCTCGGTTATAATCATTTGAACTTCAACTTGATTTATATAAATTCTTAGCACAAGATATCCTTCGAAAGCAAGAGTAACCTTGTGATACGGATGTATAAGAGAATTGTTGTTTGTATCGAATACGTGAGAAAATATGATTGCGCCGTCCGCCATTTACCGTAATCTGTAGTAAAAGTACATTTATGTACCGGAAAATACGTTCGATGGACACAAGACATAGCATTAAGTAATTGGAGTTCTCTTTGCACTGACCTGTGTCAGCTTTTGTTGTGAAACCCCCATTTCATAGTCTAAGCCAAACGGAGCATCTAATTGCTTCCAAAGATGTCCGTCTCTTAAAACGTCGTTTCTAAGACTAAGCAGTAATACAGATATCTTTAACAATTGAATATATGTACCGGTGTGTCGTAGGAATGTGCACTGTAATCATTTTTGATGACATTAGCAACTATTGGTGTTAATTGATTTTTATGAAAAAACCTTATATCTTTCAACACAGAACATCCTAGAGGCTTTTGGCTGCCAAACAGCGCAGACATCTGGAAACCCTCCTATTTGGGTCTACACTGTTTGCAAATGGCAGTGCATGCATGAGCCAAATTGAAGGGGTTAATCTGATCGATAGAGGAACCATTTATGCATTGCAGTATCGCTTTAGAGGGTCAACCTGTAGAATGTGATGACTAACCTTTCTGGCATATGCCACTCTCAGAGCAGTTGTTTACACAAGTCAGTACTTCAACCTGTTCCGACAATGCTGTTCCATTTCCCTCCTCCGCCAACATGGATACGTTTCGTTTCAGTTGTTCCTTGCACCCTGACGCCATGTCATTAAGACTGGACTGCGTCCAGTCCGTGTCGTTTGTAAGCTATGATTAGATAAAGGCTGTGTTGGTGACTAGATACTATTCTTCCATAGAACAATTATTCTTAATGTGATAGTCCGTACAATAAACGAATACAGTAAAAAGTCGATACTATGAACTTTTAGTCATGAAGAATTTATTGCCTTGCATGCAGGTAGCTGCTTAATGCAGGGCGACAATCATGCAAAAAACCCAGTGTATATGTCACAGTCAACAATGACAGTTACCAGTCTGAACTTTTATCAACAACTATCACTGTGATACAATACGGATATTCGTTTTCGTCGATATTTATTTGTTGTACAGGACGATATTATCGGCCTATGTCGAACAGTTATGAAGTTTAAACACAACCCGAATGAATAACAATACATAGGCGAAAAACACCGATGTCCGTGTCTTCCATATCAAAAGCATGAAAGTGTATCTTCCCTAGTGTTTATTCGATTGTTTTTCGTGAGATATACTTAATTGCAACCTATAAACAAATGATCTATGGATTTTAAGGCATTTTAAAAACGCGTTTCCAGTACCGACAATTACTTTAAATGTAACATCACAGCAATACATACATGAATATTTTAAACATTAAAGTCGTCGTTTTCCTAATAACTCTCGAAGAGATGGTTCCTATGGATGGTTTAATACAAGTACAAGTATGAGTCGTCCAGGATCGCATTCGAACGGTCAGTGACAAAGTTACTGGGTGTTTCAACCGGGTTTAGGGCGCCCAACCTCACACGTATGCCATCCCCATCCTAAAGACAATGTAAATAAACATACCCCCTCTCCGACTAATCTAAAACCACGATAGAAAAACAGTGGTAAAATTCATGTAAAACGAAATATTTAAGTGAAACCAAGCTTGATCTGATACGATTCCTTCGCGAAACAATGTTTTAACTTTTTCACTGGGAAACGAGTGCACTATCACTTGCAAAACAACGTAGGCAAGGATCAAAGGGCTCCTAGTAGAACTGGGTATGCACTGCGTTATTCTTTTAAAAGAAAATACCACAACAGTGAACGTATTAGTCATCAACGCATGCGTATGCTGTAAGTATAAGGTACATGAGTTTATCGTATGTCTTTGTACGTGTCTTTTATTAAACACGGTTTCGAACAGATTTACAGATGCTACAGAATTTCCCCGCAAAGCATGTGGCTGCTGAATGCACGACGTAAATTTAAGTAATTTTAAGAATAGCTCCATTATTCATCTAACCATATACTGTGGCCATTCATTTGAATCGAAGGGACTATTATAAAGGGTGGTAAACGTATAGTGTATGGCGGAGAAATGATGATGAAGTATTTAGGTACGCCAATTTATCTGTAGCTCTGATTCATTTATTCGTAAAGCGGTCGCCTCAGAGGAATTTAACTGAATATACATGTACTTCGGGGAAATGTCATTACTTGTGTTATGATAGTACGCTTGTTGCACGACATGTCCCTGGTCTCAATAACTATGCATATTCGAAACCGAATCATGTAAAACATCAATTTGGTAACGCCGAAATGGTCCTAGTGAAAAACGTAATGAATAGTTTTTTCATGGGTTGTTCCATGTCATTTGGTCAGAAGTGTTCTCACAAGTTGTGTCATGACATTTGGTCACTAGTGTTTTCATAGCTTGTGTCATTACTCTTGACCAGTAGTTTTATTTCTAGATTGTGTCATAACATCTGGTCAGTATTGTTTCCTCTAGCTTGTGCCATGACAGTTGGTCAGTATTGTTTTCCTAGCGTGTGTCATGATCTTTGGTCAGTAGTTTCTTTTCATATCTTGGGTTATGATTTTTTTTCAATAGTTCTTTCCACTTTGAGTCATAACATTTGGTCATTAGTTTTTTTCATAGCTTGTGTCATTTGATAAGTTGTTTTCATTACATTAATTGATTAGTAGTGTTTTTCCTACATTGTGTCATGACATTCGGTCAGTATTTTTTTTCATAGCCTGTGTCACATTTGTGTCAGTAGTTTCTATGTTTGATCGCATCGGAAGCAGTCAAGAATGATTTGGTTCAAATTTGAGGAGACATTGCCTTTTTCTCTTCTGGATAATGGTAAAAAGTATACGCATGATTCGTGCAGACAACACCGCATACAACATACACACAGTCGCCCGAACAGCACCACGACAAGAAATAACAGTAATTGAACATGCATATTAAAAGACGTGAAGAGACGCACATGGACATAACAAACAAACAATAGGGGGAATAGGATTAACCATTCAATACAATGATATTCATGTAAGAAATAACGGTATCGTGAATTTTAATTAGATTGCGCACAGACACCGGCAACTGTGGTGTTTGCAGAAATTGTAGAATCGTATCTATATTATATTGTAAGCAAAGAGAGCGATCACCAGAACAGACGTCTGATCTTGATCTACTCCGTTTTCAAAGGCACAAAAGGCAAAACTATGGACTAAAGGGGAAATCAGTCTGAATATGCATATCAACCTGAATATCTGCAGTGCAAACTTCAGCTGAACTATTTGAATCCGCTGACGGGATGTTGGAACACAGAGCATAGACCTCGTTCATCTGAAATTCGTTTCCACAAAACGCTGCAGCACGTTCCGGTGTCCAAGTAATGTCACTGGTTTGCCTCTGTTAAACAAATGTTTTTAAGTGTATGATAGATAAGTACGTGCAATATATATAAATTGACTAGACTAAGCAATCTGTCAAAACAACTATTTATCCCGCTGCGAATAAAACGTTATTTGACACACAGCGTTGAATCAGATTTCTCGCTCAGAACCGTGAATACTTCAAATTCAATGTCCTGTTTTCATTGTCGCCGTTTTGTGAGGTGGACTTGACCCATTTGCTCCCACGATCCTATATATGGGACGTAGGCAAACAGTGTAGACTCAGATCAGACGCCGCATAATGCGGCGTCTGATCAGAGTCTACACTGTTTGCTGATAGGAAATTCAATATGAAACAAAACGCAATTGAAAATTTAGGCCATGCACCCCTTAGAGAAAAAATGGACTAATCCAATATATTAACGTGGAATAATCCCCTGGGAGCAAATGGGTTAATAGGCAACAGGCAAAGTTGCATCTACTTTGTAGTACTATTTTCGATGAAGACTTTTCAGAAGTTGTTGACTGAATTTCAAACATTTTGGATTCTTAAGAGGCGCCGACATCTAACGTCTCATCATTCTGGATACCAGAATTATTTTCTCAAATTCGAATCAAGCTGCAGATAGCGAGCTAAGCAAGCTTGTATCGTCTATCAACTTGTTCGTCTGTTACAATTTATGTTTCTATTATTTTCTATTATTTTCTTCATTATTGTTTCAAAAACAGTCACAGTAACAAACAGTTTGGATCCTGATGAGACGCTGAGTTACTCGACTGGTCCCCAGTTGATGGCAATCACATAGTGGACATTGTCAGCGAAATAGTTAATGAAATTTATAAGATCATTTTTAAATCAGGTACATAAACAACAATGCAATACAGTTGAACTTCGATATCTCGAGCTTCAAGGGACTTTATAAATCAGATAACAGAAGTTCGAGTTATCCGATTTGTACTCTGGACAATTTCACAAGTTCACAGCTTAATACAGGTATACGGTAATGCTGAAAGCTCCTGCAGGAGCTTTCAGCATTACTGTAGACATGCATTCAGCTGTAAAATGTGTTTCTGATTATGCGTAGTGATACATTTTAGAGCAATTCTGTATTGAAAGATTTTGGAAGGACTGACCTTTTAGTTTGAGTTATCCCGAAGTTCGAGTTATCCGAGTTCGAGATATCGAAGTGCAACTGTATTTGTCAAAACAAAGCAGATAAGAAAAGTAAACACCGAAGTGAGGTCTAATTATGTGTTGCAGAGGCAGACGGTAGCTGAATGCATAACGTAAGTTATACAGAAATCTCTTTTAGGAGCTTTCTGCATTACTTTTGTCCTGCATTAAGCAGTCACCAACATATAGAGATACCCTGTTTATTTATTAGATGATCGCCTTAGAGACGTTCAACTGTATTTCAAATATAAATCAAGAAAAGTATCACATCAAATTCGGATGATAGAAACCATATTCTCTATTGTTCTAACTTTCAGATTACGCTATTGAGCAAGTAATCTGGAAGTTGAAAAGATTATTATGGCCAAAATGGAACAAAAGTCTAAGACTAATATGGTAGACATTGGTATTCGTCCTGTCGTTTCATGTAAGCTTTAACCTATTCCCTCATATTGACTTATTTTGACGCCTGTGTAAAAGCCTCATTTTGAAACCATTCTGATAAACAGAGCATTTGCTCATATAGGAGCAAATGCTCTATATATCACAAGGGTTTCAAATGTACTTAATTATATATCCCCGACCCCTGTAGCAATGATCAGTACATTACATTTGGATTCAGCTACGCTCCTGACCTTTACTATGTTCTTCTTTCGGTGTATGTTTCGTATATGCACCAGTGGTACCCTCGGCCTTGTTGTTATAGACCTTCGTCGTCTAAGTGGATTGTCACAGTGCCGAGCTGTTAGGACTTTGCCCTGTATGCAAACATTTTCCCCAGTTTGTTGGCATATGATTGCTGGCTGATTCGATGCTGTTCCCGTCTGACCTCTTGCACATAGACAAATACGCGTTGTAAGCGGCCTCAAACGGCTTTGGTCAAAGTCAGAGCTGAATAGGTTTTCGCTGTCGTCTAAAACACTAAACGTATGGACAAATCAGTTTGCGTATGAAAGTTGTTGTATCATAGTCGCTATTACTTAGTTTTGCCAGTTTTGCCCAATTTCACAAGTGCAGGTCGAACTATATGTCAAGACTAGCAAGTACAATGCATTTAATTACATTTTGAACACATCTTAAATAATGCAACAATATAACGGCTAACCTAAACGTTTTTAAACATTTTAAATAATTTATTTCGGCATAGGGGAAGGGGAGTACATATAACAATGGTTCTTATTCATTATATAAAATCAGATGATAAGAATAAGATGACGTATTAAGTATAAACGGTCTCAACTCGTTTTGGTCAAAGTCAGAGCTAAACTTAATTCTTTTACTCAGGGAATTGCAATCAAGCATCGGCTTGGCCAGGGTAGGTTTCGATTAATTATTTCAATTGTTTCATAAATAATTTAGTTCGCTCATAAATGAGACGTCGATACCTTTATTTACACTGTTTGTTTAGCTAGGGCGGCTCTGAGATAAATGTGAGGTTAGGACGTCCGTAAACCGTTTTAAAAACCCTGACCTTCCAAGGCGGTTCTCTCTTTGTCACCCTTGCTTTTAGGTTTGTTGGATGTTTTTGTGCCTTTGTGTTTGTGCTTTTGTTCATATTTGATAATATTTGTCTCGCGCACGTGTTTGTGTGTGTGTGTGTGTGTGTGTGTGCGTGTTAATCGAATTGAAAAATATAGAAATCATCTTATTCAATATCACACACCGAGAAAAGCATTATTTCTTAAATAATATTTGTGATTAAACTAACCTAAATATCACAAAATACTGCCCTCTCCGCTTATGATATAATACAGATATTATTGTAGAAAATCTGCTTTGACCAAATATTTTTATGTTCATATTCCCTTGTTAAAGCTAATATAATTATTTTTCATGATGCAATTTGTTTTCACATGACAATTAAAAGGGTAAAGAAAAACTCGGATTCTCTAATATTTGGCAAAATATTTCCTGTTAATTATTATAATTCACAAATTAATAGCCATATTGAGTAGAATCTTATATGAACATTTATCAAATAAAATGTTTTAAAGGTATAACCTCATTTCATTCAAAAACTCCTCCGGTTGCGAACGGAATGAACTGGGGTTGTTTTTATGGTAATCCTCACTCATTCCAGTGCCATTCCGAAAGTGAAAATCATTATCTCTGTCATCATCAAACGTGCCACACAAGCCACGAGTGTTTCCTCTGTCAATGGGTGAAGCGTAAATGTTTGCTTTCAGAAAGAACTCTCCAAACAGATGCTGTTGAAACACGTGAACGTACGTTCCGTACGTAAAATAAATCTAAAATTCAAAATGAAGAATTATTAAAAACAGTTTAAACTTTAGCCTAAGTGTGGGTGGATGTGAGACTACGTTTGAAAATTGTTTACGAGACGCGGAATAGCTTGACGTCTCGTGGAGCTCCAGACGTTTTTACACTATGAATGCATTTTTGTAGACTGGTTATAACTTTATTTTGAATGTACATTAAAAACGCGATATTACGAAATTTTTTAAAACAAGAATCGGTGTATGTAGGCAGGTGGCTGCTTAATGCTGGGCGAAAATCATTCAGAAAGCTCCTAGAACTTTCTACATGATTTTCACCCTGCATTAAGCTGCCACCTGTCTTAAAAATCAATAATGCTACGTATGTGAATGTTCGTAGTATCAAGTGGTCGTAGTATCGAGTGCTTGTAGTATCAAGTTTTCGTAGTATCATGTTGATACCGTACTCGTGAAATATGGTGAAAAAATAACTAAATGTTAATAAGTTGTAAGTCTTAAACTTAGACTCAAGAAAATATAGTCTACAATTTTCTCTTTTGCATTGCTGCTTTTGTGTTCGAAGGATATCTTACTTTCAGATGTTTTTGTAAATAATCAGATACCTCCCGACGAAAGAAACGCAAAAATATATTAGTCCAGCTTCTCTTAAAAAGGTCTTACCGTATTTTATCTAAGAAACTCCCCCACCCTTATAAACGCCCCCCTACTTTGCAAGAGAGGGGACTAAAACAAATAAAGCATGTTAAACCCTATCTAATGACGCAATATATAAGTTTGTGAAAAGAAGTGTAGCCAAAGACACACTGAAGTAATACAATTCAGCAATGGGAGCAAACTGCATTGCTTTCCTTCTACAGCAAGAAATATTCGTTCAATGTAAAACTGTTACGTACTCGGGGGCATTTAACCGATACTACGGTATTTGTTTTCAAATATATCACTACAGTAAAACACGACTTGTCTTAAGCGGTCATTCATTTATCAAACATTGGAGTTTTAAGTAGCAGGCGGTTGCTTAATACAGGGCAAACGTAATGCATGTACCACCTGGCTTACAGACTCATAATAATTTTATTAGATGACCGCTTA
This sequence comes from Azorinus chamasolen, assembly GCA_963576725.1. NCBI lineage: Eukaryota > Metazoa > Mollusca > Bivalvia > Cardiida > Solecurtidae > Azorinus > Azorinus chamasolen. The sequence goes on along the minus strand of OY755250.1, from coordinate 37,529,323 downwards.
AGTCGGGGTTCTGCATTACGTTTGACCTGCTTTCCAGACTCATACTCCAGACCTGACGTGCAGACTGATACTATGACATTAATTTAATGACCGCTTAAAACAAAATACGAAGGACTAAATGAATAAAACAAACTCAAAACATCACATGTAGGTCAACCATACAAGCAATAGTTAGACAATTAATTCTGCCTACTGACAGATTTTGAGCAATTCATTTATAAAACGACACATTGTTACAAATCCCAGTGGTATTTATATACACAATACGACGCATAAATTGGTATTGTTCTGAATTTAAGTCTAACCAATTACAAATTTCTATATCATTGAGAAAACCACAAAGTACACTAACCTTTATTTCGCGGTCATTGACTGCTTTTACTGTAAGAGAGCGACCTTCCTCGCCACAGTATTTGTATCCAAACACTACATTGTCACATACAGATTTCACATACACGTCATAGCCTGCAAGTACTGCCACCCCGCAAATGCATTTTATGGTTGGTCTGCTGCAGTTTTTCAGGGCTATTTGTACCTGTATGAAGTTTTAGACAAAAACAAAAATAAGAATTACATATAGGTCAAGTATTACGTTTATATACTCCGACAGTGAAAACATATATATTTACTTCACAACAGTATGTGTTAAGTGCTTGTGTGTTGTGTGGCGGCCGTAAAAGGTCGCCCCGTACTTAATTCCCAGTGTTGTTATATTTTCTGCTCCTTCTGTGTCATTAGTTTTGATGGTATGATTTTGTGAAAATTGAATACTGCTTAAGTCTGTGCTAGGGGGGCGTGAGTAGTGTTGCACTTTTAATTATTACTCATTAACACACTCAATAAAACTGAGTCTGCAATATTCTCATTCAGCATTCCTACTTTTGCTTTCAAAGGATATATTTGTATTTTATAAACATGACCTGGTTTAGTCTGTAATCGAATTCGGGATTATAAGGTTTGATGTTACACGATTCAGTATTATAAGGATTACTGTTGCACGATTTTGGAGGAATTTCTCAAGCTATCCATATAATAACATGAGAGTATACAGTAGAACATGTAAAGCGGGCAATCAGCTATTAACCCTTCGCTTGCTGAATTTTGAAACACAATTCTCCTTCTTTTTCCATGCCCTGTTGTATAATTACATATATGTTCACTGTGTATAAGTATTTCGCTATGCACTCACTGCTGTGGTGTGCACTGGTTGCACAATCAACTTGTAAATAGTGCAGACCCTGATGAGACAGCTCCTGCAGGAGCTGTCTCATCTGGGTCTACACTATTTACAGGTAGGTATATTGACGTGAATAGCAAGCGAAGGGTTAAACATAGGATTCTTAAAAAGCAGGTCGTGCTTAATGCAGAATAGACGTAATGCAGAAGGCTCATATAGGAGCTTTCTGCATTACTTCTGGCCTGCATTAGGCTGATAATTGGCAATAGTTATCAGACCCTATAGTGTTTCATTCAATTATTTTGCGCACTCAGAATCATCACAGTAACAGTCATGACTATAAGGGTTCGGTGTTTGGGCGAATAAAATGTATATCAACCATTTACTCTGTAAATGCGACTTTCCATGCCTTTACAGAATATAGTCTGAACAGGGTTAGCCCTGTTTGATTACGATAAAATATAGACATAATTATACAAGTTATGGTATGGTCAAAAGTCCCTGTGTCAATGTGTTGTTATAATACTTATTCTAATTAGTATTCATGATGTACGTAGTTATTTCTTACACAAATCTTCAATGAGTACAGGTTTTTTGCGAGGTTTGCTGGGAAAAGCATCAATTCAATACGCTTTGTGTGATTAAGATAATGAAACCGTCTTCAGATGTGAACCGAATGCAAATTACTCGGACATGTAAACTAAAAACGAATGAATAAAGTCTCTATGTTGCACTGAACTCCATAATGACACATTCAAAGGCTTGTGTGTAACAAACGGATGGGTAAAGGGTCTATGTTGGCCTTGCCTTGAACTATTACACTTTCAAGCATTTGACACTTGTTTCAAATAAAAACATTAATCGTACTAGGGACGTTCCTTTATTATTGTTATCAAAACCCTTCCGTAACATGTACATGTCTTATTCATATTCAAAGTCACTGACATTTAAATAATCTCTACACTTATATACTGGTTAGTTTGTGTATTTTAATAGGAGTGTGGGGTAGTATAAATATTGGTCTCTATCGACCTTATGAATTTTGCGACTTACAGTTAACCATTATTTATGTAAGAAATAGCTACGCCATTAATATTATATTAGTTTTGACCCATTTGCTCCCACGATCAAATATATGGGACGTAGACAAACAGTGTAGTCTCTGATCAGATGCCGCATCTTGTGGCGTCTGATCAGAGTTTACACTGTTTGCTGATAGGAAATTCATTATAAAACAAAACAAAAATGAGACTTTAGACCAGACATCCCTTAGATAAACGATAGACTAATTCAATATATAAGTATGGAATAATCCACTGGGAGCCAATGGGTTAATAGTTGCATAAGAACACACGAGTGTTTGATCAGGTATACACTACTGTTACTCTGATCTATATTTATCATGAGTAAGCAGACCTCGATCAGACGGCTCCTATAGGTACCGTTTGATCTGAGTCTAGTCTGTTTGCAAAGACGTGACACAACGTTTATATTCAAGGACAATCAACGAAAATACTTGCAATATTCATTATCAAGCATGTCCGTTAATTTATAACTTTTCTTGACCAAACAGCTTACAGTACATGTCTTATGCTGGTTCATTTATGGTTAGTGAAATCTGAAACCGAAATATCTACTCGTGCCATACACGTTTACCCCGCCAGCTAATGTATATGCATTCGGAAATAATAATAATAGGTTAAGCATATAATACAATACGAATAAGTATCATGAGTTGTTTTCCCCAAAATAGCGTCCGGGCTTTAGAATAATCTCTATATAATCCCAGCTTGAAGCCTATATGCTATGTTGCGAGTAGTCATTTTATTCATAATGATATTGAACGAGTATTGAAAATGTTACCATGCCAGTTCAATATCAGTTTGTACAAAATGATTACGAGCATCTTATTCATTTTACAGGTACCATATGACTTATTTTGACTGACTAAAAATACCGTTTAGACAGGTCCTGCATGTATAATTATCACAATTGCACGTGGTGTTTATACATTACGTCACAGCTTATATTTAACATGGGCTATATAGATAAATATGCAATGGCTATATAAACCTGTTGGCGCCAAATTTAAAAGTGTCGTCTGCAACAATATTTTCATATTAAATATATTTCTAAACTAGATAATAAAGGTATATTAGTAAAACATTTGTTTTTTAAAACGTGTATGCCTCGTCTAAACTAATACAGAGAACAGTGAAGTCCCAGGTCAGATGCCGCCTTGAAAAGGCGGCATCTGACCTGGGACTGCACTGTTTTTAAATGGTGCCAACATTGGCGCCGAAAGAGTTAACTCGAATACAAAGGAGGTTATACGATAAAGAGTATTTAAGGAGCGTTTAGGATAGACGTATAGGCCAACGACAACGACCCACCGTAAACGTTGAGCAAACTACGCAATCCGCCGATAACATTGAACGCATTTCAAAACTAATAACATCAAAAGTATTATCCCGAAGGACCAATACTGAGAATGAAGTAAGCGGTGATTACTTACTGCCGCCACGCAAGCAATTACGCCCGATGTAGTGAAGTACATATATTATTTAAGTGGGAGATCCTTTGAAACTAAAAAGTTTTTGGTGAATACTTAGACGTTTTCTAAAGAACAATGGAACATACGAAGCTTTGCGGACCGTGATGAGAGGGCTCCGCACAGTTGTTTTGCTGTTACATGTATTGTTATTTTTGGTTTTGGTTTTGATTTTGGTCGTTGTTTGCTTTTTTTCTTTTTTGCAATGAACTCCCCGTCCAACGTTTTGATGCTATGATTGGTTTTATTATGAAACTAAATATATTTAAACACTATAAATGAAGAGGTTTGGAGTCTACATTATTTGGCAGCGATAAAGTCTAACAATACGAGCGGACAATTCGAGCAAAATATCAACTGAACAAATAGGGATATGAAATTATAATAGACCTGACTCTACAGTTTCAACCACTACCACAAACATCCTATATACATATACAATTATAAGAATTATGCTAATGGCTATTCACTATGGCATTATTTCCTGGATGAATACTGACACAGAATATGGTTAAATGTCAAATAGAAACCCCCAACTACTGCTATATTTATATTATTTTTTTCTCAATGGGTGCACATATGCATATAATAAACACATATCTAGTCTTCTGACATGAATGTTGACTTGGAGTTACCAGTTACTTACAGGTGTGCCAAACTTGTAAGGGTGTTTCGAACATGGGGGTAAAATGAATGACCAATACATCCGTTGCTTCCTTGGATTACATAATTTTGCTCTATTGTTAGACCTTCAATTTTCTTTAACTGTCGCCTTACAAAATGACTGCCAAAAGGTTTATCAGTCCTGAAACATCACGTCATAACTACATGTATTATTTCTGGTGTTTCCAACGTACATATTTCTCATAAAATGCGTACTGGATTGTTAAAATCATCATTTCTCTAGAAGACCATATACTGAGACACTCTTCAGAGTGGTCTCTTCGAGTTGAGACGATTCTAAAGAGTGGTCACAGTATAGGGTTTATTGGAGAAATGAAGACGCTATTTTGAAAATGTTTAAGATTACGCATCTGATCTGTACTGAATCCTGTTGGGCCCTCAGCCCACCGTATTCTTGTCCGACCGGATACACTTTACCGAAACCCAAGTTAAGGATGTTAACAAATACGATAGCGTATGTGTCCTGTTAGAAACATCGCATTTTTTTCTGATTTTGGCGCGTGACTCGCTGTTGGTAATGAAAAGGATGCGAATGCGAACCCTTACACTATCGCAATATTCAAAGTACAAAAATGAGTCATGCAGGAAACACCACATACAGAACAAACACTCGCCCGAACAGCAACACAAGAGGAAACAGCAAATGTACATAACTAGAAAAAACAACAACAGACGCACAAAGACAAAACAAACATACAATAGGATTAAGATGGAAATACCGCCTTGGAACGGTCAATGACAAAAGTCACTGGGGGTTAAACCGGTTTATGGGCGCCCAACCTCACACTTATTCCATACCCACCCTAAAAGACAAACAGTGTAAATAAACGTATCCCCTCTCCGACTAATGTACAACAACCGCGACGGCAAATACAATGGTAAAGTGCATGTATAACGAAAAACATTTAATTGAACATATTGCATCCACCTATCGCTAGTGTACTCAATGATTGAACTGCAAACAGAGTAACTGTAGATTCCGATAAATTTCTGTAGGATTTATGGAGAAAATGTTTCAAAAAATGATACAGTTGCATTATCGCATTTTTTACCTTTAAAAATCAATTAAAGGCGCTAAAAATGCGACAGTGCATGGTTACATATCTTACATAATTTCTGATAGAATTATGTAGGATTCGAGGATAACATGTACCGAAAAATGCGATCTTGTAACATTTCAATTTCGCATTTTTTTCGGCGTTTACCAAACTTCTAATAAAAAAATGGCCCCAACAGGACTCCGTAGATCTGGAACTCTGAAATGTACTCCAGTGCTACCTACCTGAGTTTTTTGCGGCACATTAGAATAGGCTAGCCTTATTTGTGGGTTTCCGTCGCCAAACTGTTTGTGGTCGTCGAATTGTCTGAATTGAATACACATTTCATTAGGTATGGCTTTAATTTGCCCATTTCATCATTGAATATTTATGTAAGAAATTATGATGTCATGGATATTAATTAGTTTGAGAATAGCATCAACCTTAACCCTCTTCCTGATACAGACGGATTATCACATCTGTACAGAAGAGACCAAGATCAGACGGCTACCTAATCTTGGTCTCCTCTGTTTGAATAGAGAATAATAAAGATCTGGGTCTATGCTTATAAAACATTTAGCTGAGTCTGAGTTCGTTCTCAAGTTTTTGATTGGTCAAATATGAGCCTTTGGCTCAAATCTGACCAATCAAAAGCTTGAGAACTCAAATCTGACCAATCAAAAGCTTGGGATAGAACTCAGACTCAACTAAAAAGCTTTATAAGCATAGACCCAGTTGATAAGTTTGTGCCATGGCAAACGCTTCCCGTTTTCATATTCTATTATTAAACATATTCTGAAAATTGGTGATCCTTCGAATGCAAAAGTAGAAATGCAAAAAGATGAAATTGCAGACTCGGTTGTATTGTGTCTGTTCATGAGTAGTAACACTACTAAGGCACCCTAGCTAGGGTTAAGGTCAGCAAATACAATTTCCATGATGTAAATATTTATTAAGTGAATATCCATCAGATAAAGGTCCAATGCACTTACTGGCTCAGTATATGCCTGAATAGACGACAAGTTTCGGGTAACGACAAAATACCTTAGACCTGCATTAAGCTGTGAACCTGAGAAATTGTTCAGATAAGAGATCGGACGACTCCTACTTCTGTTATCCCGAAGTAATTTGTATGGTCTATTGAAGGTCGACATGTCTAAATTCTGAAGGGAGGTGATCCCCTGAGAGCAAAAATTGCAACACAAAAAGAGAAAATTGCATACTCGGTTTTATTGAGTCTGTTCATGAACAGTAATAGAAAGTAAGTTCAACTCTGTTTCAGTGAAACAACACTTATTTTCAAGGAAATTGGTGATTGATTTGTAAATATGATTACGTTTGTAAATTTGAGCACTCTGGTTCCGTGCTTATAAAGCTTTTAGTTGAGTCTGAGTTCGTTCTCAAGCTTTTGATTGGTCAGATTTGAGCTTTATAAGCATGGACCAAGATCATGGTCGGCACTTTTTGCTGAATCCATCGATGATGTCAAAGGCTTATACCAGTGGTCATTTAAAAGGCTTGGTGCAAGGTGCAAAACTATTGTAACTCCTTCACTTTGTGAACGAGTTACAAAAGCCTTGCACCAAGCCCTCGATTTCGTGTTCTCTGCTCTCTCAATGAAAAAGTAGTAAGGTCAAGCAGGCAAAGCCACATACAAGACGCAACCACCACCAAAGCACCGATAGACAGCATGACACACATACACAAACAACCACACACCCAAACGCACACTCACACACGAGATTAACACGAATAATGGATAGATTACAAAACTGTGCCTTGAGTGGGTTTTTTTACTGTGTCATCCTCACTACTTGCAATATGACTTCTACTTCTTTCATTTTCTTTTTAAAACAGTAAACAGAGTGTCAAACAGTTTGGATCCGGATGAGACGCCGAGTTTCTAGGCGTCTCATCTGGACACAAACTGATTGCATGTGATATCATAAACCCGTCATTGTGGCACGAAAGGGATTAAAGTGATATTATCTATTTGAAATATCTCACTATTTCATAAATCGTGTGTGTATGTGCATAAAAGAATTATATCGCAAGAAAGCCGATTGAATAAACACTGGAGAAGAAACAAAAACATTTATGTGTTTGATATTGAAGACCCTGATATTATTCGCTAATGTATTAGTATTTATTCCCGTAGTGTTTCTGTTTCTTAACTTTTTCGATAAAGGACAATAATATTTTGTAGTACAACAAACAATTACAAGTGTCGACGAACACGGTTTATTTTGAATGACAAGGGCATGTTTGATAGAAGTTCAACACGAATGTACCGGCCGCGTTGCTCAGTGGTAGAACGTCCGCCTGCGGTACGGAAGGTCGTGGGTTCGATCCCCATCCGCGACAGACCAAAAGTCGTTAAAAGTTGTCTACGCTCGACATTAAAAGGGTAGTTCTAGGACTGGTGGGCCCAGTGTCAGGATATCGTGACTGTGTGGGGTTAGGTGCTCTTGCCATGTTCTCGCGACAGGGGCATTCCAGTGAGGCAACTGAAATACTGTTGATCAGGTCGAAAAAACCAACTCACTCACACACTCAAATTGAATGATTTAGCACAACAAATACTCGTACCGAGCTGTTTGATGTCATTGAAAGTATGCGTTTAATGTAGGGGCTAGCACTATGATTTAGGCATTTGTGATTACGTTTGCAAACAGTTTGGATCCAGATAAGACACCGATTAAGTAAAAGAGAATAGAATTAAGCAGACGACAAAGTTTGCAGACGACCATATTTTCAGACAACAACATTTGGTAGCGAGAGAATTGACCTATAAATGCGTTGACCCATTCCCTCCTAGTGACATATGTTGATGTCTCTATAAATGTCACTTTTAGAAACCATTGTAATAACTAGAGCATCTTTTCCATAGGAACAAACACACTATTTATCACAATAGTTTCAAAACTACATAATTTTATTTTTATACCTTTTCTCGAGTAAATGCTCCTCTTTGGAAGATTTATTCGAATAAGTTGGAACTACAAATAGTGAAAAGGGAATGGGTTAATTTCCTCGCACAACCCTTTCAGGCACAAAACATAATCGTAAGAATGAATACAAACTCGATATTATAATATGTTTAACATGGTTCTGATATCATTCTCATTTTGCTTGGTCAGTTTCAGTTCTCAAGCTTTTGATTGGTCAAAGGCTCAAATCTGACCAATCAATTACTTGAGAACGAAATCAGACTCAACTAAAAGTTTTATAAGCATGGACCCTGATTAATCAGAATTTGAGCATGCACAATAATTGACCAGTCATATACTTGCGAATGTTTTGTGAATGGCTCAGATTCAGACGTTTTATAACTTTGGAAACGTGTTATTTGTTTTATTCTGTTGTTGGTTACACCCGTTATAGAATACAGGATATAACCAACGCAATTGCTCTCCCTCCCAAATCAGTTTCGTCTGCAAATATTAACGTCTGCTTCAGAATTAAATCAAACCTGTCCTCAATGTATTTTTGAAAACATAATTAGAGTGCCGAACATTTTGGTTCCTAGTGAGACGCCGAGTTACTAGGCGTCTCATTTGTATCAAATGTGTTTACAAATGTTGCCACAGATTCGCATATGCAAATGAACGAGTTTCTAAAATCTTTTTATCAGATAATCAGCGATATAGGAATGCCGAACACCGTGTCCTAAACCACTGAAATGCACTACAAGAACGGCAGTTTTTAGCCAGATTAAAATTTGAATCTGGCCAATAATAAAACGTAAATGGAATACGCGGAACTAATACATAAAACCTGCTTTATATCTGAACAACACATACAAAAACAACAAAACTGCGCTTAAACCGTTTCCTTGTATATACGTATTTAAACGCCTTTTCGAACAGAGTAAGTGACGACGGTAGGAGCCGTCTGATCGGGGCCTGCTCTGTTTGCTAATGAAATAATATAGATCTGAATATGCAATATCCTCAAAGACCAAACTATATTGTGTGTATATACCATTATACACATTCGGCTTATTAATATGAGTATTTTTGTTTTTACATGAAATGGCTCATAATGACAGGAGGCAATATATGAAAATCGTTACGGTGTTGAAAATAGTTTTAAAAATGTAAACTGTTAGAACAAGGCTGTAAATATTCAGGAAACGCAAATAGTTTAGACGACTACTAACGGCAAGGATAAGATGCGTGAATTAAAACATTTTGCAGAATAGCTTCTTATTTCTCCACCAAACCATATGTTGTGACCTCTCTTGAGAACCGTCTCCGTCTCGAATAGATGAAGCCCTATGTTATGACCACACTTTAGAATGGTCCCGATGAGACCTTTCTAAAAAGTGTTTACAACGTAGAGTTGGGTGAAGAAATGACGATTTTAAATATTCGAGTACGCTTCTAATTTTTTTGAGCTGGCTTCGTAGGTGACCTGGAGGAAACCAACCTTACTGTTGAGGAACGGTACATAGTACTCCATTTTAGCCCTTCCTCAATACTGAATATTGACGCACGTAAAAAGTTATAATGAAATGTGGAATGTGGATCACTGTATGCCTTTTAGAAAGTAAAGAAAGAAATATATTAATTTCCCCTTTATAGAGCCGTATGCTCTGGGTCTACTCTAAACATATTTGACAGATTTACTGAAAAAATGCCTCCTAAATCTCTCAGTAGCTAAAAATACCATACCGATTAAAAAGGTCCAGGAGAAAACTAGAAGTATTTTTTGGAATTCAAACTGTTTTTTAATGTCAAGGTGCACTCAAGATATGACGTTTTCAGGTTAACGTCTGACGTAGAATGCATGTGGAATGTAGAAACCATGTTGGACGTAGAATACATGTGGTAGAATACATCTGGGACGTAGAATATATATGGAAGACATGCTGGGGATAGAAGACACGTGGGGCATGGAAGATGTGTGGTAGAAGACATGTGGGAAGCAAGGAGATGTTAGACATTCAATATATATGATAGAGAACATATGGGACAAATAAACATATGAGAGGTAGAAGATATAAGACATGTGAGGCGTAGAAGACATGTGGGACGTAGACGATATGTAGATGGGCCTTGGTACGTTAAATTCGCAGAAGACATGTTGTAGAAGACATGTATTATAGGCATGTTCTTAGCTACCTTCTATCAAATGTTACAATGTGTGGATCATTCGTAAGTTTGCAGACCTGGTCAATTGTCGTCTTTTCATCCTTAAAAACGGTAACCTGCAGAACATAGAACAAGTCGGATGAGGACGGATGTACCTATAGAGTTAATCCGAGACTCCGATAAGATGCGTAGATTAAAACAAGTTTTAATAATAACCTCTTTATTTCTCCACCAAACCCTATGTTTTGTCACTCTTTAGAACGTTTCGAAGATACGATTATTCTGTTGTTACAACATAGGGTTTGGTGGAAAAAAATGACAACTTTAGTATTTGAGGATACACATTAATCTGTTTTATTTTCTATTTTGTTTATAATCTGTTGCTCTCGAGTTTTAATTAAATTGTTATAAAACCGGATTAATTGAGATACATACATAGTTCAGAGGAATTAACCGCATACATAATAGAATTAAGTTCCTCTTCAGTCGAAGGTTGGAAACGGCGATATCTAATTTGGATCTACTCTGTCGTGGTGCATTTTGCGTCATTGGTGCTTAAAAAATGGTATCATTAACTTGCTTGTATTATGCACATCGCTATGTTTGTTTTTTCGTTCGTTTGATTGTTTGTTTGTTTGTTTCGGGGAAAGTGTGTTTCAGTCATATCGTGACATCCATATAATTACTGGAAGACCCCGCATGTTTTCCAAACCAAACTAATAATTTAAAGTAGGATTTTCAACCTAGTATACTGAAGACTGAATAGCTCAAAAGCCCGATAGTCCGATACCGTAAAGACCTCATGCCTAACTGTCCAAAGGGCCTTTGAACAGTTAGTAGTCCCACGATTCGATAGTCCAAGGACCCGATGATCCGATGATGAAAGTAGCTAATTCGGATTTTCCAACTCTCTATTATATCGCAGGAATACTACGTTGGCACCGTTTGTATATATATTGTAATGTGCTTTACATCATTTGTGACATGAATTAGCAATTGTGACTCACCGGTATGCTATTTAGTTGATAGTTTTGCCATATGAGATTCTCGAAAGAATTTATTGTACTTAAAAGCACTTCGTATTGTTGGATGTGTGGTGTATTAGTCTGTCCATTGTCCCTGGTAACAACTTCAATTTCAAGTGGTTTATTATAGTCTGTGCTTTCGATTGCATAAATGCATGAATCTCTGTTGATCCCAAGATTCGGACACACTCCTCTGATGTTTGATGCCTGAACAGATGGAGTGAAGCGTAGTGAGCACGATGGCCCATTGCAGCCTATTGGTACAGTAGCCTGTAAACGGATTGTCCTGTTCGTCGGGTCTTTGTCACTCACACTGAAACGTAGGTGTTGAGTCAGAATCTACAATAAAGTAAACCGTTACGATTAAGCAAACTTTGATTCAACTTGAGATTAACACTTTCCCTGATAAACATATATTCACAATTTGGCCACTCCACGGATATTCATTAACTGGATTTTATGGCGTTAGTGCTTTGACAAGAACTGTAGAAGCAGATATAATATCATAAACAAACAGTGCAGACCATGATAAGACAGCTCATATACGAGCCATGTGATATAGGGTTGCTCTGTTTGTTACGGTGAGAAAAAACGTTTATATAAGAGAAAAGGCGTTTATATAAGATAAAAATCATTTTAATTAGGGAGATAATTAATGTCCAAACAGTCATGTATTACGATTTATATATGTAGATACGAGGTATCATAATCTACATAAAGTCAATGGAATGGCATTTCCCTTCCCCACATATAAACACATGTCCCTATAGGAGCCGTCTGGTCAGGGTCTGGTCCGTTGGCTTATATAATCTGACCATGTTACACCTTCCCTATATCATTATAACTGTAATATCATCCATGAATATACAATGGGTATTAACAGTTGGAAGAACAATAGAACAGGGAAAGGCATATATGATGCTAACATCCTTACAACGCAGTCAACCCTATGCAAGTAGACAATCCTCAGGACGCTAAAGCATTAATGCAAAAAGAGACATGTTTAAATTGTTTTAATGCGTCTGTCCCTTGCCGAATTGTTATGATCTTCGACTGACAATCACTACTATGATTTATTTCGCGATCTGAGCACTTGTATTTCCACCCAGGTGGTCTTCCTGCACCTGTAACTAGCTGACCGCTGCAATATGACAGAAATACGAGTTACAGGCACGTAGATTACAGATACAAACTAACATGCTTGTTTATGATATGTGGTTAAAATTTCTACACCATTCACACCAACTAGCACTGGCATAAGCGATGTTTAATTTCTATTAGAAAACACATTGAAATTCGAAATCTCAAAGAACAATGAATTAAATACGACACTGAGAATGAAGTATATTGTACCGAAGTATATTGGACTTTTTACCGTCGCAACATAAGCAGTTAACTACTAATAGTGATAAAAAAGTGTGGAATTCTCGATTAACAGGAAAATATGTTTACCTTCATCCCAACGAAGAAATTGTTGGACAGTTCCGACGAGTGTCCAGATATGTTGTTTTGCTTATTAAAGGGTGTCACGCTGCACGAGAGCTGTCCAAACAAAAACTTGAAGGGTTATTGCATTGAACACGTTTCCAATTAAATCACATATTATCTACAGTACCATCATCCAACTGAGCTTTGGGCCCCGTTTAATTGTTACATTGAGGGGAACCGGGTCATTAAAAACAAATAATGTATTGGTATAAAAGTACAAGTATGAATCATGCAGGAACACCAAAATCAATACAAACAGCCGCCCGAACAGCCCCATAACAAGAAAATACAGCAAATATACGTATATACCTATCAACACACAAAGAGACACCCCAATACAACACAAACAAACAAAGGGGGGATATTGAAATACCGCCTTTGAACGGTCAGTGATAATAGACACTGGGAGGGGTTAAACGAGTTTATGGGGCGCCCAAACTCGCACTTACTCTATCTCCACCCTAAAAATAAACAGTGTACATAAGTGTGTATAAACCAGAGCTACTGATAAACTTGTGTAATTGTCACTTCTCAATGGTCACAACATCGGGTTTGGTGGAGAAAATGGAGATAATCTTGAGTAATGATAACAAATGTTCGTGTCATCCGAGTGTTAATTTGAACACGTTTTCAAGTGCACAATTAAGTGCAGCTTTAAAGCAATGTTTGGAGCTCCTTTTGGGTGCTTTCAGCATTATTTCCGAACTACATTAAGCTGTCATATGTGTTTCTAGATATGCGTAATGATACATTTTGAACAATGCTGTATTGTAAATGTTGGAAGAACCAAATTTGACTTCATTCAAACATGTTTCATGCTTCTGCAAACAGAGTAGATCCAAATTTGATTACTCCTATAGCAGTCATGGCTGAATTTGAAGATCTGTCTCTTTACTTTCTAAAATGGCAACGATGTCCCATCTTCTATATTTCATTATAACTTATTCTTCATGAATATTCAGTATATATAGAAATCTGAAATAAACAAAGAACAGTGAAATGGTTAATTGAAACCATATACTGTTCGTACTACATTTCCTAGGCATACTGAGAAAAAGATCTGCTCAATTTCTGAAGTGTTACAATTTAACACTTTATTCCACACATATTCATATAAGAAACAATGATGTCATAATTAATATTTAGATAAATATGTCATGATAGCACATGGGCATAGGCATGTTTGGACAAGGCAGAACCTGTAGAATCATATCAATATTATGTAATAAGCAAACAGAGCAGACCCTGATCAGACGGCTCCTATATGATTTACTATATTTACAAAAGCGATGAAAAGCGTATATATGGAGTAAAGGATTAACTCCTTCTTTACCCATGCCCTGTTGTATAATTACATATATCTTCACTGTGTACAAGTGTTTCGCTGTGCAATCACTGATGTGGAGTGAACCGATTGCACAATCAACTTGTAAATAGTGCAGACCCAGACTCATCTGGGTCTTCACTATTTAATGGTAGGTATATTGACGTGAATAGCAAGCGAAGGGTTAAGGGGAAAAGGGATAACTTGTTATTTTATAAGTACGCCTTTCTACGCCTTCGCAAACAGAGTAGACCCATGTTCTAAACGATCAGTCTGATGAAGATCTGCTATGTCAGCTTATGATATAACATGATTCTTCGGTTTATATCATAGTCAAATATTCCTTTGTAAATGTGTTATTATAACAATTAATCTAAATAATATTCAAAATGTTGTTCTTTATTACATGAATATTCATTACAAAAATACATCAGTAACAATTTTGCGACATGATTCGCACTGCAAACAGTTTAGATCCAAATGAAACGCCGACATACTGGCATCTCATCAGGGTCCGTCTGTGGACACGCTATCAGTAGTCTCTGAAAGCTGAATCAAACATCCGTATCAAAAACCAGAAATTTCTGTGGCTAAATCTTTTCGCAAAACAATAAGTACGATTTATTGTTCAAATCCATGCGTTGTTTGTTTGTGTGTAGAGGCACACACATTATACGTTCGTCGTGTATTAACTGTAAATTATTAGTCGTACATGAGTTTGGCAGGTTGTACGGATTGGTATGACCGGCGTAAATGCCGTATTTACCCAGGCTAAAATCGCTACATGGAAGTTTGGCAGGTTTACGGGTTAGAATGGCCTGCGCAGATGTCGTATTTCTTCCAGAGGCTAAATTCGTTTCACGGAAGTTTTTGACAGGTTGTTTGTGTTGATTTACGTTCATTGTAACACAGAGACCCAGATCAGAAGCGTAAATCAAAACCTTTTCAAAAGTAAATTATTTATTTCTCCAGCGAGCCCTTTGCTGTGGTCATTCTTTGAAATCGTCTCGAAAAGACTTATATCAAACATAATTTTAGAATTTGAGTACGCACCTTTATGTGTTGCTATGGTGATTCTTACATTATCAATATCTTACCTCAGTTCCCATTCTAAAGTTTTTGTCAATAAATGTATTTTCTGTTAGCTGGAGTGTTTTGTTGTCGGCACCTGTAGCCAATGGCGTGTCATATTGATGTATTCCATTCATGTACCAATGAACACGATAGTGCAGGTCCTCATCCATCGACTCATTAAAGTCACATTTGATAACTGCCCTCGTAATTTGATTGTTTCCAATGGTTGATCGTTCTACTCCTACCGTGACCCCAGGTTTTGACGGTTCAAATCGTGGTCTTGATTCTTCAATTGACATAAATTCAATCAATCTAACAACGTAATGACAAGATGCAAATAAACGCATATTTTCCAAGTTAAATGTCCCGTATTTGATTAACATACTATGCATTTGACAGCAAATATCAGCTGCTTGATCAATAGTCAAACAATTTAGAACAAATTGTTAATATCAGAAGGTTTATTATACATTAAAACCCCTCTAAATCAGACATCACAATTAGTATCAAAATCGGTCTATCAGGCATGTGTAAGGTTAAAGCAGTTGAAAATCATACAGGAAGCTCATTTGAGACCTTTCTGTATGACGTTCATCCTGCATTAAGCAGCCACCTGCCTAAGCGACTCTACTAGAAGTCCGGTTTCGAGGGTTTTACTGCATTATACATTGAATCAAAAACATCCAAAATGAATATGCAGTAAAATCTCTCTATAACGGTTACTAAATTACATCAAGTATTTTGTGTAAAATGCAGGTGACTGTTTAAGCAAGGTGAAATTAAAGCGAAACGCGCTGCTTAATAAAGGTGAAAGTAAAATAGAACGCTCATGTAGGAGCGTTCTCTTTTACTCTCACCTTTATTTTCACCTTCTTTTACTTTCACCTTGCTTTAAGCATCAACCTGCCCTAAATACCAACTAATTGACATAATTAAGTGGCCGTTATAGAGAGGTTTTACTATACACATTACCGAAAAGTAGCTCATGTTTTCATTCTAACGACCTTCATTGAAATACAGTGAAACCCCCATGTACCGGACCGTTAACTCTTTTCCTATTGAATATTCCTGTAAGAGCTTCATTTATATTCCTTCGCTGATTTTTCTATATTGACTTATGTACACATGACGATTTGTGGTATTTATTGAAACTATATGGTCATATCTATTAGAATTCCAAAAGCAAACAGCTATAGCCTGATATCAGACTGCTACTTCGGGAAAAGCTGCCAAAAGGCGTTGACATGACGGAAGAGTCAATACGGAAATCCATAGATGACTGTTTAATGCTGGGTGAGAGGCAGTCAGAAAGCTTCTTTATGTCAAATGCATTAACTCTTTGGATACTGAATCTTATGATGGACTATTTTAAAATTCAAACAGGTTAAGTTTACGATGATTTTATCCCCAATCCGGGGATTTTCTTACTGAAAAGTGTAAGGTAACAAACAGTCAGGACACTGAGGAGACCTTCCATCAGAATGGTCTACACTGTCTGTTAATGACATTAGTGATTCGTGTCCCGCACTGAAAGGATTAAGGACGAAAGTAATCTAAATGTTCGGCTTACAGTGGTTTAATTATAAACTACTGTTATTGAACATGATCCAACGGTTTTGTGAAACAAGCAGTATCTTTATTCCATGCCGACAAAAGCATTATGATAAACACTTGCAAACAGTAATATACCCTGACCATGGCCTAATGTTTTATCCTCTGTAACATTAGTATTGTTCATAGGTTTAGTCCGGGGAACCTTTTCACAAATCTGAAAAAATAAGTCCATTGACTTATAATGAGAAGCGGACCCTATGCCTTAAATTATCCCACAGATGTTGGAAACCAGGGTCCCTGCTTATAAAACTTTTAGTTGAGTCTGAGAATGTTCTCAAGCATTTGATTGGTCAGATTTGAGCCTTTGGCTCAAATCTGACCAATCAAAAGCTTGATAACTCAAATCTGACCAATCAAAAGCCTGAGAACGAAGCTCAGACTCAACTAAAAGCTTTATAAGTATGGACCCAGGAACAACATTAAGTTCTATTATCCCCCAGGAATGGCAGGGCTAGGCCTCTCATCCAGTTCTAATTTCCCCTCTTTTACAACAGCCCCTTTCTTGCCATCTACCCCAGTCTGTATATAATAACTTTAAAGTGACGTCTTGTGTGTGTACTTATTTTATACAGTACTGATTTTCTACTGTATTCCAATGCAATACATTAAAATAAAATAATATTAACTGGTTACCTGTTGAAAATTCATGTAAGAAAATAATGATTCCACGTATATATTCAGCTTACTGTTATAATGAAATATGTACAATTGCTTCTCTGTTATTGGTATTCATTGCACTTTCAGATCAACTTCACAAGCTAACAGAGCAAACACTTTTCAGACGGCTCTACATGAGCCGCCAGATATGGATCTACTCTGTTTGCAGATCCTTGAATAAACGTTCATATGAGGGGATATGTTAGCTTACATTCATAATCGGAAGTCAAGGTAAAGGGTAACTATTCTTAAAGAACAAACTACATACCATTTACGCTGGTACCTGTAGTAAAGAAATAAACAGAGAAGTAAAGAAAAAACGATGCTGAGGTACATTAATTCAAAGTACATGTAAGTGTATCTCCAATTGAACATCCAAACGAACAGTATTAGAAAAACATTCATAAATACTTAAGGGATCACAAAGCGAATTACTAAGTCTCTTTTATTTTATATGTGTACACTGTGTCCATGTAACAGAAATATCGTTGTCGTTATACCCAGCACATACGCACACACAGCATGCACGCACACACGCATACATATATAAATATACAGTGAAAGATCATACCACTTTGAAAATAATTAAGCATATGTGATACCATCAGTATATTTACCTTAGAGACATTCATCAGCCGTCTGTCTCAACTATTAACTCATTCCCTGACGTTTACAGAGACACGAATAGGTGACTGCTTTAAACAGGGTGAAAGTTATACATAAATAGACAAGCGTTCTGTGTTACTGTGGCCCTGCAATATGCTGCTACTAGTCTCCAAGACCGATATTTATACTGAATTGAAGTTCCGGTTAAGAGGTGCTTTATTGTACATTGTAGTAGAAAATGTTTTTTAGAAGTGCGTATCCACTGTGATAAACTGATCAATTGAACAAATCCTCTATTTATCGCAACAAAGGTCATCACAATATCGCCAGGTAATGTTTACACATATAATACGTTAATTGAGCGAAAGTTGCAAAACTTACCAAAACAGTACGCACTGTCGAAGATTCCAGTTGGTTTCAAGTAGTACAAATAAAAATCGGTACACTTGGCGATCTCAACGGTATATGCATATTGACACTCGTCCGTTAAAGTGCGGAGACAGGCAGTTCTGTTTACGGGTGAAGATGTTTCAGGATTGGTGCCTAAAATATTTAAACGTTTACTCAATAATAAAATTATTAAGTACTTAGATAAAATCTACTTTGAATGCGGATGACAGCTCAACCGATTGTTCATTTACTCCATTGGTCATTCAGCCATTCGCCAACAATATTGAGCACTTATTACATATGGCGCAATCAGTCAGCTACAGTATCAGTTAGTAACCCCTGGGTGGAGAGGAAGCAACCTCATGCGGAAGGGAGATGCTGAAAAACGTCTCTGAAATTTCAGGGAGGGACCGGGATTTGAACTCCGGACTTCCGGATTGGTAATCAAGAGCTTTTCCACTAGACCACCGCACCAACACGTACAAAAAATACACCATGCACATTAATTAGATCACAAAAATATTTGGCCATGGCAGAAACTGTAGAAACATGTTATGTTATTTCCTTAGCAAGCAGAGCAGACCGGCTCCTATTTGCAAAGGCATAGGCAGGTGGCGGTGGTCTAGTGGTAACGCGCTTGACTATCAGTCCGGAGGTCCGGGGTTCAAGTCCTGGTCCCACCCGGAAATTTCAGAGACGATTTTCAGTGTCTCCCACCCGCACATCCTCTCCACCCAGGGGTTTAAATGGGTACCTGTGAGGGTCACTCGCCGGTACTGCGGCTGCATGATTGCGCCATATGTTAGCAGTGCTCAATATTGTAGGCCAATGACTCAATACCAGGGGAGTAAATGTACAGTCGGCTGAGCGGTCATTCGGACTGAAAGTAGACTATAACTAGGTACTTTACATTTTGCTTTACTTTACATAGAATAGTAATACCGTATTTAGAGGTAAACTTTTTTCTAAATTAAATATTCATCAGGGTTTTGTTTATATAAAAGCATATGAATAAGACATTTCCTTGACTGGACATGTTTATTTCCCAAAGGAGCTGTCTGTTCAGGGTCTTCATTGTTACATGAAATCAGAACGGATAATCTGATATTTGAGAATGGAATTAGACCAAGAATCAGCAGATTTATAACCGCGGACCAATTACTCAAATGGAAGCTGCTTGAAAGTTATATAGTATACCTGTCTTAACCCTTTTGCTGCCAAATTATGTCGTCCGCTAACTTTGTCGTCTGCTACAAATTTCATTTTTTTTATTTTCTTCAGTTTTGTTATAAATATATAGTAACAGCAACAAACAGTTTGGATCCTGATGATATGCCGAGTTACTCGTAGGTATTAAAGGTAAACATACCGTAGGTATTAAAGGTAAACATTAATGCAGAGCTTTCTACTTTATTTGTGCCCTGCATTAAGCAACCAGCTGCTTTTAACCACCTGAATTTTAAGAATTCTATGTTCAATAATTGTATGACTGCTTATGACAGGTTCTACTTTTTAATCCGCTTTCATTTGAATCCTTGGTCTGAGTCTGAGTCTGAGTTTTAGTCTAATCTCAAGTATCTGATTGGTGCTTGAGAAAGATCTAATGTTAGATTTTGAGTCTGTGGTATAGGGACCTGTCCAATTGTCACATCGAGGGGGAATCACAAATAATGTACTCTGCTCCCCCTACAACGGCCCGCTCATTGACGATTCCCTCCTTACAACAACGCATGTGACCGTTTCCAAAACAACAAGGCTCCAGAAATAACCTTTTTCCATCGTATTTTCTTTATGCCTCCATCCATCTATATAATTGTCACTTAAAGAGTGGTCACAACATAGGGTTTGATGGAGGCATAACGGTTATACTGCTCGAAATACACCTTATCTGGGTATCAGCAAACAAGCTAATTGTGTTTGATTTTCCCACCCTATAACAACTCCCTCTGAACAACACATACACTTTTCGTATCCCAAAGAGTGTCGTTGTAGAGAGGGAGTACTGTACTTGTATAAACTTTTGGCATCGATGACTTCATGAAATAACATTGACCCTAATCAGAACGCTCTTCTTTTTTGCTCCACCAAATCCTACACTCTTTAGAATCAACTTGAAGCGACGATTTTAGTAATCGGGTACGCATCTTTATCTGTAGCTCTGCACTCCGATTTGTATCAAACCTGATTGGTTATACATCTCTATGGCACCGCGGGGATTAATAGTTAAAATAAATGATATCATTATGAAATGAGTCATGACAAAATGTGTGATCTCCTCCAATAGTCATCAGTTCTGGGTCAATACAATTTGCTGTTGACCCATGTATGTGGCCGTAAGCGTTGAAATCAAATCTTACCGTTCAACCATACTGGAAACTTAGTGCCGCATTTATTAATAGAATTTGGTGCAGTGGTGGGCATAAGGACGTAGGATTTATACCAGCCTTCCTCCAGGAATACATCACTTATGAACGAGTTGCTATTGTCAACCGTCCGTTGCCCTTCAAACGGAATAGTTAGGTGAACATTGTCTGTACAAGGGCTGCATAAGACTGAAAGTAAACCATTTTAACCAATTTAACACATTTAAATTATTATAACAACATCATTGATACCATCACATCATTAACAAAATTACATCATCAACAATTACATTATTAACCGTTACAGCATTGATAATTAAATGATTAACAATTAATAATACCATTAAAACGTTAACAGCTGCATCATTAACAGTTACTTCATTAACACAATAATACCATTAACACATGCAACCATAAGCAATTGCATCATTAACAGTAGCATCATGAAGAATTACATCATTAACACAAAAATATCATTAAAACCTACATCATTAACAATTAGATCGTTAACAATTGCATCATTAATAGTTACATTAATACCCAATACATCATTAACACGAAAACATCATTTGCAATTACGTCATTAATATTTGCATCATTAACAATTACAATATTAACACCATAGTATTAGTTATGCAGTGCTTAGTGTCCCTAATATGGACTATACACTGCCAGCAAATATTAATATGGGACGAGGCGAAGCCGAAGCCGAGTCCCATATTAATATTTACTGGCAGTGTATAGTCCATATTAGGGACACTAAGCACTGCATAACGAATTTATCTTACCGACTACCTTTAATTTCAAGTATTTACACGCATATTTGCATCATAGGCCTACATGTATGGCGTTACGTGTGGAAACAGGGGAATGAACTATTGCAAACTTGATATTACAATGGGACCGGTATAAATTACCTCCCTTTAACAGAATTAAAGTATATATTCTTTATTTACCTCAAATCTCGTTTATATATTTTATTTTTAATTCTTAACATTGTAAAACTAATTAATGTTTATATTTTACTCCAATTAAAGCATAAATTATATTTATGCATATTTTAAAACTGTAAGGATAAGCATAAATAATTATTATATAAACAATAACACAACAGTTTGAAGTTTGTTTAAATTTAACTTTAATAATAAACAATAGAACAAATAATAGACGTTTCAATATGGGTAAAACCATCTGTCCACTCTGTATAATTTTGTCAAATTTTTGAAGAAAATAAAATCACTTTCACTGACTCTAGAGAACCTATATACATGTACGGTACTTCCATCACAGTTAATCATGAAATGTTGACATTTCTTATTATCATATTCATTTACCAAATCACTTTAATAGTTATAATATCGCAGTAAAGTATAAACTCTGTATTGTTTGACAGTTATCTAATAATGTCATATTATCACAATCATATGTCAGAGCTTTAGATAGGAGAGATACTGTATATTGATTTACTAAAATCAACGTCTTTCAAACACATATTATGACTACTCATAAGAATTGTCTTTTCACAACGTGGAGAATCCCAATGGACTATAAAAAAGTGTTGTCCAGAAGTATCGTATTTGCTGGACATCTCAAGATTATCTAGAACTTTTCTGTAAAATATAATAATATTTTATATTTATCACTACAATTTTAAAATATGCATACATAAAATTTATGCTTTAATTGGAATTGAAATATAAACATTAATTAGTTTTACAATGATAAAAAAGAAAAACGAAAATATATAAACGAGATTTGAGGCAAATACAAAATATTTTATTTAATTCTATTAAAGGGAGGTAATTCCCTACGGCAAGACATACACGTAGGCCTATGATGTTTACATGCGTGTAAATACTTCGCCTCGTCCCATATAAATATTTGCTGGCAGTGTATACTGTATAGTCCATATTAGGGACACTAAGCACTGCATAACTAATAATGATTATGATAAATGAGAGAAAAGCATTCCAACTGTTAAGCAAGGGAATTAACTCTTGTAAAGCCATCATAAGGATTTTTAATGATTTTAGTACCCCCATACGGAATCTATGGGGGTTTCTCGTGACCTCTATTGACCAATGGGATGACAAGAATTTTGTAGGAGGTAAGATAATATCATTAACACCTGCTTCATTTAAAAAATATATCATTAACAGTTGCATCATTAAGAATTACATAACAATGATAAATTTGTATTGGATATTCAGGTTAGTCAGCAAAATATGTACATATATTTACACGTAGTTTAATATAGAAGTAACTTTCATTCATGTGCCTTAACTCATTCCCTTCTAGACTATTATAGACTCAACCTCTTTTTAGAAATCTACTGATTTTTTTTTTACAGGAAAACGATGTTGTAGAATTACATAGTTCTAAATGTGTATCACAATGGTTTCACAAATGACTAACAAAGGCGTCAAAAGACGTCAGTAAGAGGGAATGGGTTAAATATGAGGTAATGGGTAATTAGACATGAGTGAATGGGTAAACTCGTGAACAAACTGTCGTTTGGAAACTTTTTTTTGACATTTCAGGGCTTTAGCAGATTTTTTCAGAATCATTTGGCTCTTTGATATGAATGTCATCCTTCCATCTTGACAAATTCATTTCTGCTAAATCTCAGGTTTGATTAACATTTCACTGATTTCCGATTCGACATACCTTTTGAGAGACAGGGTTGACCGACTATCAAATTGCATGTCTGTCAAGACGCGCTTAGTTTCAGAATAGTCTGTTGAGCAGAAATAGGAGCACGAAACAATATTCGTTTATCTTTTTGGTGCTATATGACCTCGCAGTGCTGGAAAATTCTACCTCACCATTTCATATATTTCCATCACAATCATTAAAACAATGTACTCCATAAATCTCTTTGGTACTATATGACCTCGAAGTGCTGGAAATTCCACCCCACCGTTTC
Organism: Azorinus chamasolen; assembly: GCA_963576725.1. Lineage (NCBI taxonomy): Eukaryota > Metazoa > Mollusca > Bivalvia > Cardiida > Solecurtidae > Azorinus > Azorinus chamasolen. The sequence continues at coordinate 37,505,311 of OY755250.1, read as the reverse complement.
ATATATTTATATCACAATTATTAAAACGATGTATTCAATAAATCTTTTGGTGCTATATGACCTCCCAGTACCGGCTGAGTCATAGATTACATCACATATTACGTCATACTTTTTCTCCGTAAATACGCCTTTGCAAACAGTAGACCCAGATCAGACAGCTCATGCAGAATCATTCTGATCAGAGTCTGCGTATGAAATACTATAGATATGATTCTACGGTTTTTGTCATTGTCAATCTTTCCAGTGTTCGTGAGCCATTAAAAATAAATAAATAAAATAGTCTTGATGTCAATATTTCTCATATGAATATTGAGCTCATACATAATAGTCAATACACTTCTATAAGGTGCGATATTATTGTGGCACACTTGAATTTCAGTTTAATCTAGTTAAGTCTTTAGTATGGATTTTTCAGCCTGCTTCCAGTGGATTCATGACTGCCTTTGCAAACCGTTCTTATCAGGATGAAACGCCGAGTAACTTGGAGTCTCAGCATGATCCAAACTGTTTGACACCCAAATTAACCCTTCGCTTGCTATTCACATCAACATACCTACCTGTAAATAGTGAAGACCCAGATGAAGACTTCTGCAGGAGCTGTCTCATCAGGGTCTGCACTGTTTACAAAAAGTACCAAAATGAGTCATGCAGGAAACACCACATACAGAACAAACAGTCGCCCGAACAGCAACACAAGGAAACAGCAAATGTACATAACTATAAAAACACCAAGAGACGCACAAAGACAAAACAAACATACAATAGGAGGAAAATGGAAGTACCGCCTTGGAACGGTCAGTGACAAAAGTCACTGGGGGTTAAACCGGTTTATGGGCGCCCAACCTCACACTTATTCCATCCCCACCCTAAAAGACAAACAGTGTAAATAAAAGTATCCCCTCTCCGACTAATGTACAACAACTGCGACGGCAAATACAGTGGTAAAGTGCATGTATAACGAACACATTTAAGTGAACAAACTGTATCCACCTATCGCTAGTGTACTCAATGATTGAGCTGCAAACAGAGTAATTGTAGAAAAGTAATAAAGGGTACGACAAAAATGAAATAGTACAGATATCCGACGCTCTCCTTCCATTTCCGGATTTAAGAGGTCGCCTTCATAGAGTACTAAACCTTTTTTGTCGGCGTACATGCAAAGATGCCAGTGTGATTGCCAACTGTAAAAGGGTTCACCACCAAACATGTAGTATGTTGTAGTACTACAGGATCATATCCCTTTTTAATGATTTTTTACGAAGTTTGTAAATCCCATCACCATAAAATTCAGGATGTGAAATACCGTGTCGTAGAAGCACCTTGAGATTACATTGGTACTTGCCAATAAGCGAGAGATTTCGATAGTAAAATTTAGAGAAAGTTTTTCTTAGTTTATGGTATCTATATCCTTGCTTAAGCAGTTTTTCAGTTAAAATGAGATTTCGACTGTTAAAATCGTCAATCGATGAACAAGCTCTAGAAAAACGAATAAGTTGAATGTTGTAATCTACACACACTAGTATAAGTGCAAGTCCAAGGCATGACATATAAAAAGATGAATTATAAATATAAATATATAACACAATCCAACAGAATGAGTACTTTGTGATTTCATATTGATGCCTATAAAAGCAGAAGATTGCTTAACCCTTCTCTTGTTGAATTTCAAATACATTTCTCCTTCTTTACCCATGCACTGTTGTATAATTACATATATCTTCACTGTGTACCAGTATTTTGATGTGCAATCACTGCTGTGGAGTGCACTGGTTGCACAATCAACTTGTAAATAGTGCAGACCCTGATAAGACAGCTCCTGCAGGAGCTGTCTTATCTGGGTCTTCACTATTTACAGGTAGGTACATTGCCGTGAATAGCAAGCGAAGGGTTAATGGTGAACCAAACTGATGCAGATAGCAGGAGCTGTCTCATCTGGGTCTTTACTGTTTACAGGTAGGTGTATTGACGTGAATAGCAAGTGAAGGGTTAATGGTGAATGAAATTAATGCAGATAACAGGAGATGTCTCATCTGGGTCTTCACTATTTACAGGTAGGTATATTGACGTGAATAGCAAGCGAAGGGTTAATGGTGAACCAAACTGATGCAGATAGCAGGAGCTGTCTCATCTGGGTCTTTACTGTTTACAGGTAGGTGTATTGACGTGAATAGCAAGTGAAGGGTTAATGGTGAATGAAATTAATGCAGATAACAGGAGATGTCTCATCTGGGTCTTCACTATTTAAAGGTAGGTATATTGACGTGAATAGCAAGCGAAGGGTTAATGGTGAACCAAACTAATGCAGATAACAGGAGCTGTCTCATCTGGGTCTTCACATTTTACAGGTAGGTATATTGACGTGAATAGCAAGCGCAGGGTTAATGGTGAACGAAACTAATGCAGATAACAGGAAATGTCTCATCTAGGTCTTCACTATTTACAGGTAGATATATTGACCTGAATAGTAAGCGAAGGGTTAATGGTGAACCAAACTAATGCAGATAGTAGGAGCTGTCTTATCCGGGTTTTCACTATTTACAGGTAGGTATATTGACGTGAATAGCAAGCGAAGGGTTAGTGGTGAACGGAACAAATGCAGATAGCGGCAGCTGTCTCATCTGGGTCTTCACTATTTACAGGAAGGTATATTGACGTGAACAGCAAGCGAATGTTAATGGTGAATGAAACTAATGCAGAAAGCAGGAGCTGCCTCATCTGGATCTTCACTATTTACATGTAGGTATATTGAAGAGAGCAGCAAGTGAATGTTAATGATGAACGAAACTAATGCAGATAGCAGGAGCTGTCTCATCTTGGTCTTCACTATTTACAGGTAGGTATATTGACGTGAATAGCAAGCGAAGGGTTAATGGTGAACTAAACTAATGCAGACAGCGGGAGCTGTCTCATCTGGGTCTTCACTTTTTACAGGTAGGTATATTGACGTGAATAGCAAGCGAAGGGTTAATGGTGAACGAAACTAATGCAGATAGCAGGAGCTGTCTCATCTGGGTCTTCACTATTAAAAGTTAGGTATATTGACGTGAATAGCAAGAAAAGGCTTAATGGTGAACGAAACTAATGCAGATAGCAGGAGCTGTCTCATCTGGGTCTTCACTATTAAAGGTAGGTATATTGACGTGAATAGCAAGAAAAGGGTTAATGGTGAACGTAACTAATGCAGATAGCAGGAGGTGTCTCATCTGTGTCTTCACTATTTACAGGTAGGTATATTGAAGTGAGCAGCAAGTGAATGTTAATGCTAAACGAAACTAATGCAGATAGCAGGAGCTGTCTCATCTGGGTCTTCACTATTTACAGGAAGGTATATTGACATGAATAGCAAGCAAAGGGTTAATGGTGAACGAAACTAATGCAGATAGCAGGAGCTGTCTCATCTAGGAATTCACTATTTACAGGTAAGTATATTGACGTGAATAGCAAGCAAAGAGTTAATGGTGAACGAAAGTAATGCAGATAGCAGGAGCTGTCTCATCTAGGTTTTCACTATTTACAGGTAGGTATATTGACGTGAATAGCAAGTGAAGGGTTAATGATGAATGAAATTAGTGCAGATAGCAGGAGCTGTCTCATCTGGGCCTTCACTATTTACAGGAAGGTATATTGACATGAATAGCAAGCGAAGGTTAATGGTGAACGAAACTAATGCACATAGCAGGAGCTGTCTCATTTGGGTCTTCACTTTTTACAGGAAGGTATATTGACATGAATAGCAAGCGAAGGTTAATGGTGAACGAAACTAATGCAGATAGCAGGAGCTGTCTCATCTGGGTCTTCACTTTTTACAGGAAGGTATATTGACGTGAATAGCAAGCGAAGGTTAATGGTGAACGAAACTAATGCAGATAGCAGGAGCTGTCTCATCTGGGTCTTCACTTTTTACAGGAAGGTATATTGACTTGAATAGCAAGCGAAGGGATACTGGTGAACGAAACTAATGCAGATAGCAGGGGCTGTCTCATCTGGGTTTTCACTATTTACATGTAGGTATATTGACATGAATAGCAGGCGAAGAGTTAATGGTGAACGAAACTAATGCACATAGCAGAAGCTGTCTGATCTGGGTCTTCACTATTTACAGGTAGGTATATTGACGTGAATAGAAAGCGAAGGGTTAATGGTGAACGAAACTAATGCAGAAAGCAGGAGCTGTCTCATCTGGGTCTTCACTATTTACAGGTAGGTATATTGACGTGAATAGCAAGCGAAAGGTTAATGGTGAACGAAAGTAATGCAGATACCGGAAGCTGTCTCATATGGGTCTTCATCAATCACAGGTAGGTATACTGAGGTGAATAGCAAGCGAAGGGTTTATGGTGAGCGAAACTAATGCAGATAGCAGGAGCTGTCTCATCTGGGTCTTCACTATTTACAGGTAGGTATATTGACCTGAATAGTAAGCGAAGGGTTAATAGTGAACCAAACTAATGCAGTCTCATCTGGGTCTTCACTAATTACAGGAAGGTATATTGACGTGAATAGCAAGCGAAAGGTTTATGGTGAACGAAACTAATGCAGATAGCAGGAGCTGTCTCATCTGGGTCTTCACTATTTACAGGAAGGTATATTGACGTGAACAGCAAGCGAATGTTAATGGTGAACGAAACTAATGCAGAAAGCAGGAGCTGTCTCATCTGGGTCTTCACTATTTACATGTAGGTATATTAAAGTGAACAGCAAGCGAATGATAATGGTGAACGAAACTAATGCAGATAGCAGGAGCTGTCTTATCTTGGTCTTCACTATTTACAGGTAGGTATATTGACGAGAATAGCAAGCGAAGGGTTAATGGTGAAGGAATCTAATGCAAATAGCAGGAGCTGTCTCATCTGGGTCTTCATTATTTACAGGTAGGTATATTGACGTGAATAGTAAGCAAAGGGTAATGGTGAACGAAACTAATGCACATAGCAGGAGCTGTCTCATCTGGGTCTTCACTATTTACTTGTAGGTATATTGACCTTAATAGTTAGCGAAGGGTTAAAAGTGAACGAAACTAATGCAGATAGAAGGAGCTGTCTCATCTGGGTCTTCACTATTTACAGGTAGGTATATTGACGTGAATAGCAAGCGAAGGGTTAATGGTGAACCAAACTAATGCAGATAGCAGGAGCTGTCTCATCTGGGTCTTCACTATTTACAGGTAGGTATATTGATGTGAATTTAAAAGCGAAGGGTTAATGGTGAACGAAACTAATGCAGATAGCAGGGACAGTCTCATCTGGGTCCTCACTATTTACAGGTAGGTGTATTGACGTGAATAGCAAGCGAAGGGTTAATGGTGAATGAAATTAATGCAGATAGCAGGAGCTGTCTCATCTGGGTATTTCCTATTTACAGGTAGGTATATTGACGTGAATAGTAAGCGGAGGGTTACTGGTGAACGAAACTATTGCAGATAGCTCATGAATTTGGTTTGCATAATTTGTGATCATGCATTAACCTACTACTATTCCCCTCTCTTTGTCTTTCCGTCTCTATGGCTTTATGTCTCTCTATCTGGTTATCTCTCCCTGTCTCTATCTCTGCCTGTATTAGACTATCACTCTGTATCTGTCTCGTCTCTCTATCTGTATCCCTCTATATTTGTGCCTGTGTATCTACCTTCCTTTCTCACAAAATGTGTCTATGCGTGTGACTCTCTTTCTTACTGTCTATCCCTGAATTTGTATATGTTCGTCTCTCTCCTTTTTTCTCTGGTTCTTTCTCTCTGACTCTCTTCCCTCTCTCCATTTCTCTCTGCATCTGTGTCCCTCTCTTTCTCTGTCTCTCTCCCGTCGCTGGTTCTCTTTCTCTCTCCCGTCTCCACACCATTCCCCTCACTGTCTCTCTGTCTCTCTGTCCGTCTGTCTCTCTTTCCCTTCCTCTCTCTGTCTGTGTGTGTGTTCCTCTGTCTCTCCGTATGTGTATGTCTGTTTTCATATATGTCTCTGTCTCTCTATGTCTCTCTCTGTCTGTCTCTCTATCTCTCTCTCTCTCTGTCTCTCTCTGTCTCTCCCTGTCTCTCTGTCTCTGTCTCTGCCTCTCTCTCTCTGTCTCTCCCTCTCTGTCTTTCCCTCTCTCTCTCTGTCTCTCTCTCTCCCTTCCCCTCTCTCTCCCTCCGCTGCTTTCAGTATATCTTTGGTTTTGGAATAAGCTACCACCATTTGAAAAGAGAGAGAGACATTAAAGACAAGCATACAGACAGACATACCGACAAACAAATAGACAGACAGAGAAAGTATGAAAGAGAGATATATAAAGAGAAGGAGAGTGCGAGATGCAGCACAGAGACGGAGCGAACGAGAGAGATATATAGAGAAGGAGAGAGCGAGATGCAGCAAAGAGACAGAGCGAACGAGATAGATATATAGAGAAAGAGAGAGCGAGATGCAACACAGAGACAGACCGAACGAGAGAGATATATAGAGAAGGAGAGAGCGAAATGCAGTACACAGACAGAGCGAACGAGAGAGATATATCGAGAATGAGAGAGCGAGAGGTAGCATAGAGACAGAGCGAACGAGAGAGATATATAGAGAAGGAGAGAGTGAGATGCAGCACAGAGACAGAGCGAACGAGAGAGATATATAGAGAAGGAGAGAGAGAGATGCAGCACAGAGACAGAGCGAACGAGAGAGATATATAGAGAAGGAGAGAGCGAGATGCAGCACAGAGAGAGAGCGAACGAGAGATATATATAGAGAAGGAGAAAGCGAGATACAGCATAGAGACAGAGCGAACGAGAGAGATCTATAGAGAAGGATAGAGTGGAATGCAGCACAGAGACAGAGCGAACGAGAGAGATATATAGAGAAGGACAGAGAGAGATGCAGCACAGAGACAGAGACACGAGATATATATATAGAGAAGGAGAGAGTGAGATGCAGCACAGAGACAGAGCGAACGAGAGAGATATATAGAGAAGGAGAGAGCGAGATGCAACACAGAGACAGAGATAACGAGAGAGATATATAGAGAAGGAGAGAGCGAGATGCAGTACAGAGACAGAGCGAAGGAGAGAGATATATAGAGAAGGAGAGAGCGAGATGCAGCACAGAGACAGAGCGAACGAGAGATATATATAGAGAAGGAGAGAGCGAGATGTAGCATAGAGACAGAGCGAACGAGAGAGATATATAGAGAAGGAGAGAGTGAGATGCAGCACAGAGACAGAGCGAACGAGAGAGATATATAGAGAAGGAAAAAGCGAGATGCAGCACAGAGACAGAGACACGATAGAGATAGATAGAGAAGGAGAGAGCGAGATGCAGCACAGAGAGAGAGCGAACCAGAGAGATATATAGAGAAGAAGAGAGCGAGATGTAGCATAGAGACAGAGCGAACGAGAGAGATATATAGAGAAGGAGAGAGTGAGATGCAGCACAGAGACAGAGCGAATGAGAGAGATATATAGAGAAGAAAAAAGCGAGATGCAGCACAGAGACAGAGCGAACGAGAGAGATATATTGAGAAGGAGAGAGCGAGATGCAGCACAGAGACAGAGCGAACGAGAGAAATATATAGAGAATGAGAGAGCGAGATGTATCATAGAGACAGAGCGAACGAGAGAAATATATAGAGAAGGAGAGAGTGAGATGCAGCACAGAGACAGAGCGAACGAGAGAGATATATAGAGAAGGAAAAAGCGAGATGCAGCACAGAGACAGAGCGAACGAGAGAGATATATTGAGAAGGAGAGAGCGAGATGAAGCACAGAGACAGAGCGAACGAGAGAGATATATAGAGAAGGAGAGTGCGAGATGCAGCACAGAGACAGAGCGAACGAGAGAGATATATAGAGAAGGAGAGAGCGAGATGCAGCACAGAGACAGAGCGAACGAGAGAGATATATAGAGAAGGAAATGGCGAGATGCAGCACAGACACAGAGCGAACGAGAGAGATATATAGAGAAGGAGAGAGGGAGATGCAGCACAGAGACAGAGCGAACGAGAGAGATATATAGAGAAGGAAAAATCGAGATGCAGCACAGAGACAGAGACACGAGAGAGATATATAGAGAAGGAGAGAGCGAGATGCAGCACAGAGACAGAGCGAACGAGAGATATATATAGAGAAGGAGAGAGCGAGATGCAGCACAGAGACAGAGCGAATAAGAGAGATATATAGAGAAGGAAAAAGCGAGATGCAGCACAGAGACAGAGCGAACGAGAGAGATATATAGAGAAGGAGAGAGCGAGATGCAGCACAGAGACAGAGCGAACGAGAGAGATATAAAGAGAAGGAGAGAGTGAGATGCAGCACAGATACAGAGCGAACGAGAGATATATAGAGAAGGAGAGAGCGAGATGCAGCACAGAGACAGAGCGAAAGAGAGAGATATATACAGAAGGAGAGAGTGAGATGCAGCACAGAGACAGAGAAAACAAGAGAGATATATAGCGAAGGAGTGAGCGAGATGCAACACAGAGACAGAGCGAACGAGAGAGATATATATAGAGAATGAGAGAGTGGGATGCAGCACAGAGACAGAGCGAACGAAAGAGATATATAGAGAAGGAAAAATCGAGATGCAGCACAGAGACAGAGACACGAGAGAGATATATAGAGAAGGAGAGAGCGAGATACAGTACAGAGACAGAGCGAACGAGAGAGATATATAGAGAAGAAAAATTCGAGATGCAGCACAGAGACAGAGACACGATAGAGATATATAGAGAAGGAGAGAGCGAGATGCAGCACAGAGACAGAGCGAACGAGAGATATATATAGAGAAGGAGAGAGCGAGATGTAGCATAGAGACAGAGCGAACGAGAGAGATATATAGAGAAGGAGAGAGTGAGATGCAGCACAGAGACAGAGCGAACGAGAGAGATATATAGAGAAGGAAAAAGCGAGATGCAGCACAGAGACAGAGCGAACGAGAGAGATATATAGAGAAGGAGAGAGCGAGATGCAGCACAGAAACAGAGCGTTCGAGAGAGAGATATAGAGAAGGAAAAAGCGAGATGCAGCACAGAGACAGAGCGAACGAGAGAGATATATAGAGAAGGAAAAATCGAGATGCAGCACAGAGACAGATACACGAGAGAGATATATAGAGAAGGAGAGAGTGAGATGCAGCACAGAGACAGAGCGAACGAGAGATATATAGAGAAGGAGAGAGCGAGATGCAGCACAAAGACAGAGTGAACGAGAGAGATATATAGAGAAGGAGAGAGCGAGATGCAGTACAGAGACAGAGCGAACGAGAGAGATATATAGAAAAGGAGAGAGCGAGATGCAGTACAGAGACAGAGCGAACGAGAGAGATATATAGAGAATGAGAGAGCGAGATGCAGCACAGAGACAAAGACACGAGAGAGATATATAGAGAAGGAGAGAGCGAGATGCAGTACATAGACAGAGCGAACGAGAGAGATATATAGAGAAGGAGAGAGCGAGATGCAGCACAGAGACAGTGCGAACGAGAGAGATCTATAGAGACGGAGAGAGCGAGATGCAGCACAGAGACAGAGCGAACAAGAGAGATATATAGCGAAGGAAAAATCGAGATGCAGCACAGAGACAAAGACACGAGAGAGATATATAGAGAAGGAGAGAGCGAGATGCAGTACAGAGACAGAGCGAACGAGAGAGATATATAGAGAAGAAAAATTCGAGATGCAGCACAGAGACAGAGACACGATAGAGATAGATAGAGAAGGAGAGAGCGAGATGCAGCACAGAGAGAGAGCGAACCAGAGAGATATATAGAGAAGAAGAGAGCGAGATGTAGCATAGAGACAGAGCGAACGAGAGAGATATATAGAGAAGGAGAGAGTGAGATGCAGCACAGAGACAGAGCGAATGAGAGAGATATATAGAGAAGAAAAAAGCGAGATGCAGCACAGAGACAGAGCGAACGAGAGAGATATATTGAGAAGGAGAGAGCGAGATGCAGCACAGAGACAGAGCGAACGAGAGAAATATATAGAGAATGAGAGAGCGAGATGTATCATAGAGACAGAGCGAACGAGAGAGATATATAGAGAAGGAGAGAGTGAGATGCAGCACAGAGACAGAGCGAACGAGAGAGATATATAGAGAAGGAAAAAGCGAGATGCAGCACAGAGACAGAGCGAACGAGAGAGATATATTGAGAAGGAGAGAGCGAGATGCAGCACAGAGACAGAGCGAACGAGAGAGATATATAGAGAAGGAGAGTGCGAGATGCAGCACAGAGACAGAGCGAACGAGAGAGATATATAGAGAAGGAGAGAGCGAGATGCAGCACAGAGACAGAGCGAACGAGAGAGATATATAGAGAAGGAAATGGCGAGATGCAGCACAGACACAGAGCGAACGAGAGAGATATATAGAGAAGGAGAGAGGGAGATGCAGCACAGAGACAGAGCGAACGAGAGAGATATATAGAGAAGGAAAAATCGAGATGCAGCACAGAGACAGAGACACGAGAGAGATATATAGAGAAGGAGAGAGCGAGATGCAGCACAGAGACAGAGCGAACGAGAGATATATATAGAGAAGGAGAGAGCGAGATGCAGCACAGAGACAGAGCGAATAAGAGAGATATATAGAGAAGGAAAAAGCGAGATGCAGCACAGAGACAGAGCGAACGAGAGAGATATATAGAGAAGGAGAGAGCGAGATGCAGCACAGAGACAGAGCGAACGAGAGAGATATAAAGAGAAGGAGAGAGTGAGATGCAGCACAGATACAGAGCGAACGAGAGATATATAGAGAAGGAGAGAGCGAGATGCAGCACAGAGACAGAGCGAACGAGAGAGATATATACAGAAGGAGAGAGTGAGATGCAGCACAGAGACAGAGAAAACAAGAGAGATATATAGCGAAGGAGTGAGCGAGATGCAACACAGAGACAGAGCGAACGAGAGAGATATATATAGAGAATGAGAGAGTGGGATGCAGCACAGAGACAGAGCGAACGAAAGAGATATATAGAGAAGGAAAAATCGAGATGCAGCACAGAGACAGAGACACGAGAGAGATATATAGAGAAGGAGAGAGCGAGATACAGTACAGAGACAGAGCGAACGAGAGAGATATATAGAGAAGAAAAATTCGAGATGCAGCACAGAGACAGAGACACGATAGAGATATATAGAGAAGGAGAGAGCGAGATGCAGCACAGAGACAGAGCGAACGAGAGATATATATAGAGAAGGAGAGAGCGAGATGTAGCATAGAGACAGAGCGAACGAGAGAGATATATAGAGAAGAAGAGAGTGAGATGCAGCACAGAGACAGAGCGAACGAGAGAGATATATAGAGAAGGAAAAAGCGAGATGCAGCACAGAGACAGAGCGAACGAGAGAGATATATAGAGAAGGAGAGAGCGAGATGCAGCACAGAAACAGAGCGTTCGAGAGAGAGATATAGAGAAGGAAAAAGCGAGATGCAGCACAGAGACAGAGCGAACGAGAGAGATATATAGAGAAGGAGAGAGCGAGATGCAGCAGAGAGACAGAGCGAACGAGATATATATATATAGTGAAGGAGAGAGCGAGATGCAGCACAGAGACAGAGCGAACAAGAGAGATATATAGAGAAGGAAAAATCGAGATGCAGCACAGAGACAGATACACGAGAGAGATATATAGAGAAGGAGAGAGTGAGATGCAGCACAGAGACAGAGCGAACGAGAGGTATATAGAGAAGGAGAGAGCGAGATGCAGCACAAAGACAGAGTGAACGAGAGAGATATATAGAGAAGGAGAGAGCGAGATGCAGTACAGAGACAGAGCGAACGAGAGAGATATATAGAGAAGGAGAGAGCGAGATGCAGCACAGAGACAGAGCGAACCAGAGAGATATATAGCGAAGGAGTGAGCGAGATGCAACACAGAGACAGAGCGAACGAGAGAGATATATAGAGAAGGAGAGAGTGAGATGCAGCACAGAGACAGAGCGAACGAGAGAGATATATAGAGAAGGAAAAATCGAGATGCAGCACAGAGACAGAGACACGTGAGAGATATATAGAGAAGGTGAGAATGAGATGCAGTACAGAGACACAGCGAACGAGAGATATATAGAGAAGAAAAATTCTAGATGCAGCACAGAGACAGAGACACGAGAGAGATATATAGAGAAGAAGATAGCGAGATGCAGCACAGAGACAGAGCGAACGAGAGAGATATATAGAGAATGAGAGAGCGAGATGTAGCATAGAGACAGAGCGAACGAGAGAGATATATAGAAAAGGAGAGAGTGAGATGCAGCACAGAGACAGAGCGAACGAGAGAGATATATATAGAAGGAAAAAGCGAGATGCAGCACAGAGACAGAGCGAACGAGAGATATATATAGAGAAGGAGAGAACGAGATGCAGCACAGAGACAGAGCGAACGAGAGAGATATATAGAGAAGGAAAAAGCGAGATGCAGCACAGAGACAGAGCGAACGAGAGAGATATATAGAGAAGGAGAGAGCGAGATGCAGCACAGAGACAAAGCGAACGAGAGAGATATATAGAGAAGGAGAGAGCTAGATGCAGCACAGAGACAGAGCGAACGAGAGAGATATATAGAGAAGGAAAAAGCGAGATGCAGCACAGAGACAGAGCGAACGAGAGAGATATATAGAGAAGGAGAGAGGGAGATGCAGCACAGAGACAGAGCGAACGAGAGAGATATATAGAGAAGGAAAAATCGAGATACAGCACAGAGACAGAGACACGAGAGAGATATATAGAGAAGGAGAGAGCGAGATGCAGTACAGAGACAAAGCGAACGAGAGAGATATATAGAGAAGAAAAATTCGAGATGCAGCACAGAGACAGAGACACGAGAGAGATATATAAAGAAGGAGAGAGCGAGATGTAGCACAGAGACAGAGCTAACGAGAGAGATATATAGAGAAGGAGAGAGCGAGATGTAGCATAGAGACAGAGCGAACGAGAGAGATATATAGAGAAGGAGAGAGTGAGATGCAGCACAGAGACAGAGCGAACGAGAGAGATATATAGAGAAGTAAAAAGCGAGATGCAGCACAGAGACAGAGCGAACGAGAGAGATATATAGAGAAGGAGAGAGCGAGATGCAGCACAGAGACAGAGCGAACGAGATATATATATATAGAAAAGGAGAGAGCGAGATGCAGCACAGAGACAGAGCGAACGAGAGATATATATAGAGAAGGAGAGAGCGAGATGCAGCACAGAAACAGAGCGAACGAGAGAGATATATAGAGAAGGAGAGAGCGAGATGCAGCACAGAGACAGAGCGAACGAGAGAGATATATAGAGAAGGAGAGAGCGAGATGCAGCACAGAGACAGAGCGAACGAGAGAGATATATAGAGAAGGAGGTAGGGGGATGCAGCACAGAGACAGAGCGAACGAGAGAGATATATATATAGAGAAGGAGAGAGCGAGATGCAGCACAGAGACAGGACGAACGAGAGAGATATATAGAGAAGGAAAAAATTGAGATGCAGCACAGAGACAGACAGCTAGAGCCAGTTTATAAAGAGACAGAGACACACACGATAACAGAGACCGTGATAAATAGACAGAGAGACAGAGACCGAGACAATGATAGATATAATGTACAGAGACGGATAGACATTGACAGAGAGACATACGTAGACATAGGCAGAGAGCGAAATAGACTGTGAGAGATAAACATATACAAATAGTTGGTTTTGTTTGGTTATTACGTCGTTTAAACAGTATGTTAGCCATATAACGACACCTAGCTAAATTTTTCTCCCTCTCTCTGTCTCTGTTTAAGCCTCCGTGTCTGTCTCTTTCTTTTTCTCTGTCTATGTATTTCTCTATCTCTTTTTTTATTCTCTCCCCTTTTGTCTCTGTCTCTCGCTCTCTCTGTAGTTATCAGAATAACTTAGTTTGGGATTAATCTACCACTATTTTAAAAGAGAGAAGGGCAGAGAGAACAGACATACATACAGGCAAACACACATACGGATACACAAACAAACATACAGAACGGGAGAGACAGACAGACATAGACAGGGAGAAAAAGATTGAAGGAGAGGGAGAAAAAAGAAACAGAGAGACAGGGAAATATAAAGAGTCACAGAGAGAAACTGTGAGAGATACAGAAACAAACAAACAGAGACAAAGATAAATTAAGAGACAGACAGAAACATAGTGAAACAGAAATACTTGGACACAGGTAGAGACAAAGCGACAGATGCACAGATAGACAGGCAGCCAGATAGTAAGACAAAAAGAAACAGAGAGAGACAGTGGCAGAGTTAGCCAGCCAGACATATAGAGGGACAGAGGGATATGGGACAGTGAAACTATGTTGTTACATGAAACAAACCGAGCACTGTTTGCGCGAGCATTCAATCAAAGCATGGGGAAGTCTAAGGAAAGGTTTGCAAAGTATATCTCTTCGACACTACTCAATACATGTACACTACGTATCAACCTTTCAGTATACTGTGGCGTTACGAATCTCATGCGAGGAAAAACTATTAAAGATGTTAACGATATTTTATCAAAAGACGGTAAAAAGATGAAAAACTTATATATCAAAAACTTAGAGATACTAGGAACTGGACCGCAGAAATTAATATTTTGAAATGAGCGCTGCCTAAAACATGGGCAAAAATATTAAGATCTAAAGACTCAGTACAAACACATGTTAAAACAGTATTAAACATTGATATAAAAGAGTTTCGATATAGCTTTCCAAATACGAGCAATATAGATTTCTATAACGTATTTGCATTAAACAATTTTGAACAGCCATACATACATAAATCCTGGGAAAATAAGTTTTCTGAAAACCCGCTCTACTGGCCATCTGCCTACTCAGCCTTATACGAAGCTTGCATAAACAACAAATTTAAGCAATTCAAATATAATATGTTACAAAACATTATCCAAACAAAGGAAAATCTCTGTAAGTGGAAAATCTCGACTTCGTCAAATTGTGCACTGTGCGCCTGCAAGGAAGATTATGAGCATTGTTTCATAAACTGTAAAAGCATTGCTTCATTCTGGACAGCCATTCACAATGCATTTACATCATGTGGCATCTCAAACAATATGAAACATATCCGATACATTATCATTGGCTACAAGGTACCTGAATACACCAATGTTAATATCATTCTTAATATAGTTTACAATCTACAAGTCATATTTTGTGAGTGAAAAAGAGAACAAAAGAGATTAGCATACTAAACTTATTCAAAAGCGAACTTAATTTTATAACTGATTTTATGAAGTGGACACACAGATGTACACATTTTCTAGAAAAAATCAAGAACTCTTTGCAAATGTGTACAGATTAAGTGTAACAATATGCTCACTATTACTTTACCTAGAGATCAGTGTAATGCGCGGCTTGATAGATACTGCCAACACGTTTGAAACTTTGTGAGAAGCTGCACTGTAGGCGACCCACAAAGATCCAAAGTGTATCTGCAGTGAATATGTGTTGTGTTATTCCTTCCTTCCTCTATGTATCTCTTCTCTTTTTTAAGCATTTCGTCCACACTTCCTCTTCCCTAAGAGTTCCTCTTGATTTTCATTTCGCCAAGAGGAATACATAGTTACATGGTCAAACATGTACATAGGGATTTTCGCACTTGTCCATATATATGAATGAGTGGTGGATGGGTTCACGCTTGTCCATGTATATATATGAGTAGGAGACTTTGCATACGTGTACATGTGTATGTAAAGGCGTATGATTGTCAAACACTGGTCCATATATATGTATACATGAGTGAATGGGTTCACAACAGTCTACCCCCCCCCCCCCCAAAAAAAAGAAAGAGAAAACAGGAAAGAGCGAGAGGAAGAAAGTTCCGGTGTGTAACAGGTAACTTACTATCGATCTAGTGTTCGTTGTTGATATATTATGATTTAAGCAAATGTTTGTAAGCATTAACTGTTCACATAACTAGTGTTTTCAGTTTGTGTTGTCATTTGTGCTGTTTATGATAACATTAACTATTCACTTTTAAATAAACAACAACAAAAACAGAGTAGACCCAAATTAGATGTCTCCTATAGGAGGAATCGTCTTATCTAGGTCTGCTGTGTTTGCCTATGAAATGATAAAGATTATAATTCTGCAATATTTACTATGGCCAAACTTTCCTGTTTTGATATGCCATCATAAAAAAGAATTTAATTTAAAAAAAGAGTTAAATACTATTATATAATCGCATGTTTACGCTACCTGTCTTAGTTGTTATTGATTGTGATGTGATTATAGTTCTTTTCAGTATTATGTATACATGTACTTCAGTATGTACTTCACTATTAAAAAGACAAAAACTATTAAAGATGTTCCCTTAGATTAAACCAATACCCCATTCCACTGGGCGGCGATTCCACTGCGCTCATGGCGATCATGGCGATTCTTCAAAACGCCACAGAACGCCGCCATGTGCCTAATTTTGGGACTTGGGCGTTTTCAGTACACTTATAGTACATTTCAATAACGATCTCGGTGCGCTGTTTACGATCCTGTCGCGAGGTTGATGCGCTTCTACGGCGCTTGAGGTCTCTCCAAGACGCTTCTACTACGCTTCCTCTACGACACGTGATTTCGAGCAACGCTTCGTCTATGCTTAATACGTATATAAAAATGGGCGATTAAACTGATTTCGAAGCAGTTGTCCATCATCCTTCGAAGAAAATGTATCAAATTATTTTGAAGACCCAGATCAAGAAAAACTTAGTGTTGGGCCTGATCTAGGTCTTAGAACTGTTTGCTTAGTCTTCCTATGGAGTGACTAAAGCATTAACCTTTTCCCTGTTTAATATCGATGTAAGAAACAATCATTTAATTAATATTTATTAGCTGCATTTTTTAAAATTTAACCTTTTAAAGAAATGTTTTTGCTTTGTCAAAACCTGTAGAGTCATATCTATATCATGTTATAAGCAAACGGAGCATAACCTTGATCAGACGGCTCAAATAGGAGCTGTCTGATTTGGGTCTACTCTGTTTGCAAATGTGTGAAAAGGCATATTTATGTTGACACATATCTCGGCGCTTTTGTTGCGATGCGCTTGCGATAGCGCGACGTTACTCATGCTGCAACTACGATACTGCTGCGTTCATGAATTTCTTACTACGCTTTTGCTGCTATTCGAGTCCACAGCGATGCCGCTACGATTGTTTTGAGCAAAGTAAAAATAATCGCCGTGAAGTGGCGATCAAGAAGCTTCTGTTACGCTTCTACTACGATCAGGGCGTTTCTACTGCGTTGTTGGCGTTCCTGCTACGATTCGCGGCGTTTATCTATCTATCTATCTATCTATCTATCTATCTATATATATATATATATACATATATATATATATATATATATATATATATATATATATATATATCTATCAATATTTATAGACAAACAGACAAACATACAGATACAGACAGACAAAATGCAAGAGTGACAGACAGAATGACAGACAGACCGACACATATACTGAGAGGTGGAGACGGAGTTTCTTGTGAGAGACAGAACGAAAGTAAGAAAGAGAGAGAGAGAAAGAGAGGCAGATCAGATGTCAATATATTGTTGGTCTTGCCATTAAGCTATAACCATTTTGAAAATCTAGACATAATACTTCTGAGTGGTCGTACTAGCGTGATTTTACTGGGGTGCGTAAAGGTGCAATGTATCAGTTACGTTTGAGTGAAATATGCGACTTGTTTTGTAACAAATACTTAACTTTTCCAAGTATAGTTTCAAGCCCTACTTCATTTCGTAGAGAAGAGTAATACAAAAGTACATACAAATCCTGTTTTGATGACCTTGAACGTCTTTTAAGACAATTATTTTTATACAATATTTTACTCACTGCATTTTCCAAATTCAAATTAGAACCAGTTTGTCTACCAAAAATAACATCAACCTCGACCTGTCATCTCTATCCAACCTGTTCACAGAGACATTGGTCTGAGGTCCAGATAAGATGCGTACATTTAATTTCCTTTATTTGTCCACCAAACCCTTTGTTGTCTCTTTGAGGAGATTCTATAGAGTGGTCACATTAAAGTGATAGGAGGAGAAATGGCGATTGTAGTATATGAGTACGCATAAACCATTACTCGGCGTTTAATCTCTATCCAAACTGTTTAGCAATACAGTGCCAAGAGGACAAGATAATGTGCGTAAATGTAACCATATTTTCAAGAATAACTCCCTTAGTTCTGCAATAAGACATATGGCGCGTCTACTTTTTAGAATGATATTGAAGAAACGATTCTGAGTGATCACAATATAGGGTATGGTGAAATGACGATTGTAGTATCTGACCTGACTACGCGCATACTCCGGGTTTCATCTCTATCTAAACAGTCCACCAATAACTTAGCAAGATTTCCAGATAAGATGGGTAAATATAAACATTTTTTATTTAAATAAACCATATATTTGGACCACTCTTTAGAATATCGTCTTGATTAGACAATTCTAAAGAGTTGTTACAACATAGGGTATGGGGAAATGACGATTGTAGTACCTGAGTACGCGCAAATAAATACTCGTCGTTTCCTCTCTATCCAAACTGTTAAGAAAGACAGTAGCCAGATGTCCAGCTAAGATTAATTTTATTATTTCTCCACCAGACCCCCATGTTGTAACCCCATGTTTTGACCACTCATTAGAATCGTCTCGAACGGTAATAATGTATGAGTTGGCGAAGATATGACAATTTTAGTACAGTGCTCCCTCTCTACAACAACACCCTTTGGGATACGAAGATTGTATGTGTTGTTCAGAGGGAGTTGTTATAGGGAGGGAAAATCAAACATAGTTAGCTTGTTTGCTGATCCCCAGGTAAGGTGTATTTCGAGAACTAAAACCGTTATGCCTCAATCAAACCCTATGTTGTGACCACTCTTTAGAATCGTCACAAAGTGACGATTCTAAAGAGTGGTCACAACATTGGGTTTGATGGAGGCATAAAGAAAATGTTGTGTCTGGAGCCTTGTTGTTTCGAAAACAGTGATATGCGTTGTTGTAAGGAGGGAATCGTTATTGAGAGGGGCGTTGTAGAGAGGGAGCACTGTATCTGCATACACTCCTTTATGTGTTGCACTGCAGCACACCTTTTTGAAGACCACCAACAGAAGCCTGTCAGATCTCTAGTCAGTGTGTGTGAAACAAATGGCATAACAACACTTGATCAGTTGAAATTTAACAATTAAGAGAGTTTGTGTGTGAGTATGATATAAACTGTTGAATACTTTTAAATGAAAAAGGAGTAAAGTCAAGCAGGCAAAGCCACATACAAGCGCAACCATCACCAAAACATAGATAGCATGTCACACACACACATACACACATACAACTACACATCCAAACAAACGCACATACACGAGATGAATACTTAGTCTTAATATATTAAAATAATACATTTATAAATTGAACCATGTTTCTTATATAAACGCCTAGTTCGCGCATTTGCAGCAAAATAAACATATTGGAGTCGTCTGATCAGGGTCTACCCCGTTTGCTTGTGACATGGTACAGTTCCGATTCTACATTTTTTGTCAAAGCAACAACCTTCTTTGAATAGAGATTAACTTTATGAAAATGCGGCTATTAAATAATGTCACAGCCAAAACTTCATGTGTCCATGTGCTATTTTAACAAATTATTATAATTAATATCCACGTGGTAATTACTTATAATATGATTAAAACAGTCTTTTCCAGAAAAGGTGTCGATGTGGTGGATATGAATTCAAAACTCTGTATTCGTTAACCCTTTCCTTCATACAAACGCCTTTTCACTCAATTGCAAGCGGAGTAGATCATGATCAGATGACTCCTATTTTAACCGTCTGACCAGGGTGCTTTTGATATGACAACGATCTTATTCCACAGTTTTGTCAAACCAGAGATTTGCATTAAAAAAATTCAGCTTATAGATATTTATGATGAGATTAATTCCTACATGAATATTGAACAGAGAAAACGTGAAAACAAATTAAAATGTTACGATTGTGAAAATGTAAAACAAGCTGAGCGTTTCACTGAGCTCAACCCTTCATTCTATAAATACACCTTTCTACGCGTATGCAAACAGAGTATACCCAGATCAGACGACTTCTATAGGAGCTGTCTGATCAGGGTCTGCTCTGTTTTATTTTGGCATGACAAATATCTGATAAGTGAGCCAGCCGTCAGATCTGGATTCATTATATTTGCTAATCTGGTAAAATGCGTATCTATGGAGTTAAAGGTTAATTTAATACAATAAATCCATACCTTTGGCAAAAGTCAAACATCCGACAAAAAGCAAGGTGTACGACGTCAAGAGCATTTTCTTCATGTGACTGTCCTCTTTGAAGAAACTACTGTAACAAACATTGTGTCAAAGCCGATTGCTTTATATAAATTTACTGAATGTACAGGAGACTTTCCAACTGTGTGATGTTTTCCGTGTTGAATTAACCAATCTCTGTGCAGTACATTTTAACGATATACATCTTGTTCAGGTTGACTTAAGAAATAGGATTTAGTATCTTAGATGACAAAACACAGAACAAAACATGCTAAAACATGCTTTTTTGGATATCATATTCGATTCGACTAGACAATAACTACATGTAACTAGACAATAACTAAATTTAACTAGACGATAACTACCATTTATCTAGTAAAATAACAACTTATAATATACGCAAATAGTTTGGATCCAGACTATTTTTTTCGGTCAACTCGGCGTCTCATCAGGATCCAAACTGTATGTTGTGGTTGTGTTTGGAAAAGGGGAAGAAAAATAACCACTCAGAAGACGTACTTATGGTATCACATGCAAACAGTTTGGATACAGATGATACGATAAATAAATTGGGTCCCAAATCATTTGATACTCTTCTTATTGGAAGTGTCCACTCGGAAACATGAAGCAAACGGAACTATGTCAAGCATATGACAATGCTGTCGTTGAAGGATTAAACAAGCGGCAATTGTAGCAGACGACAATATTTAAAGACAAATGAGTGAAAACCAGGGTCCATGCTAATTAAGCTTTTTAGTTCAGTCTGAGTTCGTTCTCAAGCTTTTGATAGGTCAGATTTGAGTTCTCAAGATTTTGATTGTTAGATTTGAGCCCCAGGCTCAAATCTGAGCAATCAAAAACTTGAGAATGATTTGAAATTCCTACTTTACCTTTACTCCATATTCACGCCTTTGCAAACAGAGTCGTTTCTACTTGATTATGGGATCGTATATATAGGGAATATTACGATACTTTGCATATCTTGGGCACCGGATCACTCGAGTTGTGTGTGTGTAAAGGCTATATCCCGCGAGATCGAAGTGTGAGTGGGATATAGCCTTTATACACACAACGAGAATGATCCGGTGCCCAAGATATGTAAAGTATCGCAATATCCCTTTTATTATATACATGAAATAGTAAATCATAAATTAAAAATAACAGATTTATTCCGAACAATATTATGTGCCACAGTGCTCTCAAGAGTTCCTCAATACATTGCGTATTAATATATGCATAAAAACAGCATAAAAACTGACAAAATTAGCGGTTGACTTTACCTCTTCGACAAAACAATCTTGATTTAAAGTGTTTAAGTGAATAATATTAACACCGGAATAATGTGTATGTGAGAGGTTTAATCACTATCACAATATGTGACGATCAAAGGTTGGTTCGGCGACAATGTAGGCGAGCAATCAAAACGAGTAGCTTGATCACCGTCCATCTTCCCGTGGACGGGGATTGGACAAGACATTTCAAGCTGTGTATTTGAAGGATTTTACAGAATTCGCGGAGGTACGTGTTTGACCGAGAATCTATCTATATCTATCTAGAATCCCGGTCTGGGCATTTGGATTTTTCATGTAAGGAAACCTTCCGGCTGGCTTGCTATAGGTTGGTGGTTCTACTTACTTGGATGTTCTTCTGTGCACGAAACAATGCAGTTTGTTCCGTGCACAAAATAACCTCTGGCGTCTTCCTCCACCTGTAATTAGCTGGACGTCGAGACAATTATGATGAAATACTGTTAACCGGATAAAAACCAAACCAAACTATCGATATAATCTAACTAATCTATTCATCGATCCATCTATCCATCCGTCCATCTATTCATATATACATCCATTAAATAAAAAAACACTTTCGTACCCAAATAAAGTGTGCATTTCAGAAGCCTAGTGGTATACAATAGATCTACCGTAAAGTGCCAAAATCACTCTAATTTCTTATGACAGTGTGCTCAATATTTTCTTGTGCGGAGAGAGAGAGAGAGAGAGAGAGAGAGAGAAAGAGAGATAGTGTGGGATTATATAGAGAGAGCATAGATGGATGGAACACAGGCTGTGAGGGTGTTGATGATATAAGTTACAGACTCAATAAAACCGAGTCTGCAATTTTCTCTTTTTGTGTTGCAATTTTTGCTTTCGGGGGATCACCACCCTCCAGAATTTATAATCTTCACAACAGCAGGTGTTAGTGCTTGTGTGGCGGCCGTAAAACGCCGCCCCGTACTTCATTCTCAGTGTGGTTATACCTTCTGATCCTTCGACATCATTAATTTCAGTACTTCTTGTTCTGAAAATTGAATATCGCTTAAGCCGGTGCTAGGGGCGTGAGCAGTGTTGCACTTTCAATTACTGCTCATAAACAGACTCAATAAAACCGAGTCTGCAATTTTCTCTTTTTGTGTTGCAATTTTTGCTTTCGGGGGATCACCACCCTTCAGAATATACTATGTATGCAACTGAACAGTTCTTCAGTTTGACATGATATTGCACACAACACAATATTGATGTGCTGGTAATGCTTTGAATGTTATTTCTTTTCAGGGCACTGATCAAGCGTTGATCATACATATTGGCCGGATATGTCACTGTAAAAATCTCCAGATGCTGCAGGACTGACATTTGCTTCAGACGTTGGATTTTCTTGTTGAATAATTTTCTTTTGAATAAAAGTATTATGCCTGTAAGTTGTTAGCCATTGTATGATGTGTAACTATTGACCTGCTTCAAGCTGAATACCTTTTAAGCAACATGCCAAGCAATCTATTTGCCAGTGAAGATGACGTCATTATTGCCATTACGAAACATTTGACGTATAATGTTGTAATTAGAACCCGGAAATCCAGATTGCATGCTATAATTAACCATCATGGCATGAAAAAGTAGTTCCGGCTACACACGGTACTTGCATTTCAGATTACACACGGTACATGGGTAATACGGAATTTTCAATCCGTCAAGGTGTATTTGTACGATAAGATACGGCAATATTTCGGGCAGATCATTGGTAGGTATATAATAAATCGTATTTAATTGATTGTACTAAGACAACATTTTTTTGTTAATGTGCTAGTCATTTATTTGTGACATTAATATCCATGGAGTAAAGGGTTACAGTGAGGAAATTGCGCCACTAAACATTAGTATCCTAAAATATGATTCATAATGCATCAGGAAAGTAATGCAGAAAGCTCACAATGGAATGAATTATTTTACCCAATCTCTCATATTGACGCTTTTGGACTCCTCTATAAAAAACATACTTATAAAAGATAATTAAATTTGCTCCATAGGAGCAACATTTATGCTCTATTTATTTTTTTCAAAACTAAATAATTAAAAAAATCCTTTCATCTAATGAATGCTCCGTTTTGGTAGATTTATTAAAATAGGTTAAGTCTAAGACTCTGACTTACACGTTATTTGGCGATCACATTATAGGGATTTTGCTGTATGTCGGCTGTGAGTAATACCTGGTTAAGCAGTACCTTTGGTATATCTGTTATATATCTGTTATATCTGATACGCTTACAAAGTTATTACAAGTGTTGTATCTATAGGCATCTGATGCAGTTAAAATTGCATACATTTCTTATATCTATATCTGAAACCGTTGGTCTATTTGCAAACAACATGGGTGCATGTGAGATATCTAGTGTTTGATCTCAGCTGTTTCAAAACGGCGTCTAGGGCTTGCCTGGCGGAATAAATGTAACAATTTACCAGAGCTACAGATAAATCTACGTACCAAAATACTAAAATCGTTAACTCTATACTGTTACCACTCTTTAAAATCATCTCGAACCGTCTCGAACCGTACTTCATTTTCAGTGTTGTGATATGTTCTGGTCCTTCGGGATCGTTAGATTTGGTGTTATTAGATTTGAAAAATGAATACTGCTTAAGCGGGTGCAATGGGGCGTGAGTAGTTTTGCTCTGTCAATTATTACTCATAAACAGACTCAATAAATCCAAGTATGTAATATTCTATTTTAGCATTGCTATGTTTGCTTTCGAGGGATGTCCGACTTTCAGAATATTTGTCCTGCATTAAGCTAACACCACCTTAAAGATTCAAGAATTACAGCAGAACCTGTCTAGGTCATCCAAAACAGTTCTAACTATGGACCTATAAGGCAAATGCTAGCCTCATGCAATATATCCTGAAAGTGGGAGATCCTTCAAAATATTTTAGTAGTACTGGGAAAAGAGATAATTGCAGACAGGTTTTGGCCTGGGTTGGCTTGCCAAGTCGAAGGCCATAGTAGTCATGCCATAATTTCAACCCCTACCCAAATATTTCCGAAGAAAACCGAGTAAACGTGCGATTTACCGCTTGCACAAAATGCCAATACGCTTAAGCAAATAGATCGGTGAAGTTCCAATTTGTTTGGGCTTCAACATTTAAAGTTTGCTAATATTTACTAATAAAACTTGGTAAAAATGCGATTTTAAGAGTGAAAAAACAATGAGTGGGAGTTTGGCATATAAATGCATTATTTCATACCTACAAATTTCTACGCACAGCATAGTGCATATATAGTATGCGAAATTGTACGGAAATGTCCGATTACTTACGGAAAAGCTTGGTTGAATTGAACGGAAATGTATGGAGAGCAATAGATAACGCTAAATTCTATTCATTCCATCGATATTGTTGAGCCCTTTTGTGGCCCTGTTGGGTACATTTGACTCACCCCCCCCCCCCCCCCTTAGACTAATTTTAGGGCCAACCCCTGTCAAGAAAACCTGTAGTATATCGCTAGGTAAGCGATTTACTGTATCTCTGTATATACAGGATTATTTCCCTTTTTGACTGTTATTCGTTGTGTATCAAAGTCATTTTACTTTTAAACTTCATTTTGTTTGTTTAGTACCTTATAAAAATTAGTCCTTTGGATATATTCCAATGTGTGAAGCGGTTGGTCAATCAAAATAGTTAATATGAATAAAAAACTGTTGATATGCTAATTTGTTGAACTTACCCAGATTAATGAAAACTGTATACAAATGCTTAGACTGGAGCAAGCATCAACAACCACTGCTGTTTATTTTGAGGTATAAAGCTGTGTCTTGTAAGAAGGGTATCGCCAAAGCATCTTGACAACATTTTTGAATTAATCTATCGAAAAGGAGCAGTAACTATAGAAAAGCAGAATTTTAGAATTGTTCAAAAAGGCGCCAGTAGAAGAGAATTAGTTATTAAAACAAAGGAAATGCCCAACAAGTGTACATATGTTAGAACGTCCGTCTGTCCGTCCGTCAGTCTGATTTTACTTTGTCCACGCGGTTTCTCCAAAACCTTTGGTCAGATTTTCATCGAAACTTTACAGGATTAATCAGCACCATGCCTAGTTGTGCATATCTTATTCCTGTTCCAGTTTGATTTTTTACATGAACAATGTTGTCTGCGCTGTTTCTGAAAAACGTTTGGTTATATTTACATGTGCATATCTTTTTCCTGTCCCGACTTGATGATTTTCTGCAGAGTTATGGGACTTTGAATTGTTTACATGGAACATTTTGTCCCTGCAGTTTCTCCAAAATCTTTGGTAGGATTTTCCTTAAATTTCATAGGATATATCAGCGCCATGCCTAGTTGTGTATATATTATTCCTGTTCCGGTTCAATGATATTCTGCAGAGTTATTGGACTTTGTATTGTTTACATGGAAAATCAAACCCACAAACTTTTTGAACACACGATCAACACTTATGCCCAGGCCTACAGCGCCTGCGGCGCTTTGATATTAAGTCTGTTCATGATTAGTCATTAAAAGTGCAACACTACTCATGTCATCTAGTACCGGTTTAAGCAGTTTTCAACTTTCAAAACTAATAACATCAAAACTAATGATCCAGAAGTCAACGGTAATGCAGTTAAATGAGTTTTCTGCAATCCTATTGCCATGCATCATTCTACCACCTGTTTGAAACAATTAAGTCTCTTATGTTTAATAAATGAATGACCGCTTACGGCATGTCCCACAGTATAATAAAACCCTTCTAAACCGGAATTCTAATAGTGAGGAATTTGATATTTTTAGGCAGGTGGTTGCTTAATGCGGGGTGAAAGTCATGTAGAAGGTTTCCTAGGGGAGATTTTGCATGGCGATTAACTGCCACTTGTCTCAAAACCGATAATTAGACTTAATTTAACTTCCGGGTTAGAGGATCCTACTATATACGTTTTAAGAGGTCATGCTTTACTGTGTTAGCCTTTTATCAAACATATGTTCTTTATTATTATTTGCCATAAACATCTATCCAAAACCCTTTATCGTTTGTCGTTAACACAACATGCGAGAGCTCTTTAAATGGACACTTAAGGCCTCGACTTACCACTTCAATGATATGTATGTATGAAGTCACCTCTTTCCAATGACAACAACATTCCTTTAACCCTTATGTGCTAAATTTTCAAAAGAAATGTTATGGAGAATATTAAGGGTTTTTTTCTAAAGAAACGTGTAAATTGGCAAGTAGTGCAGAGATTATACGAGAGAGCTCCTCTGGGAGCCCTTTCATCCGGGTCTACATTGTTTGCAAATGACATTAGTGACTCGTGCCCCGCACGATTAAGGTTAAAGTAATATAAAACCGAGTCTGCAATATGATATTGTTTGCATTGCTATTTTTGCTTCTGAAGGATCTACCAAAGAAAATATGCACAGGTCAAGCTTATAGGAGAATATTAAGGTTATTTCTAAAGAAAAGTGTAATTTGGCAAACAGTGCAGAGCTTGACGAGCTCCTTTGGAAGTCATTTCATCCGGGTCTACATTGTCTGATGTGTGCGGTGGTCTAGTTGTAACACAATTGACTACCAATCCGGAGGTGTGGGTTTCAAATCCCGGTCCCTCCCGGAAAGTTTAGAGACATTTTTCAGTGTCTTCCCCCGCACCTCCTCTCTACCCAGGGTTTAAATGGATACCTGTTAGGGTCACTAGCCAGTACTACCGCTGTATGATTGCGCCTTATGTTAGCACTGCTCAATATTGTAGGCGAATGACTCAATGATCAGGGGAGTAAATGTACAGTCGGCTGAGCCGTCCTTCGGACTGAAAAAAACTATAACTAGATAACTAGATACTTTACCTGTTTACTTCTCAACAGCAGGTGTTACGTGATTGTGTGGCGGCCTTGAAGGGGAGTCCCCGTTCTATATGTTCAGTGGTGGTATATCTTCTTGTCCTTGGGGATCATTAATTTCGATGTTATTAGAAAATTTCTTGATTAAGCCGGTGCAAGGTGGCGTGAGTAATGTTGCACTTTTAATTTCTACTCATGAACAGACTCAATAAAACCGAGTCTGCAATTTTCTATTTTTGCATTGCTACTTTTGCTTTCAAAAGATCTCCCACTTTCAGATATATAATCATTAGTTTACTTGTGACTCTTTACTCCATAAATAAGGTTTTGCAAACAGAGTAGACCCAGATCAGACGGCATCTGTACAGGTCGTCTGATCAGAGTCTATTCTGTTCGCGTATAAAATAATTTTGTTTCCGAATGATCTCCCACTTTCAGATTTGTTCTTACTCTATAAATACAGGATTTGCAAAACAGAGTAGACCCAGATCGGTCGGTGTCTGTAGAGATCGTCTGATCAGTGTATATTCCGTTTGCGTATGGAATTAAACATTATTTACAGCTTCCGTTCTGGTCATATGTGTTTGTGTTAATGCGCTATTATCGAAACTAATCTTTTTAATATTCATGATGTCATGATTTCATACATTGATATTCACGGAGCACATGCTTTAGCTACCCTAAATCTGCTGGGCAAAGTTTTGTCGGGGAAAACATGTCATCGATTTCAATAATTGATTTTGACAGTTGATTTATCTTGTATTTTTGTACATTAACACTAATGAAAATCACAGTTACACTCGGCTTCTCATCTGGATTCACAATGTTTGCATAATCATGCATCCATCCGCAGCAGGCTAAATGTTAAATACACAAGTTTGTTCAGTGTAGCCCGGTAAAGTGGATAATTTACGCGCTTGAATATCGTATTTTACACGCACGAACACCCCATGCAGATAACAACGTAACACTCGACACTATGGGAAAGGTACGAATAAATCAAATCCGACATTATTTTGTCATCTGCTAGTTTTTATTTTATTTTTAGTTTTCTTCATTTTTCTTTAACAAGATGTCATAGTAACAAACAGTTTGGATCCTGATGAGAACCGGCGTCGTCTCATCTGGACCCAACCTGTTTGCAAAGGTAATCACAATATTGGCGATCTTAAACCGGTTTAACCCCCAGTGACTTTTGTCACTGACCGTTCCAAGCGGGTATTATCCTCCCAATTTGACCTGGGACTCGATTAAATTTCGACGTGTTTATCTGGATTGTACGGTGGCACTGAGGTGACATATGCAAGATTTTTTTTCAAGTTCGTTTTCCCGAGATAATATTTTTTATTATCTCGAGAATACGAAAAACAGTTCGTTTTCCTGAGATAATATTTTTCAGTATCTCAGAAAAATTATCTTCAGAAAATGAAGTAGTTCGTTTTGACGAGATAATTTTTTTATTATCTCGAGAAAACGAAACAAAGGTCGTTTTCCTGAGATAATTTTATTTAATTATCTCAAGAAAACGAAGTAGTTTGTTTGGACGAGATAATGTTATTATTATCTCGAGAAAACGAATAAAGTTCGTTTTCATGAGATAATTTTTTTATTATCTCAAGAAAACGAAGTAGTTCGTTTTAACGAGATAAAAAAAATTATTATCTCGAGAAAACGAAATAGTTCGTTTTAACGAGATAATTTTTGTATTATCTCGAGAAAACGAAACAAAGTTCGTTTTCCTGAGATAATTTTTTAAGTCGTGCGCACGACTTAATAAGCCAATCAGAACCCTCCGTCAGAGTCAATTGTTCATCTATGGGGTTTCTCGTTTCCCGCTTAGCGAGGCTCGATTGATTTGCAAACACTTTTGACCTAGATCAGACATCAAGTAACAAGCGTCTGATCAGGATCTAAGCTGTTTGATACTCGGGCAATATAATTTTCCCAAAGTAAGCGAATCAGAAGAAGTTACGAATTTATGTGGAAGTGAATTATTTTTGCTGCGTGATAAGAGTTATTCCTTTCCTCGATATATACGCATTTTATTACCACCTTTACAAACAAAGAAGACCCGCATCAGACAGTTCCTATAAGAGCTACCAGATCAGGGTCTATTATGTTTCCTCAGAAAATGTCATAAATCAAGATTTTAACTTTCTACGCCAGAGTAGACACTGAACAGATAGCTCCTGAAGGATTTGTCTAACCAGGGTCTTCTATGTTTGCTTAGAACATATACTAAAATATAGAATATAGGCTAGATCTACTTCCTCAAAAATCTTATCAGTTTGCTCCTAAATAAATATTTATTATATCGGTATATTCATAGTGAAGGAGCCTTTCACGAATAGCCATGTAGGAGTGCATGGGTTAATATGAAGAATCGCAGTTGTGTATAAACCTGTTGAATGCTGGGAAGATGTACTCGACATATGGGAAACGGATGGACGCTATTCATAAAGAATTTAACCTTTTCCTTCGTAGTTTCTATTAAAACTTAATTTTAGGTAGATTTACATGCATTCATAAGGGTAGAAATTCTCTTAAATATTTATGGAGGAAATGGTTAGCGTATCAACGCGACTAACATTTGCGTCTATTGAAAATGATAGGCCTACATGTACTTTGGTCTCATATCTAACCAATCTGATTCACTGCCTTTGTATATAGTAAACCAATTACAAGCCTTATTTAGAACTACTCAACGTCATACTACTACGCGTCATAAAACATAATAAAACAAATTATCTCGTCAAAACGAACTACTTCGTTTTCTTGAGATAATAAAAAATATTATCTCAGGAAAACGAACTTTGTTTCGTTTTCTCGAGATAATAAAATAAATTATCTCGTCAAAACGAAGTACTTCGTTTTCTTGAGATAATAAAAAATATTATCTCAGGAAAACGAACTTTGTTTCGTTTTCTCGAAATAATAAAATAAATTATCTCGTCAAAACAAACTACTTCGTTTTCTTGAGATAATAAAAAATAGTATCTCAGGAAAACGATTATTGTTTCGTTTTCTCGAGATAATAAAAAAAATTATCTCGGGAAAACAAACTTGAAAAAAAAATCAGTGCCACCGTAGGAGTGTTCGTAATACTCTGTGACAAAATATAGCGAACCAAAAGCTGGTAATCACATTCCTGGAGGATTGTACAGTTAAACTCTCTAATGCGACCACTTAATGAATAAACATGGCTGTCTTTATAAGCAGGTGGTTGCTTAATGCAGGACAAAAGTTATGCAGAAAGCTCCTACAGGAGCTTTCCGCATAACTTTCGTCCTGTATTAAGCTACCACATGCATTTGCCACTGAGAAGTATTCCCCTTTTTGCTGGTCGCATTAGAGGGGGGTTTACTTCATTCTGATAGAGCATTCTTATACCTTCGGAAATGTATTCGAAGATTGCCGACGATAATACACGGAATATCCACGAGTCTCAGGTCAAATTGGTAGGATAATACTTCCATCTTCCCCCTATTGTATGTTTGCTTTGTCTTCATGCGTCTCTTGATGTTTTTATTGTTATGTACATTTGCTGTTCACTAGTGTTGTTGTTCGGGCAGCTGCTTGTTCTGTATGTGATGTTTCCTGCATGACACATTTTTGTACTTTTAGCAGCATAATTACAACATTAAAATATTACAACACTGTCGAGTGAAACGGGTAATTAAAGCGCAAGTACTTAATCAAACTAGTACACTTTTATATTGTCTACTACAAATGGCGTGTGCAATGGACGAGTACAACGGGCAATTATGTATATTGAATATGTACAAAAGTCAAGTGCAATGGTTGAATACTTAGCAATGATATCTCACTGTTATATTGTCGAGACAAAAAGGGTGGGTAGAAAAGGCGACAACAAAGGGTGAGTACGAAATCTGTAGCATTCAGTTATATTGCGAATACGAACGAGGGTAAAAAAAGATGGGTACTTAGTTAAAGAAGTATTGTGTAACAGAGTATAGTACAATAGGAAAGTACAAGGGCGAGTGCAATGGCTGAATACTCTGTTAAGTAGCACTCTGTTTATAATGTGCGTTGCAAAAATTGAACATACGGAATGGGAACAAAGAATAATTACTGCGTCAAAGTAGTGTAATGTTAAATTGTATAAAGGGCGAGTACATAGTCAGGTAGTGTTTGTTTTTTCGAGCAAAAGGGCGAGTACAAAGTGCGATTACTTAATCAATCAAGCACACTGTTACAATGTCAACACCCTTTGCACTGGCCCTTTGTGCTTGACAATGTAACAATATATTCCTCTGACTAAGTACTAAGGGTAAGTGCAAATAGCGAGTATTCAGTAAAAAATAGTATTATGTTAAACTTATCAAGTACAAAGGGCGATAAAACGAGTGACTATAAAAGATGAGCAATTAGTCAAAGCAGCAAACTGTTAAATTGTCTAGAATGAAGGGCGAGTAACATTGCTGAATACATTTGGCATGTACAAATGACGAGTACAAAGAGTAAATACCAATGGCGATTACTTAACCAAAGAAGTATACTATAACATTGTCGAGTACAAGGGGTATGTATAAATAGTGTATACAATGAGTAAGTCCAAAAGGCGAATACTTGGTTAAATATGTATATTATAACACTGTCGTGTACAAAGGCAAGCACAAAGGGCGGGTGCAATGGGTGAGAACAATGGGCAAGTATGAATGGCGGGTGCAAAATGGACAAGTGCAAATAACTACAACTATTGTCGAGTACAAAGAGCGAGTACAAAGGACGAGTATTTTGTCAAGTAGCATACTGTTAAAATGTCGAGTACAAAGGTTGAGTACAAAGGGCGAGTACATAGTAAAACTAATATACTCTTGTACTGCCGAGTACATAGGGAAAATTCAAAGTGAGGGGACAAAGGGTGAGTGAGCATTTTTTCAAAGTAGAACAGTGTTGTATTTTCGAATACAAAGGGCGAATACACAGTCAAAATTAAAGCTTTATACAGGGTGATTGAAAAAGGTTTAATACAAAGGCGGGTACAAAGGGCTAGTATAACAGGACTAATTCAAAGGGCAAGTATAAAAAGAGAGTTCCAAGAGCTAGTATAGCAGGAGAGTTCAGAGGGCAAGTAAAAAGCCCTAGTATAAAGGGCTTGTATAAAAGCGGAGTACAAACGGCTATGATAAAAAGAAGAGTTCAGAGGGCTAGTATAAAAGGAGAGTATAAAAAGTAGAGTACAAATGACTATTATCAAAGGAGATTACAAAGGGCTAGTATAAACGGAGAGTACAAAGGGAATGTCTAAAAGTAGAGTACAAATAGCTAGTATAAAAGCAGAGTTATAATGGTTAGAAGAAGATTACAAGGAGCTAGTAATAATGAGAGTACAAAGGGCTAGTATAAAGGCGGGTACAAAGAGTGAGTATGATTCCTGGTGCACGATGTATAGAATCTGATAACATGTTATTTAATATTTACTTACTGTGACCCTTTCCCTTTCTTTCCTTTCCCTTTCCTTTCCTGTCCTTTCCTTTCCCCAGAGACCTTCCTACCTTGCCGAGGTTCTGGGGCTTAATTGTGACGGGGATGTTTTTGTTTATTTGACGGAGAGTATCCCCTCTGCCACGAACTAAAAGGAAGGCAGGTCGATGGTTTTGATCCCATGCACTGCTTTGCAGCGAATGAGATTAGCCGAAATCATCTTCCTGATATCATCCTCATCAACATGTCATCTCATTATTCATCGGCGCTATATGACCTATTTTGTGTCGCAAAACCCAACTCACTCACTCACTCCTTCATCATAAGCCATGTGAGAAATTATGAGTGTATAAATATCAATTCCCTGAACGTTATAATAGCATTCTTGACAAAGGTAGTGTTTGACCATGTGCGAAACTGTAGAATCAGGTCTATATTTTTCATATTTTTTTCAAAAGCACACACAAGAGATCTTGATCAGGTGGCTCCTAAGTTTTGTCTGTCTTAAGAGGCGTCAAAGGATGTCCCCTTGGGGTAAATAGATGAGAAAGGCAGTAGACTATCGGGAACGCAGAAAAATATTCAGAACTTGTCAGAAAATACAGCCATATCTGTCAACAGCTACCACCGCTGTATATAAAAACCAGAAAGTGTTTTAAGATTAGTGCAGGACGAAAATAATACAAAAAGCTCCTGTATGAGCTTTCTACTTTACTGTCATCATGCATTAACTATTTCCTTCATATAAACGCATCTCCACGCAATTGCAAACATAGTAGACAGAGGTCACCAGGCTCCTAAAGGAGCCATCTGATCAGCGTCTGCTCTGTTTGCTTTTGACATGATATAGATCTGACTCTAAGGGTTAAGTCAACCAAACAATCCTTGTAATGTTTACTTTATAAATATTAAGTTAAAGAATATTTATGATGTAGTTATTTCTTACATGAATACTGAACAGGGAGAGGGTTCAGCCACAACCTTCTCTCTTACAGACTTCTTTGAAAAACACTTTAAACCGAGGTCTGACGTACTAGTGATTCGCACTGGGCATCTAAAAGAACCGAATAAACTCTGTCGATAATAAGAGAAGTGCATCGTGCATGGGTTTCTCTGTATCTCCTCGCCTTCTCTGATGCGTCCAATCAGCCCATAGTGAGCAGAAAAGTACGATAATCAACACAAATCAAAGCAAAACTCACAGACCTCCATCCATATTCATGATTTGGTCGCCATATAGACTATGTCTTCTGTACATGTAGATATGATTTAGTCTGGCACTCATAATAATTACGGCATTCTAGATTAACACTACCACCGTTAATGATACACAATCTTTAACGATAACTGTCAACTTCAAGTTCGTAACAGAGATGTATTAACGTTTTCTTTCATGAACATTCATGTAAGAAATAATGAAGCCGTGAATATTATTTAAATTAATTGTGTTACAATAGCGCATGGAGAGGGAGGTTTTGGCCATGATATAAACTTTTGAATCATATCTGTATTATATTAAAAGCAAACAGCTCCAGCCAAGCTAACAATGTATCTTGTACACACTATCCATGTTTTCTTACATGAATACCACAGAGGGAAAGTGTTTAATTGTTTTAAGTGACGTAATCCACGTGTCTGATTTGGCGGCCCACCGGAACAGCCGGAACTTCATGAACATTCATGTAAGAAATAATGAAGCCGTGAATATTATTTAAATTAATTGTGTTACAATAGCACATGGAGAGGGAAGTTTTGGCCATGATATAAACTTTTGAATCATATCTGTATTATATTAAAAGCAAACAGCTCCAGCCAAGCTAACAATGTATCTTGTACACACTATCCATGTTTTCTCACATGAATACCACAGAGGGAAAGTGTTTAA
Organism: Azorinus chamasolen; assembly: GCA_963576725.1. Lineage (NCBI taxonomy): Eukaryota > Metazoa > Mollusca > Bivalvia > Cardiida > Solecurtidae > Azorinus > Azorinus chamasolen. The sequence continues at coordinate 37,470,663 of OY755250.1, read as the reverse complement.
TTGTTTTAAATGACGTAATCCACGTGTCTGATTTGGCGGCCCACCGGAACTGCGATTGGTTGAAATTATCTGCACCTATTTATACTCGTGAGTACATACATAGGACGTAGGCAAACAGTGTTGACCCAGGTCAGATGGCTTCTCAATGAGACATGTGATTGGGGTTAGTCCTGTTTGCTATACCAATCAACATCAAAGGTTATGGCTAGAACATGTTTCGTTTTTGCATACCCCTCCTGCAAGAGTTTTGAGTTTTAATTTCGGTCGAGTTCACCTAATATAAAACATGCTTTATAAATTATTTTCTTCTTTTTCTGTAAGAAATAATGGATCATGAAAATGCATTAGCTGACTTTTTATAAAGGCATATGTACCAAGCCATAATTTGTTATTGGTAGAAACTATAGTTCGATTTGGAGTGCTGAGCCGTGACTGCAGTTTTCTAGTTATAGAAGTTGCAACCATTCTGATTTATGGGTAAGTGGACAATGGTTGTCACTAGAAGCTCGTAGTAATCGTGCAGTATTAGTATATATACAGTAAAATCTCTCTATAACGGCCACTAAATTATATAACTTATTTTGTGTTAAAGGCAGGTGGCTGCTTAAAGCAAGGTGAAAGTAATACAGAACGCCCCTATAAGGGGCTTTAAGCAGCTACCTGCCCTAAATACCAAGTAATGAACACAATTTAGTGGCCGTTATAGAGAGGTTTTACTGTATATGCTAAATACTTGTCTGTATTGCCACAGGTAAATCCGGAACAAATACATGGTTTGTGACGCGTTTTACGTCTACGGGTGGACTGGCCCTAAAGGTCACAGCTCACGGGTCAAAATCGAACTATATATAGTCAGATCTACTATATTATAATTTCATAAACAGGCAAAACAAACACTAATCAGACGGATTTTACACTGAGCTGTCTAATCGGGGTTTACAAAGGCATGAACATGTGTTTTTATGAAGGGAAAGGATTTTGCGGTGAACTGCAATTTTGAATACCACCGATTCGTTCAAACTGTTGAGGTAGAACTTACCCAGTGGCTCGCCCGGTTCTAAATTGATCATGATGTGGTTAATTGGATAAGGGTTATTTCACCCACGGATGAACGTATATTAAAAAAGACTTAATGACTTTACAAATGAGAAGAACCCGTGTCGAATAAATACATGTAGGATGTAGATGTCCACTTTACAATGTAAGAACAGAGAAACGATGTCGATAATCGGTAACCATAGCCTACACGAGAATTACTACAAAGGTAAAATATATGCCTTGAAGTTCGTGTTGTGTTCGCCATTTAGACCTAGGTGATGGTCAAATCATTACAACTCTGTAGCTTTTAAAAATCAAGATAACTAGTTTGACTCTTAACCGTTTGAATGCGGAATAAAACATTTTACTGATATGATCCTTCAATGGCTATCGAGTCCATTAAATGCAAAAAATGTTTAACTCATGATAGGGATTTGAATGACAAGCAACGCTGACCTGGATCAGTAGGCTTCTGTAGGAGTCTTTGGCTCAAATCTGACCAATCACACGCTTGAGAACTCAAATCTGACCAAACAAAAGCTTGAAAAGCTCCAAGTGCAACTATAAATGGTTAACGTAACCCTTTCACTCATATAAACGTGTTTTCTCGCATCTGCAAACAGAGTAGACCCAGATCCTATAGAAACCGTCTGATTAGGGAGTGCTCTGTTTGCTTATTGAATTTGAAAGTTGTTCCTTTACTTTCTGGAACGGTTACAATATTCTACCTTCCATATTTCATTATAACTGTAGTGTTCATCAATATTCAGTAGGTATTGCAATTTGAAACATAGATCAAAGCAAGGGGTAACTCTTTCGTCCGTGGGCGAGTCCGTGATTACCTTTGTAGTGAGCGTGGATTCAGATGAGATTCAGAGTCATTTGGCACGTACAGGATATAAACTGTTCAACGTTGTAATTATTATGTTAAAAACTATTGAAGGCAAGTCTTATTTGACACCTGAAACACACGACAAGTTTAGCAGACCGAAATTATTTGGCGGCGAAATGGTTAATATATTGATATATGGAACGGTTTAACTAGAATACATCATATGTAGATATTTAATATTATACTTTTAAATTTAACTAGAATAAAATAGTAATATTTTAAATATTATAAACACTAAGTACTTACTAAAACATCATGTAGGTATTATATCCCAAACCATTTTTTTTTACTGGAACAAACCATGTAGATTTCAAATATCATTAACAGTAATGTGTACTAATGTCATTAATATTTCAAATACTACATACAATTAATATTTATAATTTTAACTGATATACATCATATAGATCCAAGATCAGATCGGTCCTTCAGGAGTCATCTGATAATAGGTATGTTCTACTATGAAATAATATAGATCTTGTTTCTGTCATGAGCAATTGTTCCATCGTTCACATTGGCAATGCGAAACATTCAGTTATTTATTATTCACTACTTCACAATGTCTTACATAAATATTTAAAGCGATTTCAGTTTATCTACTCTAATTATCGCGTGAATGTATCCAGTTACACTGTGTAATTTGCCTTTTTATCCTTGTTTCAAAGTACAGGATTAGGCTTAATGACGTTAGCGGAGAGTGACATTTTGTTTCTTATACAGTAAATCCCTTTAAACAGATGTCCAAATAATTATAAATGTCTTTCTTAGAGACAGGTGGAAGTTAAATGCAAGGTAAACATCATGCAGATAGTTCTTTTAGGAGAGTTCTGCATGACTTTCATCCTATACTATATAAAATATCTAAGTTCTTCTCTACCAGAATTCCGGTTTAGAGGGTTTTACAGTATATATTTCAGGTATCACTTGTTGTACATTAGCAACAATGTGAAATGTAGTACAATTTGATACGTTTCATATCAACATAGCTAAGCCACACCGTGAACCGAGCATACAAATCGTGGCGATACAGGGCGTCCTCGTGTATTGCATTAAACCAAAAACTTTTATAACCTTTAGCGCTCTACTGGCGACATTGTAATAACCATTGTTAGATAAAGATGAAGCTCCGAGTAATTCGGCATTTCATCAGGATCCAAATTGTTTGTCACTCTGGCACCGTTTTTGAAAATACAAATATTGAAGAAAAAAATATTTCTAGAAATTGAAGCAGACGACAATATGTATAGACGACAAGTGCTCAAAATGTAAAAGGAAAAAAACCAGAAACATGACCGCAGGAATGACTTAAGAAGCAGGATAAAGTTTCTCCCGATACAGAGGAACCGCGATAACTCGAACCCGGATAACTTCGGTATAACTCGAGTTAAAAACCGATCCCTTCTAAACTTTGTAATGCAGATTCTAAAATTCACCGATACACATACTTGAAAATACATGCGACAGCTTGATGCTGATCGCAAGTAATGATTAAAGCTCCTACAGGGTTTTCAGCATTAGCTGCAATCTGCATTAAGCTGTCACATATAGTTTCCAAGATAAAGTTATGCTGACACTAAGAGACGTTTCTAAAGAGTGATCACAATAAATGGTTTCGTGAAGAAACTTCGAAGAGACAATGGTTTAACACTGTTTTAGTTACGATATAAAAAAACTACTCTTGAAAAGTAAGTACTTAATGTATGCTTTTAACTTTTCCCTTCATATAAACGCATTTCATGCATTTGCAAACAAAGTAGAACCAGACCAGACGGCTCCTATAAGCGCCGTCTGATCAATGTCTGCTCTGTTTGCTGAGTGAATTTAAAAGATTTTTTGTTCCTTTAGTTTCTAAATTGATACAATGTTCTACCTCCCATATTTCATTACTAAACAATAGGTCAGGGAATGGGTTAATTTAACACTTTTGGCGCCAATGTAAATGAATAACGACCTTCATGGTTTCGCAGCAATTCTGTAATTACCTTGGCAATTAGTTTGCATACTGATGAAACGCCAAGTTACTCTGCGTTTAATATGTATACAATTTGTTTACAAACTGAAATAACAGATCTAACATTGACAGAGAAAAGCAAATACCATTTGAAAATGCTAAGTTTCTCTATGAACAAACCCTATATTCAAGATCCTAATTATTCCGAAACCACTGCATACGTTAAAATATGTATGGTACTACATTACGTAATACCTTAACCCTTATCCTTGACCTCATCTCCCTCTCCGTACTCTTATTCCGCTGCCTTAATCCTTACCCCTTTTCTTTATTCCTATATCCGTCTACCTTAACCCTTATTAAACTGCCTTGACCTTACCCCCACTCCTGTTATCCTAATGCTTATCCAGCTATTTAACCCTTAGTATTATATAATGAATTATAATACATTTACTATTAGACATTTTTATGTATTCAAAATCACCTGTATTTGTTCATTGAAGCTTAATCATATTGATTGGCAACGGTTTGGCAAACAAAGCAGCTACAATGTACAGCTTTCAATATTTCAGTATGACTATTTTGTCCATAAAAATCAGTAGGTATTGAAATTTGGGATAAATACAGAACGGGGTTAGGGTTGGGGAGTTGTAAAATGATCCTCAAGCGCTAAATGTCAACATTTTAAATTTCAAAGAAGGACTTGTACTTGTACAGTTACTCTGTTTGCAGCTCAATCATTGAGTACACTAGCAATAGGTGGATACAGTCACATGCACTTTACCACTGTACGAGTGTATTCGTCATCACGGTTGTTGTAGATTAGTCGGATACGGGATACGTTTATTTACACTGTTTGTCTTTTAGGGTGGGGATGAATAAGCGTGATGTTGGGTGCCATAAACCGGTTTAACCCCCATTGACTTTTTTTACTGACCGCTCCAAGGCGGTACTTCCATCTTCCCCCTATTGTATGTTTGTTTTGTCTTTGTGCGTCTCTTGGTGTTTTTATAGTTATGTACATTTGCTGTTTCCTTGTGATGCTGTTCGGGCGACTGTTTGTTCTGTGTGTGGTGTTTCCTGCATCACTCATTTTTGTACTTTTGTAATTGTAAAATGGCAATCCAATGTTAGTTTTCAACATAAAAATATAACCATTCCAAAAACCCTTATAGACAATCCTTACCCGTGCATTTACATTACTCAGTCAAACCAGAGCCAGAATCAGTCCAACATAGTTTGCTATGTTCCATATCTGACATGGAGCGAAATGTATTGTCCTGTATTGACCAGTACACTATTTGTGTCCAAAACAACAAAAAATACCAAGAAACAAAGAATATTCCGAAAGGTCACTTGTGGTATAATACATATACTGTGTGTTACTTGAATAACAACTAAGTTCGGCAGAATATGTTTGGTGAAGACCTGCATACAGAATCACCGAATGTTTGTTTCAAATACACTCTGATGTTAATGGAAAAGTAGTAAAGTCAAGCAGGCAAAGCCACATGCAAGACGCAACCACCACCAATACACCGATAGACAGTATGACACACACACACACACAACCACACACCCAAACGCACACACACACACGAAATGAACACATAACACACCAAAAGACACACAAGAACCAGGGACAAACGTTCCACAACATGAACAAACCACAAGCACAAAGACGCAAGGCAAACAAAAGGAAGGGTGACAAAGAGAGTACCGCCTTGGCACGGTCAGCAGCAAAAACACCACTGGGGGTTTAAACCGGTTTACGGACGTCCTAACCTCACACTTCTCTCAAAGTCACCCTAGCTTTACAAATATTGTAAATAAAGGTATCCCCGCTGGACTTACCCACAACATAGACGACGGTGAACACAGGACAACATGTAAAACATAGCATAATAACTGTGACAATCCGTCAAATATGTACTCAATGACTTTGCTGAAGTCAGAGCACCTGTAGGTAAGCCGTTAAGGGCACGACAGGGAAAAAGTAATACATGAGTCTGGTAAGCTCCTCCTGTATCCAAGTTTAAGAGTATACCATCATAGAGTACTACCCTCAGCCTGTCATCGCGCAAGCAAAGAGGGAAGCGTAGCTACCGACTGTTAAAGGGTCGATAACCAAACATGCAGTGTGTTGCAATATAATAGGATCATAACCTTTCTTTTTAAATGTTTTAATGCGTTTTATAAACAAATCATGAAAATGGATATGACCCCGAATTTTCCTAAGTTTGTAGATAACATCCCCATAAAATTCTGGTTGAGAAATGCCTTGTCGCAGTAACGTCCGTAGATTGCAATTATATTTACTAATGAGAGGTAAATTTCGATAATAAAATTTAGAAAAGGTTTTCCGAAGTTTGTGATATCTGTAACCTTGCTTAAGAAGTTTATCAGTTATAACTAAATTACGTCTGTTAAATATTCAAGCAAAGAACAGGCTCGGGCAAACCTAATAAGCTGAGAAATATAAACCCCATAAGATGTAGAATGTGGCACATCCCCATCTAGAAAAGGATAATTAACAATTTTAAAATTAAAATCTTCTCTTTTATCGTATACTTTGGACGAAACTTTATCATTTGTAATTGAAAGATTCAAATCTAAAAATGAAGCATTAATGTCAGATTGATTAGCTTTGTTTAAAGACAGTTCTTTTGGGTAGATTGAAGAAACCATAGTATCAAAATAAGGATTATCTAAATTCAAAATATCGTCTAAATACCTTGAAGTTTTATTAAAAGCATTAACAATATCGGTCTGTGTATCAGGTTTTAAGCTAAGCATAAAATCCCTCTCGTAGCAATACAAAAACAAATCTGCAACAAGAGGGGCACAATTTGTACCCATTGGTATACCAACAACTTGACGATATATGGTATCCCCATAACGCACAAACATATTATCTAAAAGAAAGGTAAGAGATCTACAAACATCAAGGCAAGTCCACATTGTGTAATGTTCAACTTCTGAATTCGAAAAGAATGAACGTTTAACATTACAAGCAATGAACATTTTATTTTCTCTGGCAAAGGTTTTTTTCTATTAATTTAATAAGTTTATCCTTTATAAGATGGCGAGGTAGAGTAGTATAGAGTGTAGAGAAATCATAAGAGCTCAGTAAAGAAATGTTATACTGTTCATCTTCAAGTTTTGTCAAAACATCATTTGAATTTTTTATGGACCAAAAAACATTAATACCAGAATTTTCATATATTTTATCACAGTAGCGTTTAACATGTTCTTTGATCGTAGTAAGACAGGACGTCAAAAGTATAGATAATTTAGTAGTGGTACAACAGCTAGAGTTGGCAATAAAACGCGACTTATACGGGTTTTTATGTAGTTTCGGAATCCAGTACAAAGTAGAAAGTTTATGTTGTTTTATGTTAGGACCAGACTTAAAATTATTGCACATTTTTACATGTTCCGAGACTATATCTTTTTCAGGTGTTTGAACTGTTATATAAGTTTTTGAATCAGTTAGCTCCTTCTTTAAAACATCAACATAATACAATCTTCAAATAATGATTACATTGTTTGATGCCTTGTCAGCAGGAACAAGAACATAATCTGAATGAAAATTAGAAATGTTTTTCTTCAAGTAGCGAAATGTAACTCTAGGTCGAGGTGGTAAAAGATGGTAATTAGATTTGTAAAACGTTATTCGCGTATCAATAATATCGAAAATACATTTCTTCCAATCCGAAAGGGCATTAACATCAGCATGTTCTCGTCAACACCATTTGATGCAGAATTCTTGAATATCTTCCGCAATATGAGTCCGACAAGCGTCAAAATCAATAAGGGAAGGTAATCTATATTTAGGTCCTTTAGTTAGGAGGGTCCTAAGACGTTTATTCTTAATGATATCAAAATTACCAGTAATGACATGACCAACTGGTTTATAGCAAAAGGTAGAATTGCTACAATCTCAAGAAATACGGGTATTAACATCAATATTTAAGTCAGAGACAATTTTATTGTAGTTAAAAATAACATTTCTAATAGGTTTATTATATTTATAACAGATGATAGATGATTCAGAGTTGATGAAATATTTGGGAATAGCATCGATTACATTCTTATCACGAAATATACTTTGAATATCAATAAAATCGATACCTTTATTTAGGAACTGAAGTTTCAGAAAATGTCTTTTATGTTCAGATTCTTTATCAATACGTGGATTCAAAACACATATTACCGGTTTTGTTGTATGTACATAGCAAGTACTGTACACATTTGATTCTGTCATGAAATAGATATATGTAGATAATGTCATGTTATCTTCAAGCTCTTAGTCCTCAAACATATTTTGTTCTAGCGAGTGTGGGTTCAACCTCTAATATTTTCATGCAAATTGGAAATGTGTATAATGTAAGAAATTTGGATTGAGCTGAGATTTTACGCAAGCCAGATTCTCATTATAAACCTAATTATTGAAACATTTATCTAACAAATGAAAACGATGTAAATCAGAAGTCTTCACAGCAAGATAAATACGGAGTTAACGCTTTACTATATACCTCTTTATTTCAGAAAGAAAGACATAATTATGATTGATTATAGTATTTTTATAAGGGCTCAACTATTGCTGGCCACTGCAGAAATTGTAAAAAAATTCTTTAATCCCAAGGAGAATGGCGGTTTTTCTATTTCCGCTTGTTGTTTTAAATATTTTAACAACGTTAACGACCGATTCTAAAATGAGATTCAAGACAAATCTGCCTTCAATGGTATAAATGCATTTGCAGTAGATCAAAATTAACCCTGAAACTCTTTTCCGTTAGAGAGGTAAATAGACAATTCCTTTTATCTCTTATCCTAATGAAATTCGGCGATATTGAAACAAACAACAGACCCTCACCGAGAGTATATGGGCACGGTGTCTACTCAAAAACAGTGCACAAACGTCACAGGTTGATTTCTTGCACCATATGCATGATATAAACCTATATAAAAGCTCTCAAATTAGCAGCAATGCCTTCAACGTCCACAAACAGAAACTTCAAAATAATGAAATACCAAATTTCATGTCCAGTATGCAGGACCTCGTGAAATATACATAGTATTTATCAACCAACTTTCTACCAAAGGGCGAGACATGAAGAGGGCGATTTGCAACAAAGGGGCACAACTCGTGTATGCTTCCAATCGAATGCTAATGATAATATGACCCTTCCCAAGACGTCGAGGAAAACTGGAGTTATCCACTTCTCGAAATAAAGATAGCAGTCCCAATTACTAAATATTTTCACTAAAAATGAGTCGCTCAAAACTTCAATGAATCAGCGGCAAACCATAGTGGCATCAAAGCACAAGAATATGCATCTGGATGATTGAGGTTTAAAATACACAACAGTACATTTCTCCGTGAATATTCATGTTAGAATGTTTTATAATTTGTTTCATGGTGTATTAATTCAGATAAATGTCATGTGAAAGCGAAATTCGATTTCCGATAAGCCAACAGAGCAGACTCTGATCAGATTATTCCTACAGGAACTATACGCCTTGGGTCTACTCTGTTGACAGTTGGTGAAGTCCGTGTTTTAATAATTACACCATTTTACATTGGTCGACTATCTGCAGGTCTAAGTTTACTATGTACAGCGTTGTAGATGACGTTTCTCATGGGTTTTCTTATATATTTCTAGTCCTCTGCTAACACAGTATTCAGCGAAATAAGTAAACAGTGAAATAATTGGCCAGTTATCTACGGTAAATAGTGATTGTCCAATCCAGTTTGTATGCAAATTACACTAACAGTGTCAGAAACTAGTGTCCTATTTTCATAGTATATGTGTAATGAAAATTCTCTGTATGTATATATAGTATTTTCGTGAAAGAGAGGTATACAACATTTTTAGCTAGAGCGTTACACGTTCCAACATTAATTTTATATTCAATATTAGCATTAACAATCAATTTTGTATATTTGCATCGCCTACTAGCAATGTGACTGTTAAATCTCGATAAAACGATCACTGAAAACACGTTTATTGATCATATGGTAGCTTAAAGAGGAAGTCCCTACAATGAACGCATGTTTTCAATGATATAATAAACCTTTGTATATGTATGTGTTATTTTCGATAAATATTATGAAGATTGTCAATTTGATCTTATATCGAACACTGTCCTGTGATACAAAATAGACTGTTTTCATCGATACTTGTAGTTTTTGTTCTACATCACACTAGTATCGGCCTTGGTCGAACAGTTAATGTTACAAAAATTCGAGCCAAACAAATACTCATCGGGTCTTCAATAATTATCAATCACATGAAAGGTGTGTCTTCTTCGGTGTTTATTCGATTGGTTTCCCTGCGTTATACTTCTTTCAGCATATAAACAAACGATCTATGTAATTGTTAGATGCTTTTGAACCTGTAGCAAGTAGACTGTAGTACTTTTACATGTTGTCCTGTGTTCACCGTCGTCTATGTTGTGGGTAAGTCCAGCGGGGATACCTTTATTTACAATATTTGTAAAGCTAGGTTGACTTTGAGAGAAGTGCGAGGTTAGGACGTCCGTAAACCGGTTTAAACCCCCAGTGGTGTTTTGCTGCTGACCGTGCCAAGGCGGTACTCTCTTTGTCACCCTTCCTTTTGTTTGCCTTGCGTCTTTGTGCTTGTGGTTTGTTCATGTTGTGGAACGTTTGTCCCTGGTTCTTGTGTCACTTTTGGTGTTTTCTGTGTTCATTTCGTGTGTGTGTGTGTGTGCGTTTGGGTGTGTGGTTGTGTGTGTGTGTCATGCTGTCTATCGGTGTTTTGGTGGTGGTTGCGTCTTGCATGTGGCTTTGCCTGCTTGACTTTACTACTTTTCCACTTATTCTGTCCACATTTTAGAAGCGTTGACCAAAGAAAATGACTTCATAATCTTAATCTATTTGACTAGACATGATATTGCTAGCAAGTAATTACAATAGATGAGACAATTGCAGCAGCGGTTTTCTAAGGATTTCCGAAAATTTCATGAATTAAGATAAATATGTGAAAAAAACCTAGTTGACCTTTAACCAACAAAGTGGATAACTGATCTTGAATGTGAAGAAATAGAATCTACATGTATATGTTTTAAACTGGACAAAAATAAAGGGAAATGCGATATTCTTTTCTCATACAGACCGCCATCAGTGCCTGATTCTACTTTTGAAAATGACACTTCGTCTACCTTAGACAAGATGATTTGTCCATATTGTCTTCTTATGTTTTTTTAACTATGACATGCTTACTCCATCACTTGTATATGTTAGTTTATTCACATCACGCAGGTTTTACTGTAATACATCTGTGATAAAATGTGGTATAAACGATTGGCATTTTTGTAACAGCTTTTAAAGAACAGAGAAAACAACAAGTAATATTTAGAAGCTATATTATTGAAGTTTAATAATGATTACCGAGTCTGCAAAACAATGTTCGCATTGCTTCTTTTGCTTTCGAATGGTCACCAACTTTCAGAATGGAGGTACATGTACTTCACAACAGCAGATGTTAAATGCTTGTGTGGCGGCCGTAAAAGTCGACCCGTACTTCATTTTCAGTGTTGTTATATGTTCTGGTCCTTCGGGATCATTAGTTTTGATGTTAATAGTTATGAAAATTGAATTCTGATTAAACCGGTGTTAGAGGGGGTGATTAGAGTTGCATATTTAATTACTACTCATGAACAGACACAATAAAACCGAGTCTGCAATTTTCATTTTTCGCGTGGCTACTTTTGCTTTCGAATGATCACCCACTTTCAGAAAATATATTATCTTGTGTGCATTTTCAAGCTACTCATATGTTTGAGGATGTTGATGATATTCTTTTAAGTTTGTTATCAATGAATATGCCCTTTAAAAGGAGAAATGCCCAAAGAAAAGTCAGGATCTCAAACTTATTTTGAAGAGAGATGTGGTGGAGAACCCAAGTCACAGGAGTTTGGGTCTATTATTAAGCCCTTTCTTACAAATAGAAAATCATTCTTAAACAACTGTGTGTGGTTAAGGTTTGCTCAAAGGTTCAAGAATGTCAAAACTATGAAAAAAGACTGATGTGTGCTACTAACACCCAGAGGTAGTACACTGTATTGCTGATAGTTTAAATATTAACTTAAAACTTGGTATGTTTTGCCTGAGTGCTTGTGCGCATTGCTTTATTTTTTCAACTGTGGAATTATCTTTTCAGATTTCCATGTCCCTATCCCTGTTTAATATTAATGAAAAAATAATGATATTACGAATATTTCTTAGCTTAATTTCTATAATGGCACATATACATATGACTTTGTTGTTGTTTTTTCAGAAACTGTAGAGTCAGATCTATTACAGTTTGTAAAGCTAGGGTGACTTTGAGAGACTTGTGAGGTTAGGACGTCCGTAAACCGGTTTAAACCCCCAGTGGTGTTTTTGCTACTGACCGTGCCAGTGTGGTACTCACCATTCCGTTTGTTTGCCTTACGTCTTTGTGCTTGTGATTTTGTTCATGTGTGGAGTGTTTGTCTCTAGTTATTGTGTGTCTGTTGGTGTTTTCTGTGTTCATCTCGTGTGTGAGTGCGTTTGGGTGTGTGGTTGTGTGTGTGTGTGTGTCATGCTATCTATCGGTGTTTTGGTGGTGGTTGCGTTTTGTATGTGGCTTTGCCTGCTTGACTTTACTACTTTTCCATTGATAAGCAAACCGGAATCAGGTGGCTGCTAAATGAACCGTCTGATCTGGGTCTACTCAGTCTGGAAAGGCATGCAAATTCCTTTATATGAAGCAAAATGTTTGTAACATAGTTTATGTTACATAACTTATTACAAAAACCAAATGCCATAATGTAACATGTCAGGGAAAGTTCAAATAATGTCAGGGAAATGTCGTGGAATTTTGTTTTCCGTGGTTACTCCTGTTTTCAGCCTATGGTCAGCTTTGTTATCTTATATGCTTAATGTTTAATTTTTTCGTCTTGAGAGCGAGCTTGGTTACCCATAAAGCAGGTTTAAGCCCCCAGTAGCCGGCTACTGACCGTTCGAATGCGGTACTCCTGCTTTCAGCCTATGGTCAACGTTGTTGTTTATTATGCTTAATGTTTAATGTTTTTCGTCTTGATATGCGTCCCGTTATGTTTTGTATTGTGGCTGTACCGTTTCTTGTTTGATGTGTTTGGTGCGGTGTCATGTCGTATGTGGCTCTCCCTGTTTGACTATTTTTCCATACTGATATACGTCCCGTTATGTTTTAACTTGTGGTTGTGCCGTTTCTTGTTTGATGGTGTTTGGTGTGGTGTCGTTTCGTATATGGCTCTCCCTGTTTGACTATGTTTCCATATTTGCGAAAACCCTTGTTTATCTGCATTAAACGGCAACAAAACAACATTGTACAGGAGCTATATTTTATTTGCAAATGTCTCAAAAGGCGTTTATGTCAATAAAAATAGACTGTTTCATTTTCAAGTAGCTCAGCTAGATTTACCAAATATTACGGAATTATATAAATTATGGAATATTAGTTAACAAAGCAAGAGCTTAGCGCAAAACCATTTTAACATCATACTGTAGTGTAACATTTCCAAACATTTGTACATTGTCCTTATATAATTCTGAACTACTTGTTCTTCCAATGTGTCATCTCAGTGACATCCAGTTTAGATCCTGATGATACACCGAGTGACTCAGTTTCTGATCGAGATCTCAACTATGTGCAAAAAGTCATCACTGTTTCACCCTTAGATTGTTGTGACTGACAATAACTTTGTGCCAATCTCTTGAACTGATACATGTACTAAGAATCACGTGCTGTGTCTATTTGCTTGTGATATGTTTATCTCAGATTGAGCATGTGATATACAGTGACATTCACATGACGATTAATGACTGGGGCTAAAATCTGATATCATCGATATGGTAATTTCGTAAGTCCTATATAGATTAGATTACATGTAAACTGGGGTTGTACGTGCAGTCCAGGGTGTATTCAGCTAACCGTTTACCCCATGACTATTCATGTCAGTCTTAGCTACTTGATGAATATTAATAGCTGACATATTTTATGGCATCATGTTCTAGGGTTTATTAACAAGGGCAGATACTGCGGAAATTGAACTCATATTTTAAGAAACACTAATAGACTAGTAAACAAAGGTTGCCAGAACATGAGCTAGAAATCCTTGTCTGAAGTCATACTTAAACTTTGTAATTATCTCTGCACACTCAAATCGACAGACATATGCTGAACTATTGAAAATCTACTATTCACGAACCAGATCCTTTCTTTAAAAATCAATAAGTTCAAACTGTACATCTGTTTGGATTTTGAAGAGTCTTGAAGTTAAGTTGCATTTCAAACTGTTTTTGAGTCCGTACGAGACTTTGAGCGTCATAACGACCTTGCTTATTCATATTGATGTTCAGACACCTCACACACTCCACTAGTGATATCTCCTCTGTTTGATAATTATCTCTGATAACATATATGTACAGTTGATTTGGGACAGATTGGTGTCTCTATGATTAATACGACACTCCGTACCAGACTGTAGACTAATGTGTGATAACATTTGCAAATATTGGCTGATTGATAATACATAGTCTACTCCCCATCCGGATGACGGCTGATATATTATCTGATCATAGTCTCGAAAGAGACAGATATCATTAACCTAATACTGTTGCAAATGAAAACGTAATGTAAATAGTGGTAGAATTTAAATAATACATTGTATTTAGATTAATTATGCATAACACTCGCAGTAGTCCAATTTGAAACTGTTGAATAAAATGACTTATTTTAGCAACATTTGCTATTATTAGATATTATGCTGTCGCTACAGATACTTAACCGTTGGCATAAATTACGAACACGTGATTTGATAACCGAGTTGTTGATATCTGCAATTTAACAGTTGTAGGTTAATATGTTATCTTTTGATGTCATCTAGTTAACAAAACAGGTGACCTTGGCATTGTGAAGGGCATTAGTTCTGGCAAATAATGAAGTCGGGGTATTAAAAATGCTCACCACTCGAACCTTTAACTTGCTAATATTTAAAAGGTCTAATGCGTATTGCATTGTAAATTTACTAAAACACTTACCTTTCCACGACTTTCCTGACAACAGCAGGTGTTAAATGCCGCCGAACGTTTCCCTATACTTCATCTCAATCTTGTAATATTTTCTGGTCCTTCCGGATCACTAGTTTCAGTGTTTTAGAATGAAAATTGAATACTGCTTAAGCCCGTACTAGTGGGCGAGGTGAATAGTGTTTCACATTTCATTACTTATGGACAGACTCAATAGAACGGAGTCTACAATTTTCCCTTTTCGCATTGCTACTTTTGCTTTGCTTTCTAGTGATCTCCCACTTTCTTAATTTATAGTTGAGATTACTGCTGTGGTGTGGTTAGTAAACATAATTATACAGTATTATTGACTATTTAGTTCTTTCGACAATGATTAGTCGAATTATTACAGGTAAAATATAATATATTTAAAAAATTGATAAACTGTGCATTATGTTGTTTCTAATATGCTTAAAATCCCTATTAGAATGTGATGCATGATCCAGATGAGGACAGTTTTGTATTTATTAGTCAAGTGCCATATCAGATTCAATATAGCCCCATAAATTAAATTGATCAGTTATCTGATCTTGATAGTAGTTACACATACATTCAGTAATAAGTAAGGGTAATAACAATCGTTCAATATAACGTCCAATCATCAATAAAGTTAACATGAAACACTTAGCAAATACATCAGTTTCTTAAATTGATTTAAACTGTATGCAAAAGGAAATTGTTCAATACATTGTTAACGTTTTGCATACTAAGCAAGTATTGTGAAGTAACCGAAACTGATATAATAGTATGTGTTGTTATGTAGGTAAAACTACAGTATGCTAGTGGCCATGTGTTTTGGATTTTCAAAATGTTTAAGCAATACGAGTAAATTCTGAATGCAGGAGATCATTCGACAGACAAAATCCTAATGTGGAAACAGAACATGAAGATTTGGGGTTATTGATTCTGTTCATGAGCAGTTATTAAAAGTGTATCATTACACACACCGTCTGCCTACTATCGGCTAAAACATTTGAACTGGTGATTCCGAAGGACAGAAAATACACCAACACAGAGAATGAGGTACGATGTTCATGCCCCTAGAACCGACTTAAGCGATTTTCTAAAAGCACTGAAACTTATGACCCTTGAGAATCAGAAAATATAATTGAGAATGAGATTGTGTCTTAGCATGATACAACCTATCTGACACTATGAAAAGTAATGCAAGTATAAATCGTATTGTAATCTGCAGTAAACGTAAAAGTTTCGATTATGTTAGCATCAGCAACCTAACAACTGACTAACTGGATCGTGTTGACTGTGGAATATATTTGTAAAAGTGGGAAAATAGTCCTACAGGGAGCGCCGCGTACAAATGAGCACGGTGCCAAACATCGTCAAACATAAAACGGCACTAATATTACAAGACAGAACGTGACCTCCCTAATGCATGTGATAGCTTAATTCAGGATAATAGTAATGCAGAAAGCTCCTATTGAATTCTGAAGGGAGGTGATGATTTATTCAGTACTATTGAACTGCATTAAGCAAACACTTGCTTATTAACGCTTCTACTTTCAATTAATGAATGACCGAATAAGCCAAGTGTTCTTCTGTATGAATGAATTAGTCTGGTTCTGTCCTGTTTTCTATGGTAAACGGTTTTTGTCCCGTCAATTCTGTTCATATGTGAATGTTTGAAGTAAAACTCCCTATCGCTGTATTAGGAGTTGGACACACTAAAAGTTTCGGGACGTACGTACGGATATATGGATGTTCGGACAAGAACAGTGCTATGTTCCTCCCATCTTGCAGTTGCAGAAACACCAAACCTATACCGAACTTGTCACAGTTTGCAGTCATTTTAACTGTGTCTGTGTAAAAGGACTGCAGAATATATTCAATGTAATAGTTAGCGGGTTGTACGATGTAAGTAAATGAAAAAGTAGTAAAGTCAATCATGAAAAGACAGACGCAAAACGCAACGTGCAACGAAATCATAGCAGCTCTTAGAATATCCTTATGTTATATAAATTGTATCTGCTTACTCGCATATATGTTGTTATTGAATTGTTCAAACATGCGAGGAATTATTGACCGAATGTCAAACAATATGTATCATCATTAGACGTTCAGTCTGGATACAAATTATTGCAAAGATATTTTGCTTTATCCTTGCTTGGATAATGGTTAACATTTAGTCTCTTCATTTGGGAAAATACTGCAGTCTACTGCAGTCTGTAATACAATGCATCTTCCACATCTGTTCAATCTAACACGACATAAACTGGTTTGGATACTGATGAGACCCAGACATACTCGGTGTCTGATATCGATCTTAACTATTTTCAGAGGTTATCACACTTCCCCACTAGCAAACTGGGCCCGGTTGCATGACACATAGTTAAAATTGTTAGTTTAACTGGGCGCTAAGGTCTGGTTGGCAGCTACTAAACTATCAGCAAAACTTCGATTTTATCTCGGTTGCACGGGCAAAATTAACTTGTAGCTACTTACATATCAGTTATTGCATTTAGCGTATAGTTAGCGACACGTCTTTCGCAATAACAGGCTCAAAATGGCTTCTGACACAATTTGCGAAAAGAACCCGCAAGAAGATTTTTTCTCGTCTGGAGACGCTGACTCTAACTGAGCATTAAAAAGAGTACAAAAACATTCTCCAGAGCATTTTCAAACTTCTCTGTCTAACAAAGAAAGGCAAGCAGTTTGGACAGCAGTTATTGAAGCTGTAAATGCAGTCTCTTTAGTTTGGCGTGAAACTGCTGAGATAAAAGAAAAATGGTCCAAATTGGCATCTTAGGCCAAGCCTCAGCTTAGAGCTAGAAAGAAACCCCGCCTACAGATAACGTAAAACCTGATAAAAGGCCGGACTTGGAGCTCATGGCAGATATTGGATTTTTGTTTCTTGATTTTATGACCAAATTAATGTGCGACAAGCTCTTGTCGAACAGGAGTTCCTGTTTGTGTTTGGGTCATGTTGCAGCAATCATTCTCATCACCGTTGTCATAATGTTTGTCAGCATCTGGTTCAGGAGTTCTAACTCCACGGCCAGGTTGTGAAGTACCAAACAGGCTGTAATTATTCTACATGCTCTGGGAGTGGAGTATTTCAGCTCAGTATGGAGATAATGTAAGCGGCGTTTAAACGCCCCAATGTACATTTCCACAGTTGTTCTTGTTGTTTTGAAATAATTATTATACCCCCACCACCTGTTGAGAGGGGCTTTTTAGGAATCACCTTGTCCATCAGCCTGTTGTGTTTTTCCGCGACTTTTGTTTTTTTTCTTAAAAAACTGTTTTATACCACCTTCAAACTTAATACATATTATAAACATATTATAAGTGTTATGTGGAGTCTTCTCCATGTTTCATAACCCTTGCACAAAATTTGACAGAAGTATGCCACTTTTAACTTCAAATTTTGTCTCTTAATTGGGACATATTTTTGGGACATGCCATTTTCTTGAAACCTATTAATGATATTATCTTCAAACTTGGTACACATTATGGGTGCTATGTTGAGACACTCTTCTTTAAGTGTCATAACTCTTGCGCAATATTTGGCAGGATTGTGCCCCCTTTAATTTGCTCCCCTTAGTTACTTTTTCAGATGCAATTGTTTTGTCCAGAGCATAACCTCGCAAGTATTGTAGGCACAAATGTGAAACTTTATATATGGATAGAGGGTGATGAGAGGATGTGCAGCCAACAAGGGTTTGTAGGAACAACTGTGAACCAATGAACCTTAAAATTAGCATATGCATTTATAATGATGTGTAGATGTGTGTGACTTAATTTTCATGCGAGTCATTCACTGATTGAACTTTAAAAATTAGTCATTTTATAAGTGTGGATGAAAGGATTATTGACGTATTGTCCCTTGTATTGAAATCATTGCATCTTGTGACAAGGTGGCGGATGTGGTATTAGAGGTTATAGAGTGATAGCTCTAGTTGAATCTTCTTTCTCCATGAGTATGGGGGTTTAAGATAGCTGTCATCAGCCAATCACGCAATACGAAGACACTGTCTCCTGTAATCAGTCCATCAGGAATTTTGGGATTCTGTTCAAAACTTCTCAAAACAGAACTTTCTCATAGCATTCTTGAGTTGGGTATTTAACAACACAGTCTATCAATTTTAAATTGGCATCACAGACTACTTAGATGTTGATGCTATGCTCTCCCCCATCTGTTGACAAACTCATGCTCATTTTGTGTATGGGTCTGAATTAGAACATGGGAGCCGTCAAATGCAACCGATTATATTTGGGAAATCAAACATATTGTGAAATAGTCGCTTCGGTCGGTTGGCGTCTCGCTGGTAGGGAAAGTGGGTAAACTGTCTCGCCCTTCTTCATAAAGCAGCTGATCCGCAATGAATAAGGCTAGAGACAGTGGGCTTGTGTATATTACTGTGTCTCCGATACAATTTTGGAATGCCCCGGTGGCATAAAATCGGAGGGCAAGCAGAACCTTACCCCTTCCTATCGTAAGGAAAAGTTAAGTCACCCCTTAGCAAGCCCACTATTGTATTGATGTCTTCTCGTCGAAAACGGAAGCGTTCATATATTTCATTGTCGGTGAGCGTGATCAAAGGATTAACCCTGTCATAACAATTGCGAGGTCTTCTTATATGGTGTTGGGGAAACTGGTGAATAATTCCAGCCAGGGTTTTAGCCAGCAGTTAGCAAAGTTAGAGTTGCTTGTTGTACCTGTAACGTTGACTGGTTATTTAAGCTGATATCTTTCTATTTTTGTGCTCATGCAACCCATTTATTTCAGATGGCTACTAAACCAAAATAAAAAGCAAGTAGCTAGATATTTAGCAGATAGCTAAGCTCTAACTGCTTACCATGCAACCGGGCCCAGGTGTTTAACCGACACGGATACGAACATATCAATATCAGTTTGTCAAAAGTTGCAAATCAACATTTAGTGTGAGTAAAATTTTGTTTTTCAAAATTATTTTATCTGTGCAGTTAAACATTTACTCTGAATAAAATTAATGTATATTTATTTTGTATTTTTGTTTTTAAAAAACACTATCAGAATGTAAAACAATTTGAGACATTTTGTTACGCCGGATCTGTTCTGGATCCAATTGTTTGCATAGGAAATCACGGTCAACAACAGGCTAAAGGCTAAAATGTCTCACCCGTAAATGTTTATGTATACATATGAAGGTTGCATTTGCTGGAGGTTTGTAGTTATTGCAGGTACACACCAATTGCTTAGAGTGCTCAAGTGGTTTATTATCGACTGAATACTCTGGACTTGATCACCAATCCTTAAAAGTTTAATATCTAAACCAGTTTAGGTCACGTACCGCCGCATTTGTTCATTATCTTAAATGGATCAAACTTTGATTGCAAAAGTTTCCATCATTCTCACATTGCAATCAGCTACAACAACAAACATACCAATATCCGTTTGCTTTAAGTTGTATATATTGTAAATAAAGGGACGTGTAGACCGAACGATTGGTACTACTCCTATATAATTATATCTTAATGTTTCATGAATTCATGTATAAAGACATTGTTCTTTTTATATTTGCAGTTTTATTGAATTCAATTTAATCAAACTGATAACAAGTACATGTACAATAAAACCATGTAAACGTATGTAAACGTAAACTTTAGTACAGAACAATGTTGACCTTGTACGACAGGCCACTGATTAATACAGGGTGAAAGTCATGCAGAGCGCTCCTCTGGGAGCTTTCTGCATGTTTCCGCTGCATTAAGCTGCCACCAGGTTTACAGACCGGCTTAATGATGATTTGAACTTTCAGTTTAGAGGGGATTAACTGTACAACTTCTTCCTCATGTCAATCCCGTTTCACATTTTAACTCGGATTTCAAATAAAGAAGATTACAAACAAGACGAAACAACATTAGTAATGTGTGGATTGTTGGCAAGTGATACTGTGCAAGCATATGACTATAAAAATTATAACTGTCAGAATATCGAACATGCAATGCATTCAATAATACAATAAAATCCCGCTAATGCGACCACCAAAGAGGGGCGTAATTGGAAGTGGCAGAGGCAGGTGGTAGCTTAATGCAGGACGAAAGTTATGCAGAAAGCTCTTATAGGAGCTTTCTGCATAGCTTTCGTCCTGCATTAAGCAACCACCTGCTTTAGACGACATCAGTGGCTGTTTATTAAGTGGTCGCATTAGTGGGGTTTCATTGTAGTTTGATTCATGATAAGTTAAATTGCACTTATTATCAAGTACATTCTCAAATATTCGGTTATGAAGATCACGCGTCCTTGGCATGTTAGTAAGATTGACCGACAGTTCAGCATATGCCAAACATTATCTAGTCCATCGAGTACGGGTGATAAACAGAACTGATTTCTACGAAAGATTACGTTGTACAGCGAACGTGTTCCTGTTAGTTTCTGTATGTCACCATATTAAGTATACATGTATTCTAATTAATCATGAAAAGTAACTGTTTTCTAACCATCAGCTCTAGCATTAGGTTTTAGTTTCAAGTCATACAGATCCCGATTCTGGAGTTAAATGGCGAACTTATATGCGGAGTGCATCTGTAAGCGTATGTAAACTAAAGATGACACATGAAATAGATACTGTTCGTGTGTTCCCATGTACACTTCAACCTTTTTCCGTTATTTGCGTCCTGACTGGTGTTTGCAAACAGCTTGGATTCAGATAAGAGCCAAAGTAACAAAGCGCCTCATCAGGACCCAATATATTTGACACTCGGTCAATAGTTTCTCAAACAGCTTGGATCCAGATGAGAGCCAAAGTGACATAGCTTCTCATGAGGACCCACTATATTTGACACTCGATTAATAGTTTCTCAAACCCTTGATCGAATCGGAGAAGTGTCCAAATTGCACCAAATCCTAGTTATAGCTGATACTATCTTTACAGGTGGGTACGGGACTATATACCCTTTGTCACCAATTAAGTGGATGGATAAGATAAAAGTGATGGATAGGAGTCCTCTGATCAGGGTCTGCTGTATTTGTGTTAGATAGGAGCCCTCTGGCCAGGGTCTGCTGTATTTGTGTTAGATAGGAGCCCTCTGATCAGGGTCCGCTGTAGTTGTGTTAGATAGGAGCCCTCTGATCAGGGTCTGTTGTATTTGTGATAGATGGGAGTCGTTTGATCAGAGTTTGCTATATAATTATGAAACAGATCTAGTTATACAGTTTCTGTCATTGCCAAAGCTTCCTGCGTTCATCTGATAAGTACAAATGATGACATTATTATATCTACATGAATAATCATTAGCTAAAAGGTTAAGCTGCTTTTGAAACAAGATAACTAAAGCTGGGTCTACTCTGTTTTGCAAACAAGTTTAAAGGCTTTTGGTGAGCAGAAATGGATAAATGGTTGAACCCGATATGGCAGAGACCGAAAACAAGATATAAGACTCGTTCTAATATTATAACTGTCGAACATTACTAGTGATAGAGAATGGAATAGAAATAAGTGAATTATAAACGTTAACCCTTTACCTCATGAATATGCGCGTAAGATCTTTATAAATCTATAGGAGTCTGACCAGGGTCTACTCTGTTTACAAAGGCATAAACGTGCATTTCTACCAAGACTAGAGGCGAACATGCAAACAGTTTGGTTGGACTAAGATGCCGAGTAAATCAACATCCCATCAATATAAAAACTGTTTGACATTCTGACTTGATTTAACCCTTTCCGCCATATTAACGACTTTTGACGACTTTTGACGACACTGTAAAAGTCACTTTGTGAAACCATTGTGATAAATACAGCATTTGCTCCTATAGCAAATGCTCTATTTATCACAATGGTTTTAGACTACAAATTTCTAAAAGTTTCCTTTTCTCTAATTAATGCTCCTTTTCGGTAGTTAATTCAAAGAGTATGTATCTAAAATAGCCTATGAGGTAATGGGTTAAAAAGAATTAAATAGACGGATAGATTGACAGACATAGAGGATCTGTTGCGAGTTGTCTTTTAAGATCACATGTTCCTAAACGAGCCTTAGAAAATGTCATTAAGCGAGCCTTGGCGAGCTAAATAACATTTTCTTGGTGAGTTTAGGAACATGTGATCTTAAAAGACAACGAGCATCAGATTCTTTTTCTCACATATCAAAAAAAGTGTCTTTTCGCCGTTTAAATGACATGTAAACATAGGTTTCCATGGCTTGACGTCATATATGACGTCATACGTTCTAAAGTGATCTTACACGTGTTACAGATAAGGAAATCTTAACCTGTTGTTCTAACTCGGAGATAAGGGAAGGTATGTGAGAAAACAATTTATGAAACGGCAAAGAGTGCAAAGTGATTGACACGTTCGCGCTTTGTAATAAGAAAGGAGAGAGTGAGTTGAGTTTTACGGCACTGCGACACTGAATAGGCCATTAGCTCAGATGAAAGAGGAGATGACATGATGAGGAGATGCGATTTCAGGAAGATGATTTCGGCTAACCTCATCCGCTGCAAAGCTGCTCATGGGATCAAAACCACCAACTTATCTTCTTTTTAGTTCTTGGCAGAGGGAATGATCTCCGTCAAATAAACAAAAACATCCGATGTGACAATTCAGCCCCAGAACCACTTCAAGGTAGGAATGTCTCTGGGGAAAGGGAAATGATTAGTCTGCATTTATTTCAGCCATTTTTGTCCAGTGTCTATTATAGGGATGCACGCAAAATATGTATAAATACAACCTTTATAGGGACACATGCAAATATTGTAGACCTAAAACCCTTATAAATGCATGCATACAATGTAGAACCAGGGTCCACTGTTCGTTTTAGGGACACACACGAACGGTGTAGACTCAAAGGCGTTCGGCTCATTTAATATGTCTAAAATAAGTTAAAATGTTCCTAATGTTCCTAAATTTCCTAAATTGAGGTTTTGTAACATTTGAGGCCGAAATAGTAATGTCTGGGGCGTTTTGAGACAAAGCTACAATTTCGTATATTCTATATACGAAATTTCAGCTTTGTCTCAAAACGCCCCAAGCATTATTTTTTCGGCCCCAAATGTTACAAAACGTCAATTTAGGGACATTTGAACTTTTTTTAGACATATTTCATGAGCCGAATGCCTGTGTGTAGACCTACAGTCAAGTTTCCCCTATATGGACACATGTCAACAATGCCGTCCAGAGTCCATTGGCCTTATAGCGGCACATGCAAACAGTGTAGACCTAGAGTCCAGTGTTCCTTAGAGGGACACGAGTAAACCATGTAGATTCATTTACCTAATAAGGAAACGTGCAAACAGTGTAGATGTAGTTATAAAGTGTTTTTGATAGGGGCACGTGTAAACATTATAAGCACAGAGGTTAAATTGTTCTTATAGGGTCACGTATATACATAATGTAGAGTTGTAGACACATGTACAATTGTTCTTATAGGGTCACCTGTAAACAATGTAGACACAGGTACAATTAATATTATAGGGTCGCGTGTAAACAATGCAGACACAGGTACAATTGTTCTTATACGGTCACGTGTAAACAATGTAGACACAGGTACAATTGTTCTTATAGGGTGGTGTGTAAACCATGTAAACACAGGTACAATTGTTCTTATAGGGTGGTGTGTAAACCATGTAAACACAGGTACAATTGTTCTTATAGGGTGGTGTGTAAACCATGTAAACACAGGTACAATTGTTCTTATAGGGTGATGTGTAAACAATGTAGACACAGGTGCAATTGTTCTTATTGGGTAAGGTGTAAACCATGTAAACACAGGTACAATTGTTCTTATAGGGTAAGGTGTAAACCATGTAAACACAGGTACAATTGTTCTTATAGGGTGGTGTGTAAACCATGTAAACACAGGTACAATTGTTCTTATAGGGTGGTGTGTAAACAATGTAGACACAGGTACAATTAATATTATAGGGTCACGTGTAAACAATGTAGACACATATAAAAATGTTCTTATAGGGTCACGTGTAAACAATGTAGACACATGTACAATTGTTATTATAGGGTCAAGTGTTTACAATATAGACACATGTACAATTGCTCCTATAGATAGGGACGCATGAAACCAATTTAGGCTCAAAGTATAGTGGCCCATGCAAAAAGTCTAGAATCGCACGCAAATAATGTATCCCTTGAGCCATGTAATCTTAGAGAAGCACATGCAAACAATGTAGACACAGTATCCAATGCACTTATAGGAACGGGTGCAATCAGTGTGGACCTAGAGCCCAGCCTCCCTTAGGGATATATGGAATCAATATTTATCCTTATAACAACATATGCAAACTGTATAGGGACCCATTTAAATGATGTAAATCCGAATATGGAGGCAAATGCAAACAACATGGACCCAGAGTAAAGTGTCCTTAAAGGGGGACACATGGAAACTGTTAATGCCCATTTCCCTTTAAAAGACACACTACACACAGTAGACCCAGCGCCTAGGGACACATGCAAACACTATATACCCAGTACCCCGTTTCCCTTACATATAAGGACACATGCCAGCAATATATACCTAGAACCCCGTTTCCCTTACATATAGGGACACATACAAACAATATATACCCAGAACCCAGTATCCCTCACATATAGGGAAACATGAAAACAATACAGACCAAGATGTCCGCGTCCTCACTTATAGGGACACATGTAAACATTGTAGACCCTTAGCCCAATGTTCCTTGAATTATGTAGATCCATGATCAAGTGTCCCTTATAGGGACACCTAAAAACTGTCGACCAAGAGCCGAATCTCCCTGATATGAAAATATACAAACAGTGCTGACACAGCACAGAGTCAAGTGACACATGTTAATGGTGCTATTGTCAGAGGTATTTCCCTACTTGGGACAACTTCAAAGGGTGCATAGACCGTGCCATTTGTGGGGACAAAAACAATGTTGATCCAGTTCAGTTAGCCTTATAGGGATAAATTCTAAACAGTAAATCAGTCCAGTCTCCGTTATAGAGGCTCATGCAAAGTGTAGACCCAAACCGGACACATGCAAACACTTATCAGAGCCCAGTGTCAATTAAAGGGATACGTGCAAACAGTGTAGACCCAGTGTCCAATGCCGTTATATAGGGACAAACGCAAACAATTTAAGATCCAGAACCCTGTGTCTCTTATACGAAACACAATGAATAGTGCAGATCCTTAACCTATTCTCCGTAATAGGGACACGTACAAACAGTAGATCCAGAGTCCGGTGTGCCTTACAGAGCCCTGTGTACATTGTAGGAACACGGAACCCTTACAGGGACAATATAGACACGTAGTCCCTTATATGGACGAAGACCCCAGAGCCCTCTCATAAGGGACAAACCCAAACAACATAGACCCAGACCCCAGTGTCCCAAATAGGGACATATGCAAACACTATACATCCAGAGCCCATTGTCCCTTATAGAAGACACATGCAAACAATGTAGACCCAGAGTCAAAGAGTCCATTGCCTCTTGTAGGGACACATGTTAACAGCATGGACCCCGAACCCTGTGTTTCTCATAGAAACACATGCAAACAGTATAGACCGAGTTCCAAATACATCTTATAAGGATAAATGAAAAGAAAGTAAGCAGTCCAGTCACGATTTTCTCTAATATGGAAATAGTGTAGACCTAGTCCATGTGTCCCCTTATAAGACACATGTAAACAATGTCCCTTAAAGGGGCACATGCAAAGAGTAAAGATTCAGAGCCCTGTGTCTCTTATAGGGATGTATGCAAACAATATAGAGCCAGCCCCAATGTTCTTATTTGGACATATGTAAACAGGGTAGCGTTAAAGCCTCATGTCCCTTATAGGAACGCAAAACGTGTAGATACAGAGCCCAGATTTGTTTACAAACATACACATAGTGAAGACCAAGCGCCCTGTGTCCATTATAGGGACGCATGTAAACAATGCAGAGTCAGCGGCAAGTGTCGCATTTTGGGATACTTGCAAACTGTGTATACCCAAAACCTATGTCCATTATAATAATAATAGGACACAACATCCCTTCTTATGGACTCCTGCAAACAGCGAAGACACAGAGTCCAGTCTTTTATTGAAACACTTGCAAAGAAGAGCCAGAAACCAGTGTCCCTTATAGGAACTCATGCAAACAGTGAAGACCCAGAGTCCAGTGTCTTTTATTGGAACACTTGCAAACACATTAGACCTGGATTCCATTGTCCCCTTTAAGGATACAAGTGGATACCTAGAGCCCAGTGATTTTTATTGGAACACGTGCAAATACAATAGACCCAGTCCAATGTCCCTTTTAGGGACACATGCAAACAATGAAGACCCAGCGTCTAGTGTCTTTTAAGGACACTTGCGGACAGTGAAGACCCAGAGTCCAGTGTAATTTATGGACATTGTAAAGTATGTACACGGCAAAGCAGTACACACGTTGTAGCGCACACACATATTAGACAAAGTGCCCCTCATGGGGACACATATAAACAATATAGGCCAGGAACCTCGTGTCCCTTACCTTAAGGGACAAATGGAAATATTGTAGACCCTTAGCTTAGTGGTCCCTAAAGTATGACCTAGAGCCCTTATAGAGACACATACAAAATGTATTTCTAGAGCTCATTGTACGGCATTGGGACACATGCAAATATTTCAGACCCACAGCCACTTATAAATTCTGAAGAGAGGTGATCCCCCGAAAGCAAAAATTGCAACACAAAAGGAGAAAATTGCAGACTCGGTTTTAATGAGTCTGTTCATGAGCACATTCAACCAAGGTAGACCAAGTCGAGTGTCCCTTTTAGGGGGACATGCGTATCAATGACTGGTTCCAAACTGTTTACAGATGCATATAAAGATTTAAGGTTATATTAAGTAAAGAGCTTCTCGGTGTCTCATCTGGATCCAAACTATTTGCAGCATTAAACATTGATTCAGTGCTATATAAAATAAAGAGCTTCTTCGCGTCTACTCTGGATCCAAACATTAGATGCAATTACGGATAAACGGTTATATAAAGTAAAGAGCTTTCCAGTGTCTCATCTGGATCCAAACTATTTGTAGACCCACGGATTCAATTTGCAGAATCATTCAATGTTATATAAAATAAAGAGTTTCTTGGCGTCTCATCTGGATCCAAACTGTTTGCAGGTGCAATTACAGATTCAAGGTTATAAAAAGTAAAGAGTTTCCCGGCGTCTAATCTGAGTCCAACCTGTTTGCAGATATAATTACAGATTCAAGGTTATATGAAGTAAATAGCTTCCCGGTGTCTCATCTGGATCCAGACTGTTTGCAGATGCAATTACAGACGAAAGGTTATATAAAGTAAATAGTTGCTCAGCTTCTCCTCTAGATCCAAACTGCTTGCAGGTGCAATTACAGATGAAAGGTTATATAAAGCAAATAGCTTCCCGGCGTCTCATCTGGATCCAAACTGCAGATGCAATTACAGATGAAAGGTTATATAAAGTAAATAGTTGTTCAACTTCTCCTCTGGATCCCAACTGTTTGCAGATGTAATCACGAATCCGTCAGCAGCAGGCTTAAGGTTAAACAAACTAAAACTGGATGAAGTAAAGACAAGACAGGTAATATCTATAGATACACTTTATTGATCTTCTCACAATCTTTCCTTGATTGTCTACACCTATACAGTAAAATCCCTAAAAATTAACCACTTAAATCCCGAGTCTTAATGGCAGGTGGTGGTTTAATGCAGAAAGTTCTGGCAGGAGAGTTTTGCGTTAAATTTTCTGCAACCACCTGTTTTAAACGACACATAAATATTCATAATGTGGTTGCTTTAGGAAGATTATATTGTATTTGGTATTATGACAAATGATTAACCCTTTCCGTCATATAAACGTATTTTCACACATCTGCAAACAATAGTAGACCCAGATCACCGGCTCCTATAGGATCCTTCAGATCAGGGTCTCGTCTGTTTGCTTACAGAACATGATAGGTATGTGTCTTTAGTTTCTAAAATGACTACAGTGTTACAAGATGCAGTAACTATTTTGTTCATAAATATTATGCAAGTATTGAATTTTGGAATAAACTAAGATCAGGGAAAAGGTTAAAAGCAACACTTTCAAGCCTAAAAAGTCTTTCACAATACATATAGTGGTTAGTATGGATATAATAAAAATATTATTACATCTTAACCCCTACACTGCCATGAAAATGGGTCTGTGATACCATATGCAAATAAACTGGATCCAGATGAGATGCCAAATAACTCGGCATTTTATCAGGCTCCAAACTGTTTGACACTGTTCATCTTTGTATTAAGACATTGATCAAGCACTTACTGTAAAACTTGAAGCAGACAAAATTATGTCTAACAGAACACAATGTGTCTAGCAGACGACAATGTGTCTAGCAGACGGCACTTTTGGCACTGAAATTGTTAACTTCCATATACGTTTTGGAATCACAACTATTCAATTTTACTTATTGCCATCTAAACCCTTCAGTGCCATTTATTACAAATACAGCTTCATGTCAATGCAAAGTAGTTAAAAAATCATCCTATTACTACTATATACAACATCTTAATTACAACTTGATTACAAACTTCTTGTTTATCATTTGTTTACATACCTTTTTGTTTATAATTGTTTACAAAACGTTTATCATTTCTGTATGTACTTCTTTAGTTTTCCAGTTTTGCATTTCAGCTGTATTAACCTTTAGCCTGAAATGGGTGGATGAGTGAATACCTATGCAAACAGTTTGGATCCAGATGAGACGCCGAGTAACTCGTCTGATCAGGATCCAAACTGTTTGACACTCAGATTACATGTCGGTAGACAATTTGATTATAAATTGAGTTTTAAAAATGTAGTAGGTCAAACAATTTGCTTAGCAAGCTAAAGCTTATGATAATTCAAAACAAGTTTAACCATATATACATAAATACTCATGTTAGATATAACAATAAGAATATCAAGATTAATTTTTAAAATGGCACATGATCACAGACAGTGGTGGCTATGGCAGAATGGTAGTGGTAGAATATCAGAATGGTAGTGGTAGAATATCAGAATGGTAGTGGTAGAATATCAGAATGGTAGTGGTAGAATATCAGAATGGTAATGGTAGAATATCAGAATGGTAGTGGTAGAATATCAGAATGGTAGTGGTAGAATATCAGAATGGTAGTGGTAGAATCATATCTGTATTATTTCATAAGCAAACAGAGCAGACCCTGGTCAGACGGATTCTACAGGAACTGTCTGATTTGGGTCTACTCTGCTTGTAAAAGTGTAGAAAACATATTTATGGAATAAAGGGTAACATGCAGCTGAATTATAAACATCCGGGTCCTCGCTGTTGCAAACTATATAATCAACACCAATCATATCATATGGCAAAGATAACAAAGATGATCACATGATCTATTTTTGTATATAAGAACAATGGTACAATTATTTAATTTATATTATATACCATGATTAATCAAGAATAACAATAAGTTCAGCACCTTTGGTAAGTTGTCATCAACGAAATATTCTTATACAATTATTTTCTATAGGCTTAAATAGAATTATAGCTTCATCTGTGTTGGCAATGCCTTTTATCAACAATATTGGCTTGAATACTTATTTGCAAAGAGACACCTAAGGAAAATAACTTCAACATTGTAATGACATCCAACTCAAACTAACATCTTTATTTCTCCACCAAACCCAATAGTCTTACTACTCTAAAGAATATTGTTCAAGAGTTTGGTTGAGAAATAAAAGAGCAACTGTTGAATAGTTTTTGAATTGTTAATTTACACATCTTATCAGATTCAGTGTTTCTGCATAATAAAGACATACAACCGTCAGCTGACTGGAGTATTTACCTCGTCATACAGTTATTGTATTCACCACTTATATAAAAGTATATTCCCCAATTTGCCATTGATATACAAGTCTATTCTTCAATTTTCCATTTATATACAAGTCAATTCCTCCATTTATCATTTATGTACAGGTCCATTCCTCAATTTACCACCTAATTTACCAATTTACCATTCCTATATTTACCACATATAAAAGCATTACCAATATTTACAATGTTCATGGAAATCATGAAATAATGGAAAGTTGTCTTTTCTCATAACACCATATTGCTTATAGAGGAATAAACACAGTACAGATGGGATATTATTCAAGTTCACACATAAATTAGCAATATTTACAAAACAATCATATATCATACACTCAGGTGCTCTACTCAAAATAATTGCAACCCAAACACATTAGAATATATTTAAGTGACCAATCAGAATAGGGACATGATGGCTCTGTATACCTAAATTGAGATAATAAGCAAAGTGACCTATTATGTAAATCTACAGAAAATCTTCATGTCCCTATATTTCACTAAAAACATGCTGTAGGAACCTTCTGACCAGTATCTGCTCTGTTCGCGTATGAAATTATAACAGATCCGACTACAGTTCGTACCAATACCAAAACTGTGTACATACTTCATTATTATACCCCCATTCCATGACTCCACAGAGTGACGATTCCGCTAAGCTTCGAACTTTTGGTAAAAACGCTGCAAATCGTAGCAGGAGCGGCAACAGCGCAGTAGAAGCTCCCTGATCGTAGTAGAAGCGTAACAGGAAGTTTTGATTGCCACTTCACGGCGATTGTTTTGACCTTGCTCAAAACAATCGTAGTGGCATCGCCGTGGAAATTCATGAGCGCAGCAGTATCGTAGCAGCAGCGTGAGTAACGTAGCGCAATCGCAGTCGCATCACAACAAAAGCGCCGAGATATTTGACTGCATACAAATGCTTTTTCACACATTTGCAAACAGAGTAGACCCAGATCAGACTGCTGCTTTTGGAGCCATCTGACTAAGCTCTGCTCTGTTTGCTTATAACATGATATAGATATGATTCTACAGTTTTTGTCAAAGCAAAATTATTTCTTAAAAAGGTTAAAATTGTAGCTAATAAATATTCATAAGATCATTCTTTCTTACATATAGATATTGAACAGGGAAAATGTTAATGCTCGAGTCACCCCATGGAAGACTTAGCAAAAAGAAGACCTAGATCAGGCCAAACAGTGTTTTTCTTGATCTGGGTCTTCAAAACAATTTGATTCCATCTTCGAATGATGATGGTCAACTGCTTCGAGAGCAATTTAATCACCTATTTTATATAGAAACGTTCCAAAAGCGCAACCGAAGCGCAGCTCATGCGCTTAGGTCGAATCAAGGTCGTAACAGCAACATAGTACGCGTAGACGAAGCGTAGCCTGAAATCCCGAGTCATATTAGAAGCGTCTTGGAGAGCCATCAAGCGCCGTAGAAGCACAAAATCATCTTGACAGGATCGTAAACAGCGCAGCGAGATCGTTATTGAAGTGTACTATAAGGGTACTAGAAACGCCCAAGTCCCAAAATTAGGCACATGACGGCGCTTCTGCGGCGATTTGGAAGATGTTGGAGAAGCGCCATGATCGCCGTGGAAGCGCCGCCTAGTGGAATGGGGGTATAACGTATCAGCTTATTACATACTTCATTATAAAATATCAGCTGATTATGTTTATGATGTCATTATTTCTTACATAAATATTTAACAGAGAAGGGGTTAAACGCTAATCTAACAATGTTATACAGCAAATAAAATTATGACAGATCTGGCTCTACAATTTCTGCCAAACTAAAATCATCCTGTGTACATATGCCATTACAAAAAAAAACTAATAGCTGTTTTACCCTTTCATACTGTCAGTACTGTAAAACCTCTCTATAACGGCTGCTAAATTGTGTTAATTAGTTGGTAATTAGGGCAGGTGGTTGCTTAAAGCCAGGTGACAGTAAAGCAGAACGCTCCTATAGGAGTGTTCTGTTTTACTTTCACCTTGCTTTAAGCATCCACCTGCCTTTAACACGAAGTACTTGATGTAATTTAGTGGCCGTTATTGAGAGGTTTCACTGTACTATAGCCGTGTACCAATAAACATAGATGGACCATTCATCTCTCAACATTCAGCAATGAACGGGTTAAAATACAAAGTAAGTTAATTTGTTATAATGTATTAAAGGTAACAATTTTTAACAGTAACCTGAGCAGACCCTGAACAGACGGCTCCTACAAGGGTCTACTGTTTGAAAATGCATCAAAATTCATGCTATCAAGCAAAATGTTCAACACAATATACATCCCAATTTATCTCATCTCTTTGCATGCTAGGAATAGATTCTGACGGATGCAAACAGTTTGGATCCAATCCAGGTCCCGTAAAAGATAGGTCCTGATCAAAGAACCAAAATGTTTGTTACACTTCTGCAAACAAGAATTCAGAAAAAAGTTGATCGTTTCAAAACTGTTGTGTATGACATTTGAGTAGGAGACGACAAATGAGCAGCAGACGACAAAATTACTTAGAATCCAAAGAGTTAAAGTAGAAACATACAAACTGACAATTATCTTCTGGAAGTAGATCTAGTGACATAAAATAAACTAAACAATGACTTATAAGGTTGAATCAAGCCTTTCTGTAAACTATGCAGCATTCTTAGGGATAAATATCCCTAAACATGACCCAGTATGACATTCTAAACATTAGATAACGTAAGACTATATCAGGCATCTTATCACGACAAAGTTTGTGTGTATTTAACCCTTTGAATGTGGGACTCACAATGTACTGTCATTTGTAAACAGTGTAGAGCCAGATCACAGGGCACCTAGAACAGCCCCCTGACCAAGGTGTGCACTGTAAACTGTGTAGAGCCAGATCAGAGGGCACCTAGAACAGCCCCCTGGCCAATGTGGGCACTGTAAACAGTGTAGAGCCAGATCAGAAGGCACATAGAAAAGCCCCCTGACTAAGGTGTGCACTGTAAACTGTGTAGAAGCAGATCAGAGGGTACCTAGAACAGCCCTCTGACCAAGGTGTGCACTGTAAACTGTGTAGAACCAGATCAGAAGGCACCTAGAGCAGCCCCCTGACCAAGGTGTGCACTGTAAACAGTGTAGAGCCAGATCAGAGGGCACATAGAACAGCCCCCTGACCAAGATGTACACTGTTAACAGTGTAGAACCAGATCATAAGGCACCTAGAACAGCCCCCTGACTAAGGTGTGCAATGTAAACTGTGTAGAGGCAGATCAGAGGGCACCTAGAACAGCCCCCTAACAAGGTGTGCACTGTAAACAGTATAGAGTCAGATCAGAGGGCACCTAGAACAGCCCCTGACCAATGTGTACACTGTAAACAGTGTAGAGCCAGATCAGAGGGCACCTAGAACAGTCTCCTGACCAATTTGTACACTGTAAACAGTGTAGAGCCAGATCAGAGGGCACCTAGAACAGCCTCCTGACCAAGGTGTGAACTGTAAACTGTGTAGAGCCAGATCAGAGGGCACCTAGAGCAGTCCACTGACCAAGGTGTGCACTGTTTGCTATTTCAAATCTTCCATCCAGCTTAATCCTTTCATACTGTATTCTGTGACACCGTTCTATGGACATGCTAACGATTTACAAACTACATATAGCTACAGTAGTACAACGATCAGATGGCGTTGTTTACAAAACAGTACGTATGTAAACACAGAAAATTAACGATAAATTAAACTGCGATATGTTGTATAGGTTAATCCAAGGCAGTTGACTTGTGTGGCTGCACCACTACTTCCTATCCTAATATACATGCCACAGTTGTACTTATCGTTAACTTTCTGTGTTTACATATACACTGTTTTGTAAACAACGCCATCTGATCGTTGTACTACTGTAGTTGCCATAACAGTATTCCTAGAGATAATAGTGTTTTCAATTGTTTTGTAACATTGAAAAAACAATCAAATAAATCAATACATCTGTATAGCTTACTTAACCATGTTTAGACAAGATGACAGTTGGTAGTAGTAACCCTTTCCTCCATAAATACGCCTTTCTACGCCTGTGTAATAGTCAATTTTTGAAACCATTGTGGTAAACAGAGCATTTGAACAAAATGCTCTATTTATCACAATGGCTTCAAAACTACACAATTCTAAAAGTTTCCTAAATTCTCCAGTAAATGTTCCTCATCTATAGGTAGATTGATTCAAAGAGGTAGGATCTAAAAATTGCATATGAGGAAATGGGTTAAATACGATTTTCTAATGGCATGTGCTGGTGGTCCATCGTTACCTTCACTTATCTTTTACAGATAATACAATCTTATACAGTAGTATCATGTGACATTTGATATACTCACCATAGTATATACCATAATTATGTATGAGAAGCATTGACAAGAACCGTTTGTCACATATTTATACGCCAACAAAACAGAATTAAATTGCTAGGTGCTGAAAAGATACTGAGAAACCATCGACTATATATCAAACAGATCGCAGTCGCATATCAGGTCGCTGTTAGCGGGAGAAGGGTTGACATCTTGTATACTTCATTGTCTGCTGACTTAGAACACACTTTAATGCATTGATCTCTCTCCTTCGTGATCCCTGATTTGGCTTCAATAGTTTTGGACAGATACGTCTTTGCTTGACCTGAAATAATTTATTGTAATAAATTTGATATCACAAAGGAGCCAGGACTTGGATACTAAGATACTTGCAAACAATGCAAACCCATATCAGTTACTGCATTATGTGCATTTAAATGTGCCATCTGATGCGAGTCTTCAAAGTATAAGAGGCTGATAACTTTAAGATTTTGTGTATTTTCATGCATTGGTAAGAAACAGTGCAGACACAGATCAGTACTGCATTTGAATGCATTTGAATGTGCCATATGATTTATGTCTTCACTGTATCACAACTGTTTAAACTCTACTGTACATTGCACGTGCTATGACAGTACACAGTGCATACCTAGGTTTGAACGTGTTATCTGATATATAGGTTTAAACTGTATGACAGGAACCATCTGATTTGCATATATCTGCTCTCTTTACGAAAGTGCTAACAGTTATACTTAAAGAGTACTTAAAGGGTTAATGAAGAGAAATTTCATAGTGACATATACACAAGGAAATCTTTAACCCTATCAAAATCTATTGAGTAAGATCTATATCATTATGTAAGCAAGTGGCGGTGGTCTAGTGGTAACGCGCTTGACTATCAGTCCGGAGGTCCGGGGTTCAAATCCCTGTCTCTCCCGGAAATTTCAGAGACGCTTTTCCGTGTCTCCCATCCGCACATCTTCTCAACCCAGGGGTTTAAATGGGTACCTGTGAGGGTCACTCGCCGGTACTGCGGCTGCATGATTGCGCCATATGTAAACAGTGCTCAATATTGTAGGCCAATGACTCAATGACTAGGGGAGTAAATGTACAGTCGGCTGAGCGGTCATTCGGACTGAATGTAGACTATAACTAAGTACTTTGCTTTAAGCAGACAGAGCAGACCTTGATCAGATATCTCCTGCAATAGTTGTCAGATATAGGTCTACTCTGTATTGCAACGGCATAATAAAGCATTTATCGAGTAAAGGGTTAACTAGTTCTGTTCTATTCATTTAACTAGTTCTGTACTAACTATTTAAGAAGCTGATGCTAAAGGTCCGATGACAGAACTATCTAGGACTTGTTCCTGATATTCATGTGACAGAACTATCTAGGACTTGTTCCTGATATTCATGTAAGAAATAATGAGATCAGGAATATGTATTATTATTTTTTATAATGAAATGTATGTATATATACAGGAATTTTGGTATTGCTAGAATCTGTGATCTTTTATAATTTTAGCAGTAAACAGAACAGATCCTGATCTGACGGCTCCTCCAGGAGCCATATGATCTGGGTCTACTCTGTTTGAAAAGGGCATTTAACCCATTCCCTCATAAGCTATATTTAGACACAACCTCGTTGAACAAATCTACCAAAAAGGAGCTTTAATTAGAGAAATGGAAAATTCTAGAACTTAGTAGTTTTGAAACCATTGTGATAAATAGAGCCTTTGCTTCTATGGAGCAAATGCTCTTTATATCGCAATTGTATTGGTCACAAAGTTTACTTTTACAGAGACGTCAAAGGGTGTCAACATGCTGGAATGGGTTACAAAAATGTGTATGAGTGAGATGATGAAGATGAGGATAAATTGAAACCAGTTGAACTACTGATATGCATTTATCAATCATGTATACTGGTGTCAGATATACATCTAAACATTTTTGGTGTCAATTATCAAAATCCCTTCTTTCAATTTAAAGAAACTTGTACAATATTGCGGAAATTCCTTTCATATAATTCAACAAAGGTCATTTTATAGCCCTGGGCTATATCTGATCTGTGTCTGCTCTATTTGCAAAAGCATGAAAATGTGTTAAATTATGAAGGAATAGTTTAATAAGGTAATCAAGTAGAATACATCAAGTCGGTACATAATTAACAGATAACATAAGTTCGACTGAGCTTTTAACACCGACATTAAAATAAAGTTCCTTGGGATATAGGAACTTTCTGCATTACTTTTGATCTGCATTCAACTATCACCTGCCTTAGTTACACGTGCATTAGTTTACGTCTTTATCTGACCCATAACTACAGTTGACCACATTTTGATGACCACTATAGACAGGTTCTACTGTATCTTGAATATCTACACTCAACAAAACCAGAAATAATTAACATTTACAATCAGTGATAACTCAGACCATATGAAATAGTAACAGATTCCAGACCAGGTTTATAATGAAGACACAGACTAAAGGATAAAGCATCAGTTTTAAGATAGGTTTAACCCTACCCACAAAATAAATATGAAAGGATAACCAAATTTTGAATATACTCAATCCATACAAGATCAGACGGTTTCTCTAGAGCCCTCTGATCAGAATCTGCACTGTGTGTCATTCAAGTTCTCCAGCCAATTTAAGCTAATATTGCATCCTCTGACATGGGTCTGCACATGTTGCCATTCAAATTTTCCTCTACCTGGCAATATAAGCTAATCTAACTGAATGGACTCTACCATTTAAAGTAATGAACCATTCGAAAGGATTCCACTTAACTCTTTCCCTGTTGAATAAGAAATACTGACATAATGAATATTTACGACATTAATTGTTATCATTGCATACATTTAAGAGTTTAAACCACATTTTCAGTGAAATCTAGTTTTAGCACAAATTCAATACATGTACCCACTCAAAGTCATTAACCCTTTCCTTATTCATTTAAGAAATATAATGACAACATGAATATCAACTGTGACAAAAACTGCAGAATTAGATTTTTATCATGTCCTAAGGAAACAGAGCCGTATGTTTTGGGTATATATATTCTCTCTTTGCAGAAGCATGAAAAAATGTTCATATGAAGTAAAGGGTTAAAAGTCTTTGATACAGGACCAACTAAACATCATTTCTTTAACGCTTTCCCTTATGTAAGCGCATTTTGACGCATCTACACACAGAGTAGACCCAGATCAGAAGGCTCCTATAGAAGCCGTCTGATCAGGGTCTGCTCTGTTTGCTTATGGTGTGATATAATCTGATTGTAGCCAGCTTCTGCCTAAGCTTAAATGTCCCATGTTCATACATGCCATTAATAATAAAATAATTTTATTGATTTTCATGACGGCAGTATTTCCTACATGAATAGTCGTCAGATAAACATTAAATCCCAATCAATTTAGAAGAAATAATTGTTTGTTACATCTAATCTATTATTAGCTATATGTACTTATGGAGAAGATTGAAAACATTTATATAACTTATTTAGCTGAAAAACATTAAGGGATTAAATGTCCTTTACAGAAATTGTTCTTTAGAATATTTTTAGTTCCTATATGCCCCAACTGTACAACAGAACGAAATCACTTAACCCATTCCTCCATAAATATGCCATGTCTACACCTCTGTAAAAGTCACTTTTTGAAACCATTGTGATATTTAAGCATTTGCTATTCATCACAATGGTTTCAACACTACACAATCCTCTAGAGCCCTCTGATTAGGATCTCTACTGTTTGTCCATGATGAATATTCATGTACAATGTAAGAAATTAATAATGACAACATGAATATAATTAGATGGTTGTAATGGCATCAATGAAACTGGACATTTGGCTCTTGCGGAAAATGTAGAACTAGATCTACTGTATGTCGCAACATTTAAGCAAACAGAATAGATTATGACCGGATGGAGCAATCTGATGTGTGACCCAGGGTCTATTCTGTTTGCTAAATTGCTAACATGTGAAAAAGTATTTTAACTGAATGGTATCATGGGTAATTAACCTTCAGTACCTCACTGGCAAATTTGCTGTGACCTACCGGTAAATCCAAACAGTTTGGATAGTTATTTGATGTCCCCTGTTGAATATTCATGTAAGAAATAATGACATCATGAATACTTTTTAGATGGTTTTGTGTTACAATGGCATAAATGAAAACAGTTAGTTAGCTTAAGCAGAAACTGTAGAATCAGATGTATATTAATTTATACATGTACCACAAGAAAACAGAGTAGATCTAGATCCTGATCACTGACTGTTTAATTGTTACCCGATGTTTCATCAGAATCTAAACAGTTTGGATCCAGTTATCTCAGATGTCATATTAGAATCCAAACTGTTGGACATTCTGGCATTGTAACGACACGTATTTTGACATTTAAAGGCTTCAGCAGACAACTTCTCAGAGTGTTGTTAACTGTTAAGCCAGTTAACCCTTTCCCTCATATAAACGTGTTTTCATGCATTTATTTGCAAACAGAGAAGACCCAGACCAGACAGGTCCTAGAGGAGCCGTCGGTCACGTGTTTCCATGCATTTGCAAACAGAGAAGACCCAGACCAGACAGCTCCTAGAGGAGCCGCTGGTCAGATCAGGGTCTGCTCTGTTTGCTAATGGAATTTGAAAAGATCTGTTTCTGTATTGAAATTAGTAATAAACAAAGAACAGGGAAATGGTTAATATAGATCTATAGATGTCACTGAATATAACTCAGTTCATATAGATCTGAATATTATCCAGGAGCTAGGTATTGGACAGAGGAACAAATATGCAGCAAAGTTGCATGATTACTTAATAGACATTTGCCAAATCTACATATATATACCAGTTAACCCTTTCTTACTCCATGAATAAATCTTTGTTCACCTTTGCAAACATAGTAGACCCAGATCCTCTGTAGGAACAGTCTAATCAAGGTGTGCTGTTTTCTTTTGACATAACCTAAATTTCTGTCGATTTTAAAACATCCATTGTTCATAGTGTCAAATTTTTAAAAAAAAATCAGGATTTGTTATTCAAGATGTATCTAAGTTTTACATGAATATTCATGGAGTAAAGGGGTTAATCAATATAACTGTAAAACGCCAATAAGAACAAGAGCATAATGATGGCCATACAAGTTAATACTAAAAAGGCTAAACTATCTATTTTCAGGAAAAGTGACCTTGACCTTGGTTTCAATAGGGTTCCTGCCCTCATCAATATCAATGGCATTATTATGCACATGTAAAATGTCGTGAAGATTGGATATACAGAACTAAAGTTATCGCCCAGAAATTGAAAAATTCTACTGAAAACAATCTATTTTTAGGAAAAATGACATTGACCTTGTTCAGGCAAAGCTCATATTCAATAGGTTCCTCAATAGGGTTCCTGCCCTCATTGATATCAATGCACATGTGAAGTTTCACGAAGATCGGACAAACAGATCTGAAGTTATCGTCCGGAAACGGGAACATTCTACAGAAAAAAACTATATTTTCTAATTTCAGAAAAAAACTAGAGGTTTGTTTTTGTCACAAATACAGATGTCCCCCCCCCCTCCCAACCTCTTTCCAATTCACAAGTGTAATGTCTGTAACTCCAAACTTATCAGGGTCTAATTTTTAAGTCATCAGGGGCAATAACTCCAACATTGTCAGGGGGAGACAATTCAAAAGCCCCAGGTACACAAAAGCACATGCTAGTCAACATTCTTGTGAAGTTTGGTGACTCTAGTACTAGTGGTTTCAGAGATACATGTGACACAAAGTAAAGTTTCTCTTATTTTAAGTCATAAGGGGCAATAACTCCAAAGTTATCTGGGGGAGACAATTAAAAAAACCAGATGCACAAAAACTCATGCAGGTGAACATTCCTGTGAAGTTTGGTGACTCTAACCCTACTGGTTTCAAAGATACATGCAGCACAAAGTTTCTCTAATTTTAAGTTATCATACCAGGGGCAGTAGCTCAAGAATTATCAGGGGGAGACAATTAAAACAAGAGGGCCAAGATGACCCTTAATCGCTCACCTGATTACCATAGATTTAAGATTTTTGCAGGGTAGCCCATGGGTAGGGTCAATATTGACCTTAGTGACAATATATGAATAATGTTGATAGTGGATCATGAGCAGTGGATCATGAGCAGTGGTTCTGCAGAACAAGATTTTCAAAGATTTAGTATATTGATTTTATGAAGACAATGATTCTGACCAATAAACATTGGGCTAAAAATGTGCTCTCTAAAGTATTTTTTCTAAGATTTGACCTAGTGACCTACTTTTTATTCCCACCAACCCATGATCACACTCAACCTTGATATCACCAAGACAAACAAGTTTGAGGAAGACTGGGCTAAAAATGTGGCCACTGGAGTGTAAACTAGATTTCTCTAAGATATGACCCAGTGACCTACTTTTTGACCTCACATGACCCAATTTCAAATGTGTCCAAGATTTTATTAGGACAATCATTCTGACCAATTTTCATGAAGATTTGGCTATAAATGTGACCTCTAGAGTGTTCACAAGGTTTTCGTACTATTTGACCTAGTGACCTAGTTTTTAACCCCACATAACCCACTTTCAAATTCTTTTGAAATTTTATCAAGACAATCATTATGACGAAGTTTCATGAAGATTGGACTAAAATTGTGACCACTAGAGTGTTCACAAGGTTTTTCTACTGTTTGACCTAGTGACCTAGTTTTTAACTCCACTTGACCCACTTTCGAACTCGTCCGAGATTTTATCAAGACATTCATTCTGACCAAGTTTCATGAAAATTGAACTAAAATAGTGACCACTAGAGTGTTCACAA
Source organism: Azorinus chamasolen (assembly GCA_963576725.1). Taxonomy (NCBI): domain Eukaryota; kingdom Metazoa; phylum Mollusca; class Bivalvia; order Cardiida; family Solecurtidae; genus Azorinus; species Azorinus chamasolen. The sequence continues at coordinate 37,428,750 of OY755250.1, read as the reverse complement.
TGTTTTTCTACTGTTTGACCTAGTGACCTAGTTTTTAACCCCACTTGACCCACTTTCGAACTCGTCCGAGATTTTATCAAGACATTTGTTCTGACCAAGTTTCATGAAAATTGGACTAAAATTGTGACCACTAGAGTGTTCACAAGGTTTTTCTACTGTTTGACCTAGTGACCTAGTTTTTAACTCTACTTGACCCACTTTCGAACTCGTCCTAGATTTTATCAAGGCATTTATTCTGACCAAGTTTCATGAAAATTGGACTAAAGTTGTGACCACTAGAGTGTTCACAAGGTTTTTCTACTGTTTAACCACGAGTGACCTAGTTTTTTACCCCACATAACCCATTTTTCAAACTCCTCCAAGATTTTATCAAGACAATCATTCTGACCAAGTTTCATGAAAATTGGGCTAAAAATGTGACCTGTAGAGGGTTCACAAGGTTTTCCTACTATTTGACCTAGTGACCTAGTTTTTGACCCAACTTGACCCACTTTCGAACTCGTCCGAGATTTTATCAAGACATCCATTCTGACCAAGTTTCATGACGATTAGACTACAATTGTGACCACTAGAGTGTTCGCAAGCAAATTGTTGACGACACACGACGCACGACGGACATTCAAGTCTCCCAAAAGCTCACCCTGAGCTTTGCTCAGGTGAGCTAAAAACCCAGGTGCACAACAACTCATGCTGGTCAAGATTCATGTGAAGTTTTGTGACTCTAACCCTAGTGGTTTTAAAGATACATGTATGCATGACACAAAGTTTCTCTAATTTTAAGTAATCATATCAGGGGCAATAACTCCAAAGTTATCAAGGGGAGACAATTCAAAAATCCCAGGTGCACAACAACTCATGCTGGTCAACATTCCTGTGAAGTTTGGTGACTCTAGCCCAACTGGTTTCAGAGATACGTGCGACACTAAGTAAAGTTTGTCTAATTTTAAGTCATCAGGGGCAGTAACTCCAAAGTTAACAGGGGGAGACAATTCAAAAAACCCAAGAGCAAAACAACTCATGCTAGTGAACAATCCTGTGAAGTTTGGTGACTCTAGCCCTACTGGTTTCAGAGATACGCGTGACACAAAGTTTGTATAAATTTAAGTATTCATATCAGGGGCAATAACTCAAGAATTATCAGGGGGAGACAATTCAAAAACCATAGGTGCACAACAACTCATGCTGGTGAACATTCCTGTGAAGTTTGGTGACTATAGTACTAGCGGTTTCAGAGATACGCACGACACAAAGTTTTTCTAATTTTAAGTCATCAGGGGCAATAACTCAGAAGTTATCAGGGGGAGACAATTTAAAAACCACAGGTGCACAACAACTCATGCTGGTGAACATTCCTGTGAAGTTTGTTGACTCTAGCCCAACTGGTTTCAGAGATACGTGCGACACAAGTTTGTGACGGACAGACAGACAGACGGACGGACGGACAGACAGACAACTCTGGCAAAAACAATATATCTCCCCATAAATGGGGGAGACATAATTACCTTGACCTTGGTCGGGCAAAGCCCATAGTCATTACGGTTCCTGCTCTCATTGATATCAATGCACATGTGAAGTTTCATGACGATTGAACATACAAAACTAAAGCTATCGTCTGGAAACTGGAAATTCCTACAGAAAAACAATGCACATGTGAAGTTTCATCAAGATTGGACATGCAGAACTAAAGTTATCGTCCGGAAACAAATGATGACGCCCGCAGGCCACAACATTATGTTCGGAAAAAATGACATTGACCTTGATCGGGCGAAGTCCATATTCCAAAGGATTTCTGTCCTCATTTATATCAATGCATATGTTAAGTTTCATGAAGATCGAACATACAGAACTAAAGTTATCGTCCGGAAACAAATCGAGGCGATGACGCACCCGCTCGCCCATCGCAGGGTTTCACATAATACGTCTCGTCCCAGACTTTTCGATGATGAGTGCATGGCAATTAACCCTGTCAAAATTGCAATTTAAAAGCAAAAGATATTTAATATAGATATCGTTCAATTAAATCTATTTTAGCTCTTAAAGGGGAACTCCCTACATTTGACGCGTTTCATAAACACTTAAAATATACAAAACTCGTTTTTTTATATGCTGAAAAGTAGTATATCGCAAAAAAAAAACCACCCAATTACCGTTTATAATGACAAAACATCAATGTGTTTGATATCGCCGATCCCGGTTTTACTCCCCGATGTTTCAGTTTTATTCGGGTTGGGTTTTAGTTTCGTAACCGTTCGCCCTATTCGCGATTCTCCGACCACTACTGAGAAAGCTATTACGTAAACAATGGAGGGATCGGGTGACCATCGGCAAAACGCGGAAGAATTTAATGGAAAAGGTCGATAATATTGTATTGTAGAACAAAAATTATCAGTATTATTGAAATCGGTTTATTTGTATCACAGGGACATTTTTCGATATAAGTTCAAATTGGGAACCTTCATAATAATGATAGAGCATAACAAATACCAAGTTTTAGGATATTATTGAAAATATCCGATCATTGTAGGGACTTCCTCTTTAAAATATGGCCCAAAACCTTTTCCCTGTTGACTAGTGTATTCATTTAAAAAATAATGACATCATGAATATTAATTAGCTGCCGAATTACCAGTCTCTGAGATAAAACTCTGGGTCTACTCGGTTTGTAAAGGTGTGAAAAAGCGTTCCTATGAAGGAACGGGTTCAACGACTTTAATAGTTCATTCCTGATGCTATTTCAAATCACATTCAGTGGTTTAGGAGAAATAAATGTTGACACTAATGACATACAACAGTAACAAGAAGAATAAGAAGAGAAATTTGAGTAAATGTAATCACATTTGTGATGCCCCCCCCCCCCTTTCACCAAAACACACAAATACACACACATTCCAAACTTCATTTGTTTCACTTTAGGCATAAAGAAAATGAGAATACTCATAGAGTAAGGGTGAATAAATTTACATAAAATGACGTCTGCTACAAAATTGCCACAAAAACATATGATTTTTACTATACATTTGATTTTTAAAAACTTTGATAAGAGAGCCGTCCTAGTCATGCAGGGTCTGTCTGTTTGCCTTATGGTAGAAATTAGAATGTAGATGTGATTCGGCAGTTTCTGTCAGGGCTAACTTTTCCTGATTATTATTATTATAGGGTTAATCCTACTGTAATTTGAAATTTGCGACGGTATATGAGGTTTTTAACGGTCGCAAATTATTTTAATGGCGACGCCGAAGGCCGGTCAAGTCGTGACAAAGAATGGAAATTAATAACTTTCAAAACACCGGACTGAACTTGAATATATGTCAGTGTATGCATACGAACATATCAGTAGATCTAAGTGTTTGATAAACAAAGCGCATTAATATATTTACAGGCTAATGCTGTTATTCGGCCGTTTTCGATTGGTTGAATTTGCGACATATAAAACAGTTTTTATATGCCGCAACTTTAGTCACATGAGCCAATCAGATTGCAGAAAATTGACAGATTGCGTTAGAATAATAATTTATTATAATATATAATTATGATAATATTCATTATATTATGTCATTAATTCTTACATGAATATTCATGGAGTAAAGGGTTAGATTCTAATGCATGTACATGTATGTAATATGACGCCTGCTTCAAACATGTCACACAACCTTGTGAAATTCAGTCTACATTGATAAAACTTTGATAAGAGAGCCAACAGTTTGGATTCTGATACATTGTTACATGTCTTCTGATTTGGATCCAAACTGTTTGTAAATTTACTAATCAAGTTATGACTATTTTACTACAGGTCAATAACAAAACATAAAAAGTGTTTACTTACCTCCATGTTTTTTCTCTGCAGACTTTAATCTACTTGGTAAACTTTTATATTGTTCTTGTATTTAGGGTCTGTACTCCAACTGCTGACGTAAAGTCTCCCAGTGTCGTATGTTATGCCATGAGGGTACAGGAGCCCGTCCTTTTGCTCCAGCACAATCTCCATCAACTGCCCACTGGGCGACAGCTGATGTACACAATGTTTATCTTTACTACACAAAAACACACAACCATTGTCATCCACAGCTATTCCCTGTGGACACAGTAACCTGTCATGTAAATATGTCGCCATAACAACACCATCTCTATTTAAACACACCATTTTGTTGCCTTTCCAATCACTCACATACATGACACTTTGGTCTCCACTCATTGTTATATATGAAGGAGAATCTACAAATAATTTGTTTCCTGTGTTGTCTGAGTCAACTTGTTGTAGCAAGTTACCCGACATGTCACAAATATGAACTGAACTAGGACGATAACAGGCGAGGAAGAGTTTTCCTCCATTATATGTGAGGCCGTTATAACGACCTGGTCCAGTTATAGTTTGACCCGCTGACAATGTCGGTGACAGAGACAGCAACTGGATACGCTTGTCATCTTTACACGTTACTGCCAGCTGATCATCTCCGATCATTGTAATGTGTATAGGTTTTGATGATAATGAGAGTTTTTTGGTTTGTTTTTTACCTGCGATGTCTATAATCTTGACACACTGGTTGTGATAGTCCGTCATTGCTACCCGTTTATCTTTCAGTATAACAATGTCACCAATGTTACAGTCCTTTGTGTCTGTTGATATTTTGACGTTGATGTCATGGACGAACTTGACAGCCGCTGGTTGGCCAACCAGTGACAGAGTCCCGATATGAGGTAACGATGTAAGATAATCAAGCTGGTCAGCACGGTTGAAGACAACTCGTTGAGGTTTGATTGTTTGTCTGATGCGGGCGACCTCTTTTTCAAGAACTGAGATTTTTTCTTTGGCGTATTTTATGGCAATGAAGAGATGATTAAAATGTTTCAGCTTATTCTTTCTGTCAAGGTCGGAATTCATTTCTTCAACGTCCTTAATTAGGTCAGCCAGAATTGGTGTATGACGAGTAAGAGAATCTAAATGTTCTTTCCTTCGTCTTGATGATTCGTTCAGCATTTTTTCTTCCAATGTATCGAGAAGTTTGTTGATATCTCGTCTCAACTGTTTCACATTTGCCACCGCCTGATCGTAACTTTCATTGGTTTCATGTTGACACGATTCCGACCGACTTTTATTGAACTCTAATTCATTGATGAGCTTTTTTGTATCTCCGCGTATGTTTGTGAATTCTTCGCGGCTTTCTGATGATCTGGAAATCTCCGGTATGTAGGAAACTTTATCTCTACAGTCTCCGTGGAATAAAGTAACACACACACTGCACCCAAGTTGTTGATGAGGATTACAGAAGAATTTAATGGGCTCATCTGGGTGCTTCTGGCACCTGTCTGTCAGTGGGTCCGCAGCCCCAGAAGCCCCTGAAAGTTGTTTTCGGCCTTTTTGTGACGTGGACATTGTCGCAATATCTTGTAACACGTGGTTTGTTAAAGCTGGAAATTTGTTATGGTCATTTCTACACTCGTGACACAAATATTGTCTACAATCCACACAATGATTAATGGCCTCCATTCTCTTTTGATGTTTGAAACACGGATCACAGACATAATCAAAGTCTTCTTCTGAGCCCATGTGTAAAGTTTTTCTAAAACTTTCTGATAAATTCGACATTTTACTGGTTGATGAACTAACAAATTACTAAAACGCTCAGCGATACTGTATGTTTGACAACTAGAACTAAAATGAAGCAGACGGGAGTTGGGTGTAAGGAATAAAAGAACGCCATGACTTCATTTTTAATGTATTGGACCTGCGGGTTTATCTGCGGCCATTTTGTGCGGACATTCCAACAGTTCATATGAAAAATTTGGTTTTAAAATAGAAATGTAAGGACGGCCATTGTAGAAATATGTTTGGTTGAGAGTTAATAACAATAAAGTCGGACGGCCATTACATAATAATAATTATGTAATGGTAACAATGAATATAATGTTAGATCTATCAATATTATTATCATTATCGGAGCCTCATTATCTATTATATTATTATAATTATCATTATTATTAGTATTATTATTATTATTATTATTATTAGATCTATTTATTATTATTATTATTATTATTATTATTATCATTATCATTATCATTATCATTATTATTATTATTATCTATTATTATTATCATTATTATTATTATTATTATTACAGTAATAATCATTGTTGTTGTTGTAATAATAATAATGATAATAATAATATACAGTAGATTTCTAATCTGCTAAAAACAATAATGATGAAAATAATAATAATAATAAAAATAATAGTAGATCTAATGTCTAATAATAATAATGATAATAATAAAAAAAATCATTCTAATAATAATGATGATGATAATATTAACAGTGATAATAATAATCATAATAAATATCTAATAATATTAGTAGTATTGAATGATGATCATGATGTTGATAATGATGATAGGCCTACTAATAATAATGATATAATAACAATACGTTTACTACTAATACTGATATTGCTGCAACTACTGCTACTACTACTAATACTATGACAATGACAACGACAATGACGACAATGACAATGATGTTGACAACCACTACTATTTGAGATTGTCATTTATACAGATGACAATACCAATTGTGAGCTATTGTGACCGCGATTCATCCGGTGATAAAAAATAATTATAATAATAATAATGATGATAATATTAAAAGTGATAATAATAATCATAATAAATATCTAATAATAGTAGTAATATTTAATGATGATGATGTTGATAATGATGATAGGCCTACTAATAATCATGTTATAATAACAATACGTTTACTACTAATACTGCTATTGCTACAACAACTACTACTACTACTATTATTATTGTGACTGCGATTCATCCGGTGCCCTGCGTCCATTGTTCGGCGTCTGGCATCCGGCGTCGTTCAGCGTCCGGCCACAATTCCAAACAACATCTCCTCTGAAACTGCTGAGCCAATTTCAACCAAATTTTGTCAGAAGCATTAGTGGTTAGGGGGAACGAAATGTTGTTCACATTAATGGCCTCGCCCAAGGGCTTATCAGTTTTTCATAGGAAAATTTTAAAAATCTTCTTCCCTGAAACTGTAAGGCCTAGACCTTTGATAGCTGGTATGTAGCATCATCTAATGGTCATCTACAAAGATTGTTCATATTAGGACCTCCGGAACCAAATTGGCCCCGCTCAATGGCTTATCAGTTTTTTATCACCTGTGACATTTGGTATGAAGCATGACCTTATGGTCTTCTACAAAGATTGCTCAGAGTATGACCCCTGGACCACAGATGGCCCCACCAAAGGGCTTATATGTTTTTCATAGGATAATTTTAAAAATCTTCTTCTCTGAAACTGTAATGCCTAGACCTTTGGTATTTGGCATGTATTATCATCTAATGGTCATCTACAAAGAATATTCAGATTATGACCCCTAGACCCCTAGACCAAATATGGACCCACCCAATGACTAATCAGATTTTCATAGGAAACTCTTTAATAATCTTCTTCTCTGAAACTGTAAGGCCTAGACCTGTGATATGTTGTATGTAGCATGACCTAATGGTCTTCCAAAACATTGATCAGATTATGACCCCTGGATTAAAGATGGCCCCGCCAAAGGGCTTATCAGTTTTTCATAGGGAAATCTTTAAAAATCTTCATCTCTGAAACTCTTATGCTTAAACATTTGATATTTGGTATGTAGCATCATTTAATGGTTCTCTACAAAGATTGTTCAAACTATGACCCCAAACACCAAAAATGGCCCCGCCCATTGGCTTATCAGTTTTTCATAGGGCAATATTTAATAAATTTCTTCTCTTAAACTGTAAGGCATAGACCTTTGATGTTTGGTATGTAACATGATCTTATGATCCTCTACAAATTGTGTTCAAATTATGAGCCCCGATCAGAAAATGGACCCGCCGCGAGGCTTATCAGTTTTTCATAGGAAACTGTACAGAACTCTTCGTCTCTGAAACTGTACGGTGTAGACCTTTGATATTTGGTATGTAGCATCATCTAATGGTCCTCTACAACGATTGTTAAAATCATAACCCCTGGGTCAAAAATGTCCCTGCCCTAGGGCTTATCAGTTTTTCATAGGAAAATCTTCTCTGAAACTGTAAAGCCTAGAGCTTTGCTATTTTGTATGTAGAATGATCTGATGGTCCTCTACAAAGATTGTTCAAATTATCACGCCTGGGTCGAAAATGACCCCGCCCCAGGCTTTTCAGTTTTTCATAGGAAAATCTTTAAACATCTTCTCTGAAACTAAAATGCCCAGACCTTTGATATTTTGTATATATCATTATTTAACAATCCTCTACCAAGATTGTTCAAATTATGACCCCTGGAAAAAATGGCCCCACATTAGGATTTATCAGTTTTGCATAGTCCTTTAAAAATCTTGCTGCTTTGTCTTGTGGTTCTCTACCAAGGTTGTACAAATGATGACTTCTGGGTCAAATGCCCCGCCCAGGGGGTTATCTCAGGCCCTCTTGTTTAATATTTTTGACACTGGAACAAAGGAAATGTTTGCCAAAAGCTGAAAATATAGAATCGTATTTGTATTATTACATAAGCAAACAAAGTAGATCCTGATCAGACGACTCCTATAGACATAGAAAGTAGAATTGTAAGGATGTTACTGTAGAACTATAAGTAAAACCGAGTCTGCAATATTCTCTTTTTGCATTTCTCCTCCCACCTTCGGAATTTACATTACAGAAGTATATTTCGTTCGTACTCACAAACGAACAGTTACTTTTCTCTTGAAAAAAAAAACACATGTAAAAATAAAATGAATAAAAGTACATGTTAGATTCATGCAGGAAACACCGCATACAGAACACACACCCGCCAAAACAGAACCACAATAAACAGTAAAATGTACATGTATATAAAAGACACAAAGAGACACACAAAAGCAAAACAAACATACAATCGGGGAAGATGGAAGAACCGCCTTGGAACGGTCAGTGACAAAAGTCCCTGGTGTGTGTGTGGGGGGGGGAGGGGTTAAACCGGTTTTTGGCGCCCAACCTCACACTTATTCCATCCCCACCCTAAAAGACAAACAGTGTAAATAAACGTATCCCCTCTCAGACTAATCTACAACAACTGCGATGGCAAATACAGTGGTAAAGTGCATGTAAAACGAAACATATTTAAGTGAAGTAACTGTATCCACCTATCCCTAGTGTACTCAATGATTGAGCTGCAAACAGACTAACTGTAGAAAAATAATAAAGGGTACGACAAAAGATTTAACTTTACCTGTTACCAAACGAATATTCACATTAGGAATAATGCTTTTTTATACTTATTTGTATAAATAAGTATGAAATTTATTTATACTTATTTGTTGAATTATTGTCATGACATTATGAACGATATAGACTTTTAGACCTTTACCAAAAATGTAGGCAAACAGATCAGACCTAAAGGAGCTGCCTAACCTGAGGCAACCCTGAATTGTTGTAACATTTGACGTTCTGAACAAGTTCTTGGACATAATATAAAAATCTAGATTCAGATCTATATTAGTCATTTGGTCGTTTTTAGTGGAAGTTTACTTCCGAACAGCGTCCATAGAAACGTTTTAATGTGGTCCTCGCCTACTTTATTTGAAAAGACGTAGACATGCATTTTTATGGTCTAAAGTATTAACTTATACATGTACATTTGCTGTTTGTCGTCGTGGTGTTGTTTGGGCGGTTGTGTATTTTGTATGCGGTTTTTCCTGCATGTCTAATACATGTACTTTTAGTTACTTCAATTCATTAGTTTTGGTAAAGCGACCACACATTATTAAGGGTTAAGCTGCAACCTATTTTAAACATTCAGAAAAAAATGTGTCTCTGTCTCTCTGTCTCTGTTTCTTTGTGTCTCCATCTCTGTCTTAGTATCCCTTTCTCTATATATCGCTCTCTTTCTCTGTCTCTGTTTGTATCTGTCTGTGTGTCTTTCTGCCTTTATATCTGACTGACTGTCTTTGTCAGTCTCTGTCGGTACACCTGTCTCTGTCTGTCTGTCTCTGTCTCTGTCACTCTCTGTCTCGTTGTGTCTCTGTCTGTCTGTCTGTCTGTCAGCCCCTCTCTCCTTTTCTCTCCGTCTCTCTTCTTGTCTATATGACTTTCTGTATTTCTGTTTGTCTTTCTGTCTCTCTCTTTCTTTGTCTCTCTGTTCCTCTATCTCTGTATGTCTGTCTCTTACTCTCTGTGTGTCTTATTCTCTGTCTCTGTCTCTCTTTCTATGTTTTTTCTCGTCTCTCTGTCTCTCTCTATCTATGTCTCTCTCTTTCTCTGTACGTGTCTGTGTGTGTGTTTGTTTTTGTGCCAGTGTATCTGTGTCTGTACCTCTAACATGTCTATTCTACACAGATCGGTTTATCAGCACATGTATTTGCCTTCACAGCGCTGTTCAACACTAATGTCTACCCAAACTTAGATCAGGCGCCATTTCCGTTTTCGATCAAGCTTTTGAGATACTGTTGTCTGAGTAGCAAATGGATTAGATCTTGTTTAAACGCCAAGTTATTCGATATGTCAGATGAATCCAAGCTGTTTGCAAATACGAGACAAGTGGCAAATAACTGGATAAGGATTACAGTCACTCTTATGAATGGTAGGGAGGACTATTTATGGATTGCAAACCATGTAGACCCAGATCATCACTTCCATAATGAGATATTTGATCAGGTTCGGAAATATGGAGAACAAATTACTACAGCGTCTGATGGGTTACAAACAGTGTAGGCATTGACCAGACATTCCTCCAATGCAGGTCTAGATATACAGTGCAGGCCCTGACCAGACATTCCTCCAATGCAGGTCTAAATATACAGTGTAGGCCCTGACCAGACATTCATCCAATGCATGTCTAGATATACAGTGTAGGCCCTGACCAGACATTCCTCCAGTGCAGGTCTAGATATACAGTGTTGGCAATAAAGCCACATTTCCCAGAGATATTCTTATTGGCGAATACTGATGCCATTTTATTCGTATCCATTATCCCCAGACAACGATAATGGCACTCTTTATTCATCAACTATTTTGTTTATGCACATGTATTTTTAATCATTTATTAGAATTATGTATTTCAATGTATATGAAAAACGGATTGAAAAGCCAGAATTAATTAAAATTTCCAATTTATTAAACGTTTCCCTTCATTGTAACATGCTCAAAATGGGGGTGCACGGTAGACCCCACTGGCTCCCTGAGTACATATCTTTGGATCTATGCAAGACGTCTATTACATGGTACATGTAATTACAATTACTAACTGATGTTTTTACTGCCGGTGTTTTTCTAAAACAAATTGTAGGGGACATAACTATGAAACACACTCGAACTCATGCTGTGACATTTTATTAAAATCTGCCCAGATGTTTTTGAGAAGAAGCGCAGACAAACTTTGCGACAGGCAGACAGGGAAGACAATTATACCACAAGCAAATAGAGCAGACCCTGATCAAACGTCTTTTACATAAGTCTTCAGGTCTGGATCTGGCGTTTATATAATTTATATCAGGAAAACGATTAGCTGACGAAAAGATCAATTTTGCAATAGAGAATTGGCCAGTCGTGCTTATTGTTAAGAAAATTATATTTTATTATAGAACCATGTTGTAACTGTTAATAACCTTTTATCGGATGAATATTCATGTATGACTTATTTAAGTTATTGTATTAAAAGTACAAATATTTGCTATTGCAAACAAATACGAATCTATAACATTTCAGCAATCAGAACAGACTCTGATACATCCATGGCGATCCTCTGATCTGGATCCATTATGTATACAGAAGCACCAAATGGGTCAATATCAGGAAAAGGGCTAACATGTTCAACGCTGATGTTTTGGAATGGAATAGCCAATCATTGTATAACCCTTTCCGTCATATAAACATCTTTTCACGCATTTGCAAACAGAGTAGACCCAGCTCGGGGTCTGCTCTGTTTGCTATTGGAATTTGATAAATATATTTCTTTAGTTTCTAAAATGGCTACAAGGTTACGCCTTCTATATTTCAATATAACTATTTTGTCAATGAATATTCAGTAGGTATTGAAAATTAGACTGAATATAAAACAGGGAACGGCTTAATTAATAGAATCTATTCAGTTTGAAAGGTTTGCTAGGAGATTTTAAATGACAAACAATGCAGATCCTGGCCAGAAAGCTCCTAGAGGAACCTTCTCATCTGCGTCTGCACTGCTAGGGAATTTTGAAGAACAAACAATACAGACCCTGTTCAGAGAGCCCATAGAGGAGCCTTCTCATCTGGGTCCGCAGTGCTAGGGGATTCTGAATGACAAACAATACATACCTTGGTCAGAGAACTCCTAATGGAACCTTCTCATCTGGGTCTGCATTTCTAGTGGATTTTGAATGACAAACATTGCAGACCCTGATCAGAGGGTGCCTATAGGACCACTCTGTTTTGTCTATACACTGAGTTCATCAAAGGTTTAGTCAGATAGCTGTTAAAAGCTGGCATATCAAGTGTTGGTATTAAGAAACGGATAGTGTTCCATAATTACGTTTAAAACAACTTTCTGTTTATTCTTTAACCTCACTCAATATCAACGACATAAACTATTGTAGTTTGAGTCTTCTATCGGGCCTAAAAATCGATTCCATACTCTCAAAAACACTTATTTTCGATTAGAAACCGTAACTATAAGTTTGGATGTAGATCATGAACTGTAACAACCTCTGGCACACGCCTTAACAATGCAGTTTTGAAAAATGCATCCGATTTGCCTTATAATCAGTCAAAAGAGAGAAATTTGTTTGAAATTGGTCTATAATTAGTTTTGGATTACGCTTGTACATAACATTGGTGTCTGAAACTGATATTCAAAAGACTATGACATTCATTTTGCAATAGTCCTAACGATTAACATTAACCTCTAGAAAAACAATGAAATCAGAAGAAAATCAAACGAAAAACTCCTCCGATAAATCTAATGCCAGTAATAAGACTAACACGTATTTAAAACTTGAAACAAATCTTATTTATTACCTGATGATGTGTTTTTATTGCTCCATCTCGCCCCGCGCTGCTGAAAATATGGGCAGGCGCCTTAGCACGTTGGACAGGTGCCTTAACATTCTCTTTACTAAACCGTAACATGTCTTCTCGCAGGCGCACCCCTCATTGTAACACAGTCGATAGGGGGTGATATAGTGTGACCAAGATTTTTTTAAACCTCCACGAAAACAAAAAATATTCTATACATTATTTAAGAGAAAATGTCTAGTGCACATGGAGCTGGTTATGTCTCTAGTACACAGGGTGCTGGTTATGTGGCTAGTACACAGGGCTCTGGTTATGAAATCCTATAGACAATGCGTCTAGTACACAGGGCTCTGGTTATAACATCCTATAGACAATGCGTCTAGTACATAGGGCTCTGGTTATCACATCCTATAGACAATGCGACTAGTACACAGGGCGCTGGTTATGACATCATATACACAATGCGTCTAGTACATAGGGCGCTGGTTATGACATCATATAGACAATTTGTAGAAAGTTCTTAAAAAAGAACAAACAGAAAGTATTGTTTTCTTAATATTGTTTGTATAGAAACAACGTCCAGAGGGAAGTTAAAAATATAAAGTGTGAATATATGTCAAATAAATTAGAAGGTTGTGTTGGTAAAGAATTTGAAAATATTAGTAAATGGTTAGTTACAATTAGGTAAAACTGAATGTATATTGTTTGGGTCCGAGAACAATCAGCTAAGGTGGAAAACTTTAATGTACACTGTAATGGGCACATCAAAGATTGTCAACAATTTGTTAAATATCTTGGAAGTATTTTGGATAATGATCATTCTGATCGTAGGTTGCGCAAAACAAAGTTATAAGATTTAGTAGAACTTCATTAAATGTATTAAATTTTAATGATATTGGTTGGCTATACATGTATGTAGAAAATAGTGTCAATTGAGATAAAACCATGTCTTTTAAGATTTTTAATAATAAATGCCTTTTTTATTATTCCCCTACATAGTGGTGGCATATAGGGTTGCCCTTGTCCGTACGTCCGCCCGTCCGTACGTGCGTCCGTACACACATCTAGAAGCATTTGTCTGGATTTCTTTTTGAAAAGTATTTGTTCAATCCACACCAAACTTGTAAATCGCTTCAGTCGTTTAGGAGTTGCTGCCCTTTATCTGCAAAAATGACTGAGTCTGAAGTGGGGACAATCAGTGTCATATGGGCACATTTCTAGTGTACATGATAATTCTATTCTAGTCTTTAAGACATGTTCATATACCAGTAATAGTAGACGCAGTGTTGACAGTTGTCATATGTCACAGGTAAATGGTTTTACGGCAAACACTCTTTTCTATCAAACAATTCTTGACTAGAAAAGTATGTCATGAGAAATATATTTTTAAAAAACTAAACAACCTTTAAAAAAGGTGTGAACTACAGCTTATGGAAAAAATATGAAAACTGCTGAACAGTCAGATTTTATCTTTTATTAATATCAATGTTTAACAATTGTGCACATTATTTAAGTTTTGTTCAGTGATATATGTGTCATTACTCAAGTCTTTCTGTTATAACAATTTGCAATTTGACAAAAAGTAATACCTAGTTGATAAGAAATATAACTCAAATATGCTTTTGAATAGTTACCCTGTCAGAGTTGTCTATCTTTGCTAAATAGTACATCATAATTAGCTCATCCATTATTTTCAGAATTTTACTTTTCTTGTTCATTAGGACCCCATTGGAAATAAGTTGAAAAAACTTAATGGGCTATCCTGTGTAATATATATGTCTCAAATTCATGGGCTTAATATTATACTAAAACCTAGCTGGTGATTTTTGTAACCGTAAGCATTGTGATATTTTGTTATTTATATTTACATGTATATAAACTTAAATGCTTGGTTCTGTGATTTTGTAATAGTCAATCTGTGATGTTTGTTGTAATGTTTTGACATATATATTCACGAATAAATATATATATCTACATGTTCTGCTGTTAAAGAACAAGAAAATAATTGTTAGCTTCATGTATCTATAAATTTATTTATTTCAATTTTGTCAACGAATTAGCTCGTCATTACCAATCCCTTGAAGTGATTTTGTTTTATATATTTCAATTATCACACTACTTCCCGCCATATTCTATGTTGTGGCATCACTGTAGAGTAGTCTGTAAGAGACAATTAGCACACTATTTCCACGCCATATCCTATGCTGTGGCTTCACTGCAGAGTAGCCTGTAAGAGACAGTTCCAGAGAGTTGACACAACATGGTGTTTGACAGTGCAATAAGGGAGCTATTCAAGAAACAAATGCTTAACCAATGTATGTTATGCTCGCTTCAGCGTAAATGTTGTTAGTATGAGGAGCCGTGGTGTTAATTGAATAAATACATGTACATCATCTTATTTACACATCATCCGTGTCCCTGCATTAACATGACGTGTCTATACTGTAACAACACGATATCCCAATTATCCAAAATATTCGGAGATAAAAACACACTAAACAATCCTGGACAGACAAAAACGAATCCTCAATTCATGAACCAGTGAACAGGTTCGGCACTATTTGCCAATATGTCAGTCTAAATTAAAGTCGAAGAAATGGCGTTGAAATGAATTATTCAGCTACATACAAATCTATGGAGTTTAGAAATTGAGTGTCCGAATTCTTCGGTTAATTAAGCCCAACTCAGCGTATGTATTCTGACACTCAATTATGTATGTGTTCTGAAACGCAATTATATATGTATTCTGATACCCAATTATACATGTATTATGACACGCATATATGTATGTTTTCTGACACGCACTATTTTCTGTTCTCAAGAATGTAAAAATAAAACTACAATTAATGAATTACTTCTTTATAGCGGGAGTTCGGGTCAGACTATTTCTAAATTGGAAACGAAACCTTGATGCAGGTGGCAGGTTATGATGAAAGCTCCAGTAAGAGCTTCAGTATGAGCTTTCAGCGTTACTTGACATCTGTATCAAGCTGTCGCATATCTTTTTAGATATGCACATTGGTGAATTATAGAACAATTCTGTACTACACATTTTAGTAAAGGTCGACTAATTAACATTATAACTGGCATCACGACACAATTTATACCGGGAATTTGTAATGCTCAAATGTAAGGGAGCTAACTCCTTGTTCCTTGATATATAGTGCCAACATTGAAATCCCTTTCCACGAAATACCAGCAATTCCGTCTTCATTGATAATATGGAAGAATGGTAACATAAAAGTTAGCAATTCTAATACACTAACTTGTTTTTAAAAAATGCATTACCACTTTCCCTCATGTAAACGAATTTTTACGCTTTTGCAAACAGAGTAGATCCAGATAACGAACTGTCTGATAAGGGTCTATTGTGTTGTACTTGTAGACTTGATCCTATTGCGTTTGTCTAAGCAAAAAATTTACTTTAAACATATTATAGAAAAATAACTTAAATGAATGAATATTCGTGAAGTGACCAATTCATGCATAAAGAATCATTAAGGAAATAAACCCTTTTACCGCTAATGTCACCTAAATGCATCACAACAAATAGTGCAGTCCCAGATCTGATGCCACCTTTTCACTTTTTGTCTCAGTCTCTGTTTTCATATATGTGCTTTGTTCCTTTTAACATTTGCATTTATTTATCTCATTTCTTTATTTTACTGAATGATTTAACAAACTTGGATTGCAGACGACAATTAGAAATTCGGCGCCGAAAGGGTTTTAAAAACGTATATGTAGTTTTAACAAGCAAGGTTTTACGCAAGCGTAAAATGGCTGCGTAACGTCTTTAAGCAGGATAGAAGAAAAAGAGGGAGCAATATTGTTTAGTAGTTTTATTTAACAGATACATTGGGAAAACATGATTGT